>JAZKJV010001464.1:213880-425165 GCA_037367405.1 Ottelia alismoides | reverse complement strand
GGGCTCCTTATATAGCCTCCCGGGGCCTCCAAGTCCCACCACTGGACAATGTGGGACTAAACCACTGGATGGGGTAAATGGATCCTGGAGGTATCCATTTACCCATCTACAACTCAATAGGTGCACTACCAAATACTCCAACAACAGGAGCAGGTGGTGGTGGAGGTGGTGGTGGTGGTGGAAGTAGTGGTGGTAGAGCAAGAGTAGGCGTAGTTGGTGGTATAACAGTAGGAGGTGGAGGCATGTAGATCTCCTCATCAGACTCTGTGGGGCTAGATTGTCACTTGTTTGGTAATTGGATGATTAAATGAGATTTAATTACCACAATTAAGACATGGATAGAGATATCTAGGATAACTAAATTGCATTTATTTATCATGGATAGAATTAACGTGTATAACAATACCACAATAATTATGGATAATGTGGATATGATCCACGATATCTTGGAGAGAGATATATAGTGAATGAGATTCACAATTTATATGTTAATGTGAATTGGATTCACATTACATAATTTAATATAAATATAATCTACATTAAATATAGGATGGAAGTAATTAATTCTTATTTATCAATGATTTTGTTCCAATTATCACAAATATGGTTATTTGTACCCCACAATAGAGGCACCTGGAGGAGCAGAAAGAACGCTCCAAGTACCACAAGACTGCAAAGCGGACATCTCCTCCTCCATGGCAAGTCGCCAACTACTATCATGCACGGCCTTCTGATATGTTCGCAAGATAGTACCAGCAGAGAGTCCCACAACAAACCTCATGTACTCCTCCGAAAGATGGTCCAAGGAAACATACGCAGCTAGAGGATAAGTGGAACAGTTACGACGCGGCTTCCTCAAGGCAATAGGTACATCCAAGTCATCAGCCTCTCTATTCTCTGGTATCAACTCCTCTTGTACAATATACTATGGAGCACGTAAATCTCAAATGCCATCAGTAGAAACAATGTGTTCATTACATACCTGAGGCATGCTAGATGACGGGGAAGGCACATGAGCAGAGGGCGAGTAGAGGACCTGCTGATGTAAAATCATGGTAGAAACTGTGTCAGGGGTAAACGAAGGTGGAGGTGGTGGAGGAGGTGGAGGTGGAGATGACTGAGACTCAACTTGGGGTGTAGTTGGTGGTGATAACGGAGGATGTGGAACAAAAACACCCTCGTTAGAGTCAGCGTTAGACAACCTGTCACATGTAGGAGAAAAATACATGATAGACTCAAAAAATGTGACATCATTAACATAATACTTTCTCCCTACATGATCAAAACATATATACCCTTTTTTAGTATGAGAATAGCCAACAAGCACACATTTGACAGCTCTATGAGAGAGCTTGTCAAGACCACGAGTAAAATTGTAGAGAAATGCCATAGACCCAAAAACCCTGGGAGTAAAGGAGAGTAGGTCTTTCTCGGAAAACACAATAAATAAAGGAACATTTTCTCCAAGGATGGTGGAAGGCAAGCGGTTCACCAAGTAGCAAGCCGTGAGAACAACATCACCCCAGAACGAATGAGGAGCTCGACTCTGAATCAAAAGAGTCCTCGTGACATCCAGAAGATGTCCAGAAGATGATGGTTTCTGCGTTCAGCAACACCATTTTGCTGTGAAGTATAAGCACAAGAATTCTGATGAACAATATCAAGAGAACTGAGAAAATCAGATAGTTGTAAAGTGGAAAACTCCAAGGCATTGTCTCCTCCGAGTTTGTCAGGTATTGCAGCTGAAGTGGTAGGAGTAGTCATCATCTCTCTCAGTCTAGAAACAATATCATCAAACTACGTATCATGAGCACATGCTGAAGTAGGCTCTGACTGATCAGCAACACGGGCAGATGCAAGATACCCATGCTTCATATAGCATGTCTCCTCCGAATGACCTAAACGGTGGCAATGTGAGCAATGAGCATGGCCAAACTGACGTCCTCCTCCTCGACCACGTAGTTCACGCCCGCAAAAATATGAAGTACCCCCTCTGCCACGAGAAGCTTCCATAGCAGAGGGAGTCTGGGCCATGGTAGTAGATGAAGTAGTGATCCTGCTCAGCCTCTTGTAAACCTCCTCCATTGGAGGTATCGTCTCTCCAGTAAGTAGTTGAGTACGTGATGCATCGTACTCAAAGTCAATGGATGACAGAAAGACTCCTATCATAGTAGCATTCTGACATGCCTGATGATGGTCAGTGCTGATAGTAATAGGCATAAAGCTATGCAGACGCTCAAAGATGCCTCTAACATGCGAGAAGTGGGCATGAAGAGGTCAACCATTCTGCTTGGTCGAAAGAATATCATACTGCAATTGTAGAATCTCGCTCTCATTCTTGTCTTGTCTACATGTGTCTGCTAAGATGTCCCACATAGCCTTCGATGTGGGTTGATTTACGATGTCGTTGGCAATCTCCGTGATGAGTGTCCTGGAGAGCCAAATCCGAGCATAAGCGCCATCTTGCTTCCAAGAAGCATTAGCCCCAGTCTTGTCCGCCAGTTCTGAATCCGTCAGAATGTGCTCCTTGTTATGGCACTGCATAAGAATGTGAAACTGCATAGACCACAACTCGTAATTGGTTTCATCTATCTTCACGATGGGAGCCGGGCCCTTGAAGGCACCGGACGATGAAAAAACATCACCCTTGTGATGAATCTCTATTTCATCACCTTTATTCTATCATTTTGACCTTAAAAACCCTATTGAATATATGTAAAGTACCTCTAATTCATGCATTTTAACATTCATGCATTGTTGTGTAAATATTGTATAAAATATTGTTTTTAATTTCAAAATTATAGAATAAAGAAACGAAAAGAAAAATAATAAAATATTGAAGATATTTTATGACCCGAAACCCCGAGACCTAGGCATCTTGATGACCAGGTCGACAAGGAATAAAGTATGGGAGATAAGAGCCAAAAATACAAAAAAAATCCTTTTATTAATTCATTCTTCATTCACTTTTGAGACCTATTTTATTTTTCACTTTTTTTTACCTCAAATAAAGAAACTTTGTACATGAAAGTTGTAGAAATATAGAAAAATACAAAATTGAGTTTACACAAAAATAATATACAAAATAAAAGATACAGCCTAAATAAGATTCCAAAATCCCAACTTCACAGACCCATATATCTCAAATAAAAACTCAAAATCTATCAATCACCTTTAATTGTATATACTCTTCATAAACTATTTAATGAAGCTGGTTTCATATTTTTTGGAGTTAAGGTGTGAAGTTATGTTTTGGACCCCAATTATATATTATACCTGATTAAATAATTATTTTATTTATTATTCATTATTTTTATATTTTTATAATTTTGTAAATATTATTTATAATTGTTAGAGTTATTATATTTACATTTATGCCTGTGACCCTTCGGGTTCCGTAAACCCCCGTGACCCTTCAATTTCCGTAACCCCCATGACTCTTCGGGTTCCGTAACCCTTGTACTCTCTAGGGTTTTCTCTCTATATAAGAGACCCTAGCTCTACGGAATAAATATCTCATCCCATCTCATTCATCTCTCTTCTCAACATGGTATCAGAGCAACGATCCTAGACCATAGCCTAATACCCTAAATCCGCCGCCACCACCAGCCCTCTCTCCACTGACAAGGAGAGAGGGCTGGACCTCCTGCATCGTTCGTGGATTCCATGGTCTCGCGCAAGCAGTCCAAGTCCCCAGCAGCACTAGCTGTCACCTCCAGCGGCACCTAAAGTGTTGCCCGATGCTCCAACAGCTCTAGCTGCACCTCCTGCATCATCGGCACCGCCAGGAGCGTCCCCCCTTCCAACCTCCTTGCTTCACCGTGACTTTTTTCTCCCAATACTACTATTCAGATCATCCGTCTTCACCGAGCACCGACTTCTTCGTTAGGGCGTATACTTTTTCTTTTACGACCCGACTACTACTCCGCGTTGGACTTCTTCTATAGCGATTTTCTCCAGGCACGACAGAGATATGTTCCGGTGACCTGCAGGCACGACAGAGATACGTTCCGGTGACCTGATATCGCAGCGACTCTACAAGCATGACAGAGATACGTTCCGGTGACCTGAAAGTCGCAGACCCGTCCTCGAGCGAGGTCTTCTACCAGCAGCGGACATATGTTCTTATGATGCTTCGTGTGAAGATGTGGTGTATAATTTTTCTTTTGTTACAAGCTGCAGTTTTCTCAGCTCCAGCTTGAGGGGGAGTGTTAGAGTTATTATATTTACATTTATGCCTGTGACCCTTCGGGTTCCGTAAACCCCCGTGACCCTTCAATTTCCGTAACCCCCATGACTCTTCGGGTTCCGTAACCCTTGTACTCTCTAGGGTTTTCTCTCTATATAAGAGACCCTAGCTCTATGGAATAAATATCTCATCCCATCTCATTCATCTCTCTTCTCAACAATAATTTATGTACATATTAAAACATGAATAAAACAATAAATAAAATATTAAAATAAAATATGTAAAGAAAATACATAGGTAAATTACCTATAACTATACCTATATAAATAATACACCTATTTATTTAAGTATAAATAATATATCCGATTAATATAATAAAAATAGATTTAAGTATCTAAAAATAAGTTATAATTTTATAAAATAATAAACTAAATTAATAAAATTAAAAATAAAAATAAAAATACTTAAAAATATAGATGAATATACCTATAAAGTACCCCTAAAAAGTAACTTGTAATTACAAAGCTCTAAAAAATAAATAAAAAAATCATAATAAAATTCTACATAAAATAATAAATATTTTTATTTTATAACTTAAAATTAATAAAATCATTTATTATTTAATATTTAATTTCTAATTATTTTCCAAGATGGTTTTTTCCTGGTTGGTCCACGTGGACCAACCAGGAGGCTCGGTCAGTTGACCTCGATCAATTGACTGGTCTACGTCTTGTAGCCCTGTCAGAACTCGCGCCTAGCCCATTTCTCGATTTTCCCCCTCGATACATCCATCGAGGGGATGTTGACTCTTCACAAGATCTCTTCACTGTAGCTCCACGATCCACGTCGACTGTCGATCTCCTCTCATGTCCTCCTCGATCGATTTGTACACAGCCTCGAACCTCGTCCCTTCGCAGCATGTACATAGACTACCCCCATCCTTCCCTTCTACGTTTGAACACCTTTTGACCTTGCTTTGGCATTCCTCTCGCCGTGCTCAGGACCGGAGAGGTGACAGCTCCCCTCCAACCACTTTGATAGGGGTCCGGAGGCTAGGGTCGTCTCGACCATCTCCGTCGCACGCCGGCGTGAGGTCATCTCCTGGCTTCCTGGCCGGTTAAGGTAAATTTTTATTGCATTTTCTGAGCGTAGTTTAATCCTAGGTTATTTCCCGTGCTTTATTTCGCATTTGATCTACTCGTATTAATTTAAAACCCATTTCGATCACTCACGACGGAACTCCGCTCTGCCGCCCTGTCTCGCCCATTTTCCGACCGTATCCAGCCACGCAAACCACCTCACCTTCTTCCCTTGTCGTTTCCCCATGCCTCACCCCACTCCAGACCAACTGATCTCTCCCAGGTCAGAACTTCAGCTCCTCCTCCTCCGCCGCTCGCCGGAGGAGCTCCGCCACATTCCACCTTTCGCTCCCCTTCACCAATAAGATCCCCCCGAGCCCGCTTTTTCTGGCTTGAACTTCACTTGCTGGGTTAGGAGTTGAAGGACCTTCCGAGGGTCCGAGTTTTGAAGACATCGAGATACCTGGAGCAGCCCACATACCCGACCTCGCGGCGGCCAACCGGCCTTCTCCGCGTCATTTTGAAGCCGCAAACAGTTAGAGGGCCCTTCCAAGAGCGTCTGGACCAATTTTGAGCCGCGAAGGACGATAGAGGGCGATTTGGACGAAGGAAACTCGCATCGCCACGAGTTCTTTCCTGTTCTTCATCGACATCTCTCCGCCGTCAGATCAGGAGCCTCTCTCCAGGCATAGCAGCAACCCTCGGATCCTTCATGCCTTGACCGTTGATCGCCCCGGGGAGATCTAATCGTGGTTGCTCGTGACAAACCGGTATCGGCGCGCGTAAGGCCAACACGTGGCAAGTGACCAGATCTAAGCCGTTGGCCCGCGCCCTTTCTTTGGGTATTTTGCATTTCACCCAAAGCTATTTTGTATTTAATAAATATAACTTAAACTTTCATCTGATGCTTTATAAGTTTTGTAATATTTACGTTTAGCCCCCTACACTTTCTATAATTGCACTTCAGTCCAAGCCACGTCACCTCACGTGGCGCACTACATTAGGGGACATTTTGCACCAGACCCCCTGGACTTTTGTTTATTTTTGTTTAATCCAGAAACTTTCATCTGCAGTATATATTTTGTGGTTATTTTGTGAAAAGGCCACTGAGCTTCTGATAATTGCATTTTGGCCCCTGCCAGCATGGCTCACGTGTCGATACACATGAGTTTGGCATTTTGCAGCCAAGGCTCCGTAGCTTTTTATATTTATGTTTACTCCAGGAACTTTTATATTCAGTTATATATTTTGTGAAATTTGTAGCGAGGCATCTGGACTTATTTTTACTTACAAAAACATCCCTGCCAATATTACATTTTCTTTTTGTTTCTTGTATTTCTTTAAATAGTTATTAAACTCTAAAAATTCTCAAAAAATAGATTTAAGTTCCTGATTGCATCTATTTTCACGCCCTATTTTTAGTTTGCAATTTTAGGACTTTTTAATATTTATAAAAAAAAAGAGTCTATTTTATCCCTGTTTGCAATAGAAAACCCATAAAAAATATAAAAATGTTTTGAAAAAATCCCAAAAATATATTTTGCTTATTTATGTATATTTAACCTTCAGACCAAAAATCATTAAAAAAATACAAATGAAAACTCTAAAAATTGAAAACCCCTAAAACCTTTATAAAAATCTATAAAATTCTCAAAAAAAATCTAAAAATTGTGTTTTTGTTTCTAAATTTGCTACATATTATTATCTGTATTCTAAAATTAATTTAGAGATATTTTGATTATGTTTGCTATTTTTCTTCACCATTTTAATTTCGGGTATTTAACCTAAACCCTGAAGAACTAGATGGTGGAATCTTCCACTGAAGCAATCAAGCTTCAGGGAGAACGCTTTAGAAGACTTATCTTGAATTGTAGCAGAAGTACAAACGAGATGTGGGAGGCAGTAGCATCTTGTATCCGAAAAGTAGTCAAAGAGATGCTAGGCGAGTCAAAGGGAGGAGCTCCAGGTCAAAAGGAGGCTTGGTGGTGGAGTGAAGGGGTGCAAGAGAAGCTAAAAATTAAAAGAGCATACTTTAAAGCTATGTCAAAGGATAGAACAGAGGAAACTGTCACAAACTACAAAATAGCGAAGAAGGAAGCAAACAACGCTGTAAGTGAAGCTAAGTCAAAAGCTTATAAAGTTCTCTACAAAAATCTCGACTCTAAGGAGGGCCAAAAGGATATATTCAGGTTGGCCAAAGCAAGAGAAAGAAAGTCCAAAGACCTTTCTCAAGTGAGATGCATTAAGGACGAGGAAGGTCATGTACTTCTTACTCAGAAGGATATTGAGACTAGATGGGAGAAGTACTTCCATAAACTTTTCACTGAGGAAGGAAATAGAAAGATCACTTTGGGTGATCTACCTAATAGTGAAAGTTACTTGAATCGTGCAAGTTATAGACGAATTCAAAGAAAGGAAGTAAAGGATGCTTTGAAGGTTATGAGACCCGGGAAAGGTGTGGGATAGGATGACATACCGGTAAAAGTATGGAGAGTTTTAGGTGAGCGCGGTTTGACTTGGCTTACAAATCTATTCAATGTTTTGGCGAAGTAAGAAAATGCCTGAAGATTGGAGGAGTGTCGTGGTGCCTCTTTATAAGAATAAATGAGACATTCAAAATTGTTCAAATTACAGAGGTATCAAGCTGATGAGTCGCACTATGAAAATTTGGGAACGTGTGATCGAAAGAAGGTTGAGGCAAGTTACCGAAGTAAAAGAAAACCAATTCGGATTCATGCCAGGTCGCTCAACTATTGAAGCCATCCATTTGCTGAGGAGAACAATGGAGATTTATAGAGCGAAAAGGAAGAACCTCCATATGATCTTTATTGATTTGGAGAAGGCTTATGATTCTGTCCCACGAGAGATATTGTGGAGAGTTTTGGAGAAGAGGCAAGTACATGTCCTATACATTAACCTCATAAAGGATATGTATGATAGGGCTTTATCTTGTGTAAGGACCCCGTCTGGGAAGACTGACTATTTTGACATCAACATTGGTTTACATCAAGGTTCAGCTTTGAGTCCATTTCTTTTTACTTTGATTATGGACGAGTTGACATGTCACATTCGGGATGAGTTACCTTGGTGTATGTTATTTGCTGATGATATTGTGTTGATTAACGAGATTAGAGATGGAGTAAATGAGAAGCTTGAGGTCTAGAGACATGCATTGGAGACAAAAGGATTTCGTATAAGTAGGGCTAAGACTGAATATATGGAGTATACCTTTGATGGAAGCAATAGTGAAGGGATCGAGGTGAAGATTGGTGACGATAACATTCGAAAGAGAGATTCTTTTAGATATCTGGGATCTATTTTGCAACATGATGGGGAAATTGATGGAGATGTTACTAACAGAATAAATGCAGGTTGGATAAAGTGGAGATGAGCCTCTGTTGTTCTCTGTGATAAGAAAATTCCTTTAAAAATTAAAGGAAAGTTTTACAAAGCAGCCGTGAGACCTGCTATACTCTATGGATCGGAATGCTGGCATGTGAACCATAGACATGTGCAGAGAATGGTTGTAGCAGAAATGAAAATGAAAAGGTGGATGCGTGGACACACATGTAAAGATCGGACTCGAAATGATGCAATCAGAAAGAAAGTTGGTGTAACTCCGATCGAGGATAAGATGCGAGAAAACCGCTTAAGATGGTTTGGTCATTTGCAAAGAAGGTCAACTGATGCACCAGTTAGGAGATGCGAGTATTGGGATGTTGAGTCGGCTAAGAGAGGGCGAGGACGGCTAAAGAAGTGTTGGAAAGAGACTATACGAAGGGATCTTAGTTTTTTTGATATAAGCACGGGATTGACCCAAGATAGATCTGAATGGAGGCGAAGAATCCGTGTAGTCGACCCTACTTAATTGTGGGAAAAGGCTTTGTTGTTGTTGTTGTAACCTAAACCCTGATTTAGGGTATTTTTGACTTTAAAATATATATCAAAATAGCAAAATTCCTAAAAAAATCATAAAAACAGTAAAAAGTTATTTAAAACCCCAAAATATTTTATTTTATGTATTTTGCTTATTTTTATTATTATTTATATCTATATTGGCCTACTTTGTATATATACTCTATATATAGCTTTATTATATATTTAAAAAAAGAAATATTAAAATATAAAAATAGAAAATTAAAATACAAAAAAATAAAATTAAAAAATTAAAATTAAAAAATTAAAAAATTAAAAACCCACAAAAAGACACATAGACAAATATCACACAATCACTTTTGCGCAATCATTTGCCCAATCTAGCTTGTTTGCTCCATGTATTCGACACTCCACAGATACTTGCACACTGTACACACCTGTGTTGTAGAGTTAAATAAAAAAATTAACTCCACATTTGCTTTTCATTTCTTGATTATTATTTGTGGGTTAATTATTGTTTGAAGTTGGGTTTCGTGAGCGGTCAACGCATCGACTGGATTTCTCGCCTTGTGAGATTTCTAAACCCTTACAAGATCCTCTTCAACACCTTGTTCTCTGACATGGTAAAAAGAACACTGACAATCCGGAACAAAACTGAGGAGTAGACTATTCTGAGCGAGTTTACACAATCATATGGAGGATTGGTTGTACCTGTAGACTCATACAACCATCCTTGTCAATCTTTGTTGTAGTCTAGGATCAGAAGACATGATTTATAGGTTGAAAATCATGAAATCCGAACAAAATCAGACCGTATAGGCCTGCAGAAATGGCAGAACTGCAGTCAGGGTATGTAGAATGACCCACGAAGCAGAGATGGGGAACATGGCCGCGAAGGGGAGGGAACCGGTGGCAAGGGAGGTTGGTTAGCAGGCTGCAACGGCCTACTATGCGGCGGTGGGAAAGGGCCTGCAGGAAGCCCGACAACGTGGGTGGGCGGGTTTGCTGGTGGCTGGGCGACGTGGGGGGCGAGGCGGGGGGCTACCGGCGGCGTGTGGGGGCGTGTAGGGTTAAGGTTGGTGGGACATGCGAACCCCGGTTTAGGACCGTTGCTCTGATACCATGTTGGGAGAAAAGAACTGGATACCACAGAAGAGATCCTAGGGCTCTCTTATATAGGAGAAAAGCTTTACATAAGAGGTACATAAAGAAAATAGAAATGAGAAATAAATAATAAGAGATACAAATATCTCAACAAGACCCAACATTAGACTTATTCTTCAATAAGAAAACTCAAGAAAGTCTAGAAAAATCAACAACCAGATAAAAATGATGTCCCTGGTGATCAAGGACACGACTCGAACCCCAAATGTCTAAATGGAGGAGCACAAACAAGTAAGAACTGCTTCGGCTCTGACGAAATGGAAAGGAGGAATGGTGGTGCTCCAAGTTGGCATGCCTCGCACTGAAAGGAAGATCGTATGGAAATCTGCGGGAGGACATGACACAACTTCTGCAGAGGAAGGTGGTCGTATCGAAAGTGCCACAGATACGGTGAGGTTGGTCCAGTAGGAATAGTGGAGACACCAGCATGAGGAGGTTGGACCAGTCTGTAGAGCCTCCGATGCTCACGGCCGCATCCATTCACCATGCCCATGAGTATGTCCTGAAACACAAGAGACGAATGGTAAAAAATGGCACAATAATATAGATCTTTAGCAAGGTTTAAAAAGTGCGAGGAGGTCCGAGGCGTTTTTCCGAAATTGAGGTAAGGCGTAAGCCTCGAGGCGGTCGAGGCATAAGCCTCAATTTTCTGGAAAAAATAAAACTAAAGCAAAATACATTGAAAAAGTATATAATAATATTAAGTTTTGCCAAAAACACATTCAAGAATAATTTAACACCAGTAGAAGATACAATACACAAGCGATGAAGGCATTGAAGTTAAAAAAACTAATACTAAGCCACAAATATACTGAATATCAAGTTCCAACTCCAACTCAATGATTCTATATGAACTAAAGTCTATACTTAATATCAAAGTACAATAGAAATCATAATTTTTAGTGTTCGAAGTAAGAAAATATTAATATGACTTGAATCCCAACCATTCGTCTTGTTGGACGTAGTTGGAGAATCATTATATGCATTCCCTCATGCCATATCATACCCCAACAAGACGGGGGTCCCGCTCCCCGACGGAGCAGGTGCGCTCCCCCTGCAGGGATGTGGGGGTCTAGGGGGAGCATGGACACTGTGGGGGGTTTAGGGGGGAACAGGTGCGCTTCCCCCTATGAGGGTGTGGGGGCAGCGCCCCTGACGAATTTTTTTAATAACAATATTATTTTTATTTAACTATTCACAATAAAATGTAATAATTATTTTACTTCACGTGTTTATTTTCTACCTTGCTTCTTTATATATGTGATAACTATTCTAAGATTCACAACTTATGCAACCAAATAACATCAAGTTGCAAACTTGCAACTAATATAAAATATTTATTACAATTCAAACTCAAATCTTTGTGCAATAGAACTATTATGTGTAGATGTATGATAAATGGAATATGATGTATATAAGAACACAGATCTTCGCTTGTTTCAAGCGATCTCTTCTCTTTGCATGGAGCTATATATAGAAATATGCAAGGTTTAACATGGCACAAACATAAAAAAATATAATGCTTATGGAAAAATAAGATCATGTGCAAAGTACATAACCAAAAAGGTAAATTAAAGCCTCGTGCCCGAGGCTTACGCCTCAAGCGCCCCCAACGCCTCACGCCAAGTCTCTGACATAATATCCTTGAAGGCACCAGACGAAGAAAAAATAGCATCCTTGTTCTCTGACATAATAGAAGAATGGCCGAAAACGGAATTCGACTGGGAAGTAAACCGATCTGAGCAAGTCTACATGATCATATGGAGGATTGGTTGTATGTGTAGACTCATACAACCATCTTCGTCAATCCTCGGTGCACTCTAAGACCGGAAAACACAATTTATAGGTCTAAAATCACGTTTCCAGTCAGAATCAGGTTATTTAAGGATCAAATCAAACTATTGGGAGTCGCGCAAAGCTGGAGGAAGGGCTGGTGGTGCCCTCGACTCACCGCAGCAACTTGGAGGAGTCCTAGGCAGTGGCACGGGGGGCTTGCGGAGCCCCTATGCGGTGATTCGAAGTGCCGGAGGTGACGTTATCGCTGGCGGCGGCCTTGGATGTTGCTCGGAGAGCAGCAACAGTGTTGCGGCGCCGTGCTAATGGTGTGTGGCGACGGTGGTGGTGTCGCAGTGTCGCTCTTGCATCTATGGAGGGCGGTGGCGATGCCACGCGGAGGTCGCAACTGCGAAGGGCGGCGACAGCTAGAGTTGGTGGTGGGATATGGAATTAGGTCAGGGCTCCAATTTAAGATCGTCGTTCTGATACCATATGGAGATGAAAAGAAAGAACTACATTACTGAGAGGCCCTAGGGTTCTCTTATATAGGAGAGAAACCTGTTGGCCAAATTACAAGAAGAAGACAAAGAGAATATAAAATACATAAGCAATATAAAAGATAACAAATATCCAATAGTTTATATGCAACAACCACCTCGACTTGAAGCTCATGGAGAGTGTCAAATGGTGTGTTTATTGAAGAAAGCCATTTACAGCCTTAAACAATGCCCTCGGGCCTAGTTTTAGAAGCAATCAAAAGTACTTGAGAGTATTAGACTATTTAAATCCTTATCAGATCACTCCTTATTTGTACAAAAGATAGATAAAGGCCCTAGGCCCATATTGGTCTATGTCGATGACTTATTCCCATGGAGACGATTCATATGCCATTGTAGAAGTAAAAAAACCGCTTGCAGACCAGTTCATTGTCAAAAAACTCGGACCTTTGTGATACTTTCTTGACATTGAGATTACCCATTCTAAACATGGTCTAATTGTGTCCCAAAGAAAGTATGTTATTGATTTATTACAATTGGCGATAATGTTGGGATCCAAACCAACTCAAATCCAAATAGAACCCAAGGCACATATCTATTATCTTGGAGATACTAAAGACACAAGACACCTAGTTGGGACTGACCACGCACCTTTCTTACCCAAGCGCTTTGAGTTGATCTAGACCAAAAGATTACAGGGAAGTCTAGACATGACATCTCACGGGCAATTGGCAAGCTCAATCATCATGGACAGTCCTACTCAATCCCACTTTGATGCATGCATGATGACCCAAGGTATATCAAGTCCTCTCCTGGAAAAAAATCGATTTTTAATAAAGGAAGCACCATGAGCATGGCCTCCAATTTCAGCGAAATTCGGTCAAATTTCTGTCGGATATCGATATCCAATCGAAATCGAAATTCGACCGAAATGACCGAAATATGGGGGTCCTAGAACAAAAAATGACCGAAATGACCGAAATTCCGGTCGAAATTCCACCAAAATTCCACCAAAATTCTGTTTTGGTCGATACCGAAATGGTGGCCGAAACCGACATTTAGGGCCTTGACCATGAATCTAATAACCTACTCTAATGCTAACTATGGAGGAAATCTACTGGATAGGATGTCTATTATTGACTTCTACACGTACTTAGCAGGCACCTGATTACCAGGAGAAGTAAAAAAGCATATCATGGTATCACACTCCAGCGTAGAGAGTGGATAGATGGTAGTGGCATATGCATCAATAAAGTTGGTTTGGATTCAATCTGTACTCACAGACCTGCGAGTCACTCCTAATGGAAATATGGAGCTCATATCTGATAACAAAGCAGTCTTGCATATAATCAAAGACCCAACATTTCAAGAGCGAACAAAACATGTAATGTGGACTATTGCTACATCCAAGATCTGATACAAAGAAGGTGTCTACAAAAAACTAGTGTGGTTTCTAATGATCAGACTGCAGATATATTTACCAAGCAACTTTTGCTTGTGCTCAGTTCGAAGGTGTTGTAACAAGCTAAGCATGGCTGGCATATATGCTCCAACTTGATGGAGAGTGGTGGGTAATAAATAGATTGTAACCCCTAATAAATAGAGTGTAATCCCACTCTAATAAATCGATTGTAACCCCCCAATCAAGGATTCTACCATCTTCTCTTTTCTCTTTGCGATGCCACTATGTAACCCTAACCCTAGCGTCATCTTGTATACGGAGGCATATGGTACCATCGTTTATCATCAAGGAAACAACATTGAACTATTTAAAAAAACTGATTTTATTTATGAAAGGAATTATGATCCCAAAGAATTGAAAATACTATGCACATTTTCTCCCGAAAGGACATCCTCAACTGACCAAAACTATTGGATGCAGCTTCCACGATAAGGTCATTGATCATTTCAACATAGGGAAAACGATCTCTCTGTCTTTGTTTCTTCTCTTTTGTTAATAAAGAAGGGGTGAACACCACCGAGTGTATCCCCCGAGTTTTTAGCTTTCAAAAAAAAACATAGGGAAAACGATGGCCATAAAGATATCGAGCACATATCCTATACATAAACACCGGCCATGGCTTGGGAACTATAAAAGATGCCAATCAACTTAACCAAAGAAGGCAACCATTAGAGGTAGACGTGAGTAGTTAGACTTTAAAATTCGACTACATATGTCAACACATAGAGCAATCGAAAAACAATAATTAATACTTTCAAAAGAAACACTCTCATTCGCTCACATCTTCACACACAAAAGATGAATTCTTTATATCCATTCACTTGCAAGCCCTTGATGATCTTACTTGATTTTTCTACATAGGTTTTATAGCAAGATCCCTAACTCCCAATTTTTTTGTCGAACAAGAAAACACCATTGACAATCATTGTGATGGGACTAGTGGATGCCAAGCTTGTAATAGATGGTCAACTAGTTGACTGACTATGAAATTCAAGGGAGGAGTGACTGAATATAATTTAACCATATTTGGTCACTCGTAAGTCTTGCCGAGTGTCGAATATATATGATTTTTTAGAGATGGGATGGGTCTCCTTTAGAGAGTCATCCAATATATACGCTTTTTAAATTAGTTTTTTTTCATATATAGCTGAAATGAAGGTGCTCTGTTGCAGAAAGATCGAACTCGTTGAAAAACGGATAAAAGGTTGTACCGACACCTAAAAAGGTAAAATAAGATGAACTTTTTTGAAGGTGGTTTGGACATGTGCAAAGGCCTTTTACTAGTTCAATATGAAGATGTAAGAAGTCAGAAGAATAGCCTTGTAAGATTGGATATGGAAGAGCGAAAAATGTTAGAAGGCAACTATAATTGAGGAAGACTTTTTCAGATCTAACCAAAGTATGACCCAAATTATATATGTTTAATAAAAAATCCATGTAAACTACACTTACTTAAAGTGGGAAAAGGCTTCGATGTTGTAGTATTTGTTTTTCAAATCTTTTTTAAAGTAATTTTTTAAATCAGGGAAACACCCATTACATGTGTCTGCCCCAAAAAATAATAAAGCGGTAAGACTTACAAAAGCCAGGTCTCGAGGAGAGATCTGACCAGAGATATTACATTTTCCACATAATACAATGTTTGATTCAAAAAGTTAAGTAGTGTTAAATTGAAATTCCATTGTTACCTATTGTACGTAAATATTTAAGAATATATTTTTTGAGACAAAATTTTTAAGAATATATGTATTAGATAACTTTATATTTAAACGAAGTAAATAATTGACATTTTCCTATTAGTTGCACGAACACCATTTATTATTTATTTAGTTGCTGACCTTGTATTATTTACAACAAAAATTATATAATAGTTGTGACCGTGAGATTATGATGTGATTTATGAGGACCCACTTCCAAATCATGCAAACATAGACCATAACAATTTGCAAGGATTTCTCTCCATCATCATAACCCCAATCTATGGCAGGAACCAAATCCAACCTCCATGCACGATTTCCATTTTAAAGTACCCCTCAATATCCTATAAAAAGTCTCTCAAACTTTAGAGATAAGAATCCCTGATTCGAAAAAAATGAGACAAGGACCCTCCAAGACTGGCAGATTTAGCACATCAACCCGGTGAATAGCTCCTCTATTTCTTCTTATGCATGCATCTCGTTTTTTCTTCTCCTTTAATAACTGGCTCATAGAGTCCAATTACTCAGCTTTCAAGGGATAAAGTAATTAAAAGTTAACTGCAATCTCCTTCATAAAATCTTCAATTGGAGGATTTTGTTTTTTGTGCTCCACATGAGCAGCAAGGAATGCCATGAATTCGCCCTTAAAAAGAAACAGAAAATTTAAGGTCCAAGGCAGATCACAACGTCAAAAGGCAACCAACTTGAATGCCCCAATCTTAGGGGCACAACAATTAACAAATTCCAGAAACAGACTCTCCTGGTTAGAACCAACAATCGAGGATCAGACTACCAGCAACTCAGCCATTTTAATGCTTTACGCTTCTAGTTCATATTGGCATACCGCTGGTGTTAGAAAATCGGAAGCGGAAGCGTAAACATGGAAAAGATTAAAAAAAATAGGAACAGCGGGATTTTACGTGGAACCCTACTCCGTGAGGAGCGGGATGAAACCACGGGAGAAGCCCTCAATGGGGCGTGTTTGTCTATTGACTTTCTCAATGGATACAGGAGGTCTAGGGCTCCTTATATAGCCTCTCCAGAGCCTCCAAGTCCCACCACTGGACGATGTGGGACTAAACACTGGATGGCGTAAATGGATCCTGGAGGTATCCATTACCCATCTACAACTCAATAGGCGCATACACCTTATACTCCAACACTCCCCCTCAAGCTGGAGCATCCAATGCTCAGCTTGGACAAACAAAAAGATACTCAACTCAACGCTACAGGACACTACGGACAATATCAACCCAACGCGCACATTGCTGCAGTCGAGGACGTTGCTTCTCATGCCGTGCAGGTGAGGAGGACGAACGGGCTGGAGTGTGAGTCAACTTAAGACTCGGAATTTGACCATCGAGTCTGAAACTGCGCCTGAAGTCTCCTCGTCGGAGAACTGGATCTCTCCCATGTGGCTCAGAGAATGGTGCACTGCTCTGGTGTACCTATGATACCACATGAAAACCCTTGCCAACATGGCAAAGGGAATGGTCCTCTACTCTGGAGTCCCTATGGCTCACATGAAAACTCTGGCCGACAAAACAAGAATAATGATGGGGACCACGAACAAATGATGGCAACATATGCTCATCTGAAATAAGACCGCATCCTTGTGCGTGTCTGAAACTGAGGACTCGGAAGACAATCGTCGAGTCTGAAACCGAACTGTAGAGTCTGATCATCTGGCTGGTCTGGAGACTGATATCTGAACTGGATTCTGGATCTAGACATGTGACTCTACATATATACTCCCCCTTTCTCCCATACTTGTCGGAAAATGACATCGACAAAGTTGGGAGAAGACAAAGAGATACATAAATGGGGGGAAAATATCAATAAGCCGTTTACAAATTGTTTGGCTTCTCAAATCATGAATAACCTTTGGTTCCTTTTTTTATCTGCTCCCCCTTTCTTGCATTTATATTTGAACAGTCCTTTCCTTTTTTTTAACTGCTCCTTTTTTTTGGACTGTTGTGCTATTGGGCTCAAAGTTAAGCCCCCCTTTTTTTTCTAACAGCAGGCGAACTGGGCCTGAATAGAGGCTAATAAAAACAAGGCATTTAAAGCCCAATAGAGGGCACCTTTCCCTTTCATCTTTTAGGGTTCCCGAAGGGAAAACCCATGATGCGCCGCCTGCATCAGATCTGGAGTGCCGCCGCCGATGGGTCTTTCCCCTTTCCACCTGGACAGGCCGCGCCTGGAGGTGCACGCCGCTGGAGGGATGTACGCGCCTGCGATGGGGGGGGGGGGGGGCGCCTGGGCGAGGGGTTGTAGAGGATGCGCCTGGATCGCCGCTGGGGAGTCACGATAGGGCAAGGAGGCGCCTGGAGATATTGGGGTTCTGCCATGGAGGCGCGCGGGGAAGCAGGAGTTCCGCGTGGGCTCTTGGAGTTCTGCGCCTGCACTAGAGGAACGCCGAGGAGGCGATCTGGAGGGAGGCTCGCGCGGGGGGGGGGGGGGGGGGGGGGGGGCGCTGACGCGCGCCTGGGAGTCGGTTGGGGCGACGCGAGATGCCGCCTGGGAGGTGCCGCCGCTGGATCGCGTAATGGTGGAGGAGCTTCAACGCCTGGGCTGGAGCTGTGCCTAGAAGAGGCTTCCTGAGACCGTCGCTGCTGAGATGTGCGGGGTGCGCCGCGATGGGCGCTGCTATATCGCCGACGAGGAGATGAACGGCACAGAGTGCCGCTGCCCTGATAGAACTTGCAGGAGCAAGCCTTTGCCTGTAGGGTTTTGAGATGGTTGAGACGCTGACACCTGTATGGTGGCCCCTGGATCAGGGGTTCTTCATGACGAGGTGTTGTGCGATGCCGCCTTCGGATGGAGATACATGTTGGAGAGAAGAGTGGCGCCTCAAGGACCTTCGCCTGGAGATTCGTGAGAGGATTGGCCGCATGCGGTTCGCCTTGCACCTGGAGAGATCTCTGTAGCCTGGAACCGCGAGGGGAAGTTGCAACGGGACTTTGCAACATCTTCTTCGAACTGAGATCTGTAGAGATTTGTAGCCTGGATGATTGCGGATAGGATGCCAAGAACAATGATATCCAGATATTAGGGTTTCAATAGAAACCCTAGAATTTATAAAACTCGAACAGAATAATGATATTCAAGAACACAAATCGAATCTCGAGTAATAAACTAACATAAAACCTCGAATATCGAACCCACTCTGATACCATGTTAGAAAATCGGAAGTGGAAGCGTAAACATGGAAAAGATAAAAAAAAAGGAACAGCGGGATTTTACGTGGAACCCTACTCCGTGAGGAGCGGGATGAAACCACGGGAGAAGCCCTCAATGGGGCGTGTTTGTCTATTGACTTTCTCAATGGATACAGGAGGTCTGGAGCTCCTTATATAGCCTCTCCAGAGCCTCCAAGTCCCACCACTGGACGATGTGGGATTAAACACTGGATGAGGTAAATGGATCCAGGAGGTATCTATTTACCCATCTACAACTCAATAGGCGAATACACCTTATACTCCAACAGCTGGCAATCACATATCCCATCCCTCTCAAACTAGGGATGAAAATAAATAAGGATATATTCGTATCCAATCGCTGTCGTATTTGTTTTATATCGATTTTGACCTTCGTATTTTTTTGAATGAAAAGTGGGCGAGATCCCGAGGAGGGACTCACCGTGTGACCTTCATATTTGTATCAGTTTTTTAAAGAAAGGGAAGGGTGGCATCCCAAGTTGGGACCCACCACAAAATTGCATATTTTACTATGATTAAAAGTTACATCGTATTACATCGCTTTACATTCTCCATGATATATGCAACGCCCTGCAATGTCCAATTACATTCTCAGTATAAAAAGTATGCCTCCCAAAAAATAATACCATTTCTGGCGCACCAAATAGCCCAAGCAAGTGGAAAAGGATACACATTGTCTTCATGGCCATCTCCACAAACTGATCTAATGTCTCTCCAAAAATTGGGACAGTCCTGTCCACCAAACCACGGAATATTGGCCCTACTCCACACCTGATTCGAAGAAAGGCAGGAGAAGAACATGTGCTCCATGTCTTCCACTGTCGACCCACATCTGTCACAAGCATCATCCTCCAATCCCAAGAGCTGCCCCTGATGCTCCTTTGTGATAATCCGATCAAGCCGGAAAATCCAAAGAAATATCTTATAAGGTTTGGCACCTTGCTTCTCCAAATCAACCACGTATCAAAGCCAACCTCTTCATCTACGTCCTCTCCAACCTCCGCCAAAAATTGATATGCCTTCTTTATCGAGAACCTCCCATCTCCGCACACAAAGCCATCCCTACCACATATCGTCCCCTTGATCTGTGCCAAATCCACTTGTAGCCAGGAAATCTTCAACCCTCTAATCTGGCAGTTCTGAAGAGAAGAATGGAGACCACGCCCCCTGCTCCCAAACCTATTGCACCACCTCATCATGTTACTGGCCAATAGCATTAGGCGAGGGTAGCGTTCGCCCAACGCCCGCCCCTTCATCCGTCCAATTGTCCCTCGTATTTGCATCTGTTTTAAAATGGATACAAATATGGATATTACTTTGACATTCTTATATATTCATAAATTCGCATGTCCATTTTAATATATAAATATAATTGTAGTTTTATTTATAATTGTGTATAACAATATTTTATGGATTTATTCACCATTATTGATATAATTATTTTTTTAAACAAGAAGGGGACTCAGATATAATTTTTATGAGATGAATATATTTACTATATTTGTTTTAGGTGTAAACCATCTTAAAAAGGTATTCTTATATTAATCTATTAAATATTCCAATAATCATTGCTATCGAATTGGTTTTCATTTTATATTCGTATTTGTTTTTTTAAGATATGATGATAATTTTTCATATTCATTAGTATTCATATCGTATTCATATTTTAAAATGGCTAAGGATGTGATTATATCTACATTCGTCTCCGATCTCAAACCCGCCTAGGTACTTGCTTTCACGATTTTCTTCTTTAAAATATTTGATCATTCTCTTCTTTTCCCTTTTTTTGTGTGTTTGTGTTTCTGTTTGTGCTTGTGTAAGGTTTGAACACTAGTCCTTTGGATAGACCATTTTCATGAGTTTAAATATTGGACTTATTTCTTTATAATTTACAACATCCATCAGATTTGTCATCCAATTATATGCATATAACTCTGAAATGAGTATTCCTCTCAAACAAGTCTTACAGGGAAGAAGACACATTGACTCACCAACAACATATATTTAGTTGATCACACCAAGTGACTATTCGACGTATTTTCATGGATAAGGTTCTCTTATGATTCGCATCAGATTCATAGCATATCCTTATTTGCAAGTGAGAATACAGTCATAGCTTCATAGCGATGCCAAATGCTTGCTAAAGAAAAATATCAATCTTTGTTTCTTTTAGTTCTGAAGGGCAAACAGATAAGCATGAATCGTTTTATACATTTCTCAAAAAAAAACTTTCTACAGAAAAACAGTTCAACGAGATTTTACGAGGACTTTTATGTTATTTTTTCATAAAACAGAAGAGTGACTACTACACGGTTTATGATCATCCAATAAATGGACTTTTATGCCAATAACTTGATCAGACAATCTTATATTTACTCTCCCCACCCCCCTCATATCCATCTCCTGTCCACCAAAAAGTATAAAGTGATTCTTTTTCAGCACTGACTAACATGCTGGCATGTTCGCATCCTATGTCCACAGTTAATTATTCAAATTTGCATCCAGGTAATTGTTAGAAAATCGGAAGCGGAAGCGTAAACATGGAAAAAGATAAAGAACAAAATAAGAACGCGGGATTTTACGTGGAACCCTACTCCGTGAGGAGCGGGATGAAACCACGGGAGAAGCCCTCAAAGGGGGCGGATATTCTATTGAACTTTCTCATCTGTTACAGGAGGCCTGGGTTCTTTATATAGCTTCTACAAGGCCTCCAAGTCCCACCACTAGGCGGTATGGGACTAAACTCAGTGGTGTGGTAAATGGACCATGGAGGGATCCATTTACCCACCTATTACATAAGTGACGCATGCTCCAAATACTCTAACACTCCCCCTCAAGCTGGAGCATGCAATGCTCAGCTTGGACAAACAGGAAGAAACTCAACTCACAATACATGACACTACAGACAATATCAACCCAACGCGCACAGCTGCTGCAGTCGAGGACGTTGCTTCTCATGGCGTGCATGTGAGGAGGACGAACGGGGCTGGAGTGTCTATCTGGCTCAGAGAATGGTACTCTACTGTGGAGTCCCTATGATACCACATGAAAACCCTTGCCCTTAATGGCATAGGGAATAGTCCTCTGCTCTGGAGTCCCTATGGCTCACATGAAAGCTCTGGCCGACCAACAAGAATGACAAATGATTGGCATGCGTCATCGTCGAGTCTGAATCTGAATTTTGTAGAGTCTGAGCATCTGACCGGTCTGTAAAATATGATATCTGAATCTTAGAACAAGACCTGTGACTCTACATATACTCCCCCTTTCTCCCATACTGGTCGGAATGACATTATATGACCACGTTGGGAGAAGATAAAATAATACATAAACATGGGGATGAATAAAACATCACTTAGCCGATAGTGATTTTTTTTTCGGCATTTCGCTATTTTTTT
Source organism: Ottelia alismoides (assembly GCA_037367405.1). NCBI lineage: Eukaryota > Viridiplantae > Streptophyta > Magnoliopsida > Alismatales > Hydrocharitaceae > Ottelia > Ottelia alismoides. The sequence goes on along the minus strand of JAZKJV010001464.1, from coordinate 402,806 downwards.
TAACCATATTTTTTTTTAAAATCGTACGGCTTTTCTTTGTACGCGCCTCTTTCGTTTTTTTTATACTATGCGTACGGCTTTTCAAATGTACGCGCCTTTTTTTTTGATAATTTTTTTTAAACTTTGCGTACGGCTTTTCTTGTACGCAGCCTTTTAACCTTTTTTTTTTTTAAATAACCAAACCTCAGCCCATTTGGGCCTACAAAAGCTACCTCACCCCTTTTTTTTTTGTAAATAGATCAGCCCACATGGGCACTTACACAAATACCCCATTTTTTTTTTAGGTACGCACCTCTTTAGGGCTCCTTCCAAACCCTATTTGTTGTGTTTCACTGTGTCGTGCGCCGCCTGGTGGTCAAGAGCATGGGGCCTGGAGTCACGCGGCCTGGGGCCGCGCCTGCGCGTCGATCGATCTGGAGCGTCGCCGAGGAAGGGGCACCGCACAACACGGGGGTGCGCCATCGAGCATCGGACTGTGCGCCTGCGCCGCATCGCGCGACTGGGACTTGGAGAAGGGCGTCGTCGCTTGTTGATGCCATCGAAGGAGAGTCTGCGAATCTGGAGTAGGGTTGGGGCGCCGCCGCCTGTTGGAACCGAAGGGTGACGCCTGGGGTGCGTGAGTCGGAGAGGGGTTCTCTGCTTGGCGATCTGGGCTTGTGAGTCGGAGAGGGGTTCTCCGCTTGGCGTTGGAGCCGAAGGGTAACTTCCCCTGGCAAAGGTTGCGCCGAGGGAGTATTTTCAAGGGCTGCGGCCTTGTTGTGATCTCGTCAGGACTGGAGGAGGGCTGTGCGCGCTTGCGCACGATGGAGGTCGTGATGCTCTTGATGGGGATGCTCGCGATGTAGATGAAGGGCCGCTGACGCCCTGGAATCGCCTGGGGGCTCTTTGGAAATCACCGCAGCCAGCGAAGGGAATCTGGAATCGCGCTGGGTGCGCGAGGAGCTTGATGTCACCGGAGAACAGATCTAGGTCTAGAACAGGAACTTGAACGATGATGATCTTCCAGAAAAATATTTTCACGGATAAACAATGAACAGGACGTACTCCTCTTGACGGATAAACAGAATATAATTTTACGAACAACAAATCGAATCTCGGAAAAAAAATGGACGAATATAAACTCCTCGAGAATCGAACCCGCTCTGATACCATGTTAGAAAATCGGAAGCGGAAGCGTAAACATGGAAAAAGATAAAGAACAAAATAAGAACGCGGGATTTTACGTGGAACCCTACTCCGTGAGGAGCGGGATGAAACCACGGGAGAAGCCCTCAAAGGGGGCGGATATTCTATTGAACTTTCTCATCTGTTACAGGAGGCCTGGGGTTCTTTATATAGCTTCTACAAGGCCTCCAAGTCCCACCACTAGGCGGTATGGGACTAAACTCAGTGGTGTGGTAAATGGACCATGGAGGGATCCATTTACCCACCTATTACATAAGTGACGCATGCTCCAAATACTCTAACAGTAATATATCACTTAATTAAAAAAAGAGCAAACCATAAGCAAGTGAAACATTATTTCGCATATCTTGCAAACAAGGGCAAACTAGTTGATGTGGTCAAGTAATAAAATTCCAAGGCATACCTTAGAAGTGGTGAGGTAATGACCAATTCAATCCTCTTGGAAAGCCCCGAAGCATGGACATGCTTGCGCAAATTATCAGCCTGTTATACACATAATGATTCTTATTACTTTATGTTAAAGGAAGATGCATGTGATAGGCATAAAAAATACAACCCTGAGTAAATGATGTAGTGGTTAAGCAATGAGCCTCCACCCACAGGACCAGAGTTCAAACTTCACCAATAACCCTTTACTCGAAAAAAAATCAAGGCATCTCTAGAATCAGATCAAATTGGGAGGACACTGGCTATTTTTGTTTTACTTTAAAAATAAAATGCTGCACATGCAGCAAGAAACAAATAGAACATGCCTCCTTGTGTTTAGCCACTCAATTAAAGCATACACTTTTCTAGGACTGATTCCTCAAAAATCTTATAAAGAGGAATACATCGAGAAATCTTATGAAAAGAAATTCCATATTTTTTTAATATGATATATCCTAAAAAAATAAGCAGATGGGAAGAATAATCATTTAGCTTAATTAGCAATTCACTTCCATCACTTCCCAAGTTGCTTTTTTAAAACTCCATTTCTTAAGCATAGAAAAGCTCTAATCTTGTGTTTATATTTTGAGCGAAATCTCTCAAACCTTTCCAGAAGAACTTCACCAAACTACCCAGATACCTTTAAAAGACTTAAGACTATGTCTAGTCTAAGGAGATAGAGATCTTTAAGCATAGTTCCTTGAGCAATAAGTAACACATAAATGCACTCTTATAGGCATAAATGAGGTGTATTTAGCACATTAACATTATATTACACCACATACTATGTATAAACAAAAGGTTAAGCTATATCGGAAATTAAACTACAAACAAACAAAAATGAGTACAATTACATATACATCATTTTTTGAAGTAATTACATATAGATCATAAAATACAACATTCACAATAACCACAAATTCAAAACAAAAAAGATGATTTAAAATATATTAGAAATGAAACCTTCTACTTGGCCCAAAGATAATGAATAACTGGAGCCCATCCATGAGCCATATCATTAGAATACTAAGGCTTACTAAATAGCAACAACTAAATACTGATATAATATTGAGTAGACGTATTCTTGATATCACACCCTTTTTCCTTTCAAAGAATAGTTTTGATATAATAACATCTAGAATATGTGTGTAGATTTTTCTCAATAAAGTTAGAAATGTTTGATCTCCATCGTCAAAATGGGGAACAAAGTCTCTCGTTTAAAAACGAGGGTCTCCTACCCAGTCAGCAAGCCTAAAGGGGGTGGGGGCCAAAGGGAAGCAAGTGCGCTCTCATTGTAGGAGCTTAGAGACAATGCCCTCGAAATAGAATTGTAATTTCAAGTGTGTTAATAGTGAGAGTAGATATACAAAATCCCAAACATCTTAACCTTTTAAAGTTTACAAAATCAAAACAACCTTCTAAAATTCTTCCCTCACAAAATCAAGCTACAAAATTAAGCAATAAAGGTGATATCCACGACAAAGAATCAACATCAGCATAATATTGATGATATAAATCAAAATGGTGGAATGTTTACATTGATCAGTCTAAATTTCATCATATCAGTGATACCGTGATAGCTATATCATAATAGGTCAACCAATCATTGGGAAACGAAGACCCAGGGTAATATTGGTATCACTACTTGTCGGTAAGAGATGCGTCACCACGGCATTATATTTCATACTAGTTAATGGACGTCCTGAGGGGAGTTTTTTCCAACCCCATGCATGGGGTCTAATAGCTGGTTACACCCGTGGAGACATTTTTATTCCCCTTCTCCAACATGTGGATGACACTATATTGTTCCGTTGGAGTATGTGTCACTTATGTGTAGATGGGTAAATGGATCCTTCCAAGATCTATTTACCACATCCATTGTTTAGTCCCACATCTACTTTTGGTGGGACTTGGAGAGTCTGTAGAGGTTATATAAGAAGCCACAAACCTCCTATATCAGATGAGAAAGTGCAATGCAACATATGGACCTTTGAAGTCTTCTCCCGTGGTTTCATCCCGCTCCTTAAGAAGTAGGTTTCCACGTTAAAAACCCGTATTCTTCAATGTTTTATTCTATTTTCTCTGATTCCGCTTCCGCATTCTTTATTTTCTAACATGGTATCAGAGCGGGTTCAATTCTCGAGGAGTAATTTTCATCGTTTGTTCGAGATTCGATTTTGGTATTTCAATCTTGAAGATTATTATCCATGTTCGAGATTTGTTCAAGATCAAGTTCTAAGGTTTCTTTTGAAATCCTAATTTTACAAGTTCTTGGAGATTTCCATGAAATCATCGCGAAGATTGTGAAGATTTTTGTTACATTTGTTTTGGTTCAAGATCTCTAGGGTTTTTCTAACACCCTAGATCTACCAGTTCGTGAAGATCACGTACCCCATCATTCAAGCTTCCTAGCAGTACTATCCAGTCGTTGCTCCTTCCCAACTCAACGCGTAGAGCGTCATGTTCTCGCGAATTTATTCATGTTCTCGCGAGAGCTTCCTATTCTCTCCAGCAGTAGGCGGTGACCACCTTCCTCCATGCGGTGCAACCTTGATCTCGTACATGCGGCGCACATCCAGGCCGCATCGCAGCTCCAGGCAGCGGCGCTCCTCCACGCGTTGAAGAAGCACCAGGCGGAGCTCGCAGCTCCTGGCAGAACTGCCTCTTCCCGAAGCCACATGTCGAAGCCTCGCGACCACCCTCAAACCCTTCCAGCGCTGCCGACCCTCTCCATCGCCATGCGCAATCTCCTCCGACCACCACCATGATCAACTCCATGGCTCCAGCCGCATATGGCGGCGCGGCATCCTCCAGCTTGCGTTGCACCAACTTCGGCGGCGAATCCCTCGTGCACCTCCTCGCGTGCGCCCTTCTCCATTGCTCAGGCGACGCGCATCTCGCATGCGATGCTCCATCATCTCCTCGTGCCAGCCAACGAAGGACCAGGGGCGGCGGCACCAACTTGAGGAGCAGTTCGAAGTGAAGGGTTCCCAAGTGGGAACCCTAAAATAAGGCACACGTGGGCTGCAGCTGGAAGGGCCCAAGTAGGCCAGTTTTTTTAAAAAAATGAGAGGCCGGGAAAAAAAGAAGCATGTATTGAAAATAGAGAGAGAAGCCAAAAAAAGAAACGGCTTATTTATAAAAAAAATTGAATGTGATGGCTATTAAAAAAGATGAAATAGATGGGAAAATGATTTAAAAAATTTGAGAAGGAAAGCCGAGGAATTGTGATGGCTTATGTGATGTTTTATTTCTCCCCGCATTTTCGTGTCTTCTCCCAACTTTGTCTATGTCATTGTTTTCCGACAAATATGGGAGAAAGGGGGGGTATTGAGTATAGTGTATAGTTACATGCCAGATTGTCAGATCCTCCATATTCTCCAGATTCCATATTCCAGGCCAGCCGATTTTCAAACTCTACAGTTCAGTTTCAGACTCTGTGGATTGATTCAGAGTCCAAGTTCGAGGCATTACATATTTGAGTGACCCATTTTCTCCGAGTTCTCAAGAGAGACTCCTAAGATGCACATGTGTGCGATCTTTTTTATGTGGTCCCCATCTTTTATTTTTGGTCAGAGTTTTCATATGATCCATAGGGACTCCATAGTAGAGATCCCATTCCCTAAGCCATATGAGCTTGGGTTTTCATGTGGTTTCATAAGAACTCCATAGTAGAGATCGCATTCTCTAAGACAATATGGGAGAGACCCAGTTCTCCGACGAGGAGACTTTTCAGACTCCATTCCCCAGTGATCGTGGACTCCGACGAGGATGTCTCCACGACTTTTCAGTTCGGCCCTTTCAGAGATGGAACAGTTGTCCACATGATGTGGCGGGCCAGATTACTCCGACGAGGAGACTCATTTCAGTTGCAGTGACTCTGACAGGCACAGTACAGAGCACATGCTCTCCGATGAGGAGATTCAGTTTAACTCACATTCCATCCCGTTTGTTCCTCCTCACCTGCACGACATGAGAAGCAATGTCCTCGACAGCAGCCGACAGTTGTGCGTGTTGAGTTGAAATTGTTTGTATTGTCTTGTAGTGTGAGTTTGAGATTTCTTTCTGTTTGTCCAAGCTGAGCATTGCATGCTCCAGCTTGAGGGGGAGTATTAGAGTATGCGTCGCTTATATGTGTAGATGGGTAAATAGATCCTTACAAGATCCATTTACCACATCTATTGTTTAGTCCCATATCTACCAGTGATGGGACTTGGAGAGTCTGTGGAGGTTACATAGGAAGCCTCAGACCTCTTCTATTAGATGAGAAAGTGTAATGCAACATATGATCCTTTGACGTCTTCTCCCGTGGTTTCATCCCACTCCTTAGGGAGTAGGGTTCCACGTTAAAAACTTGTGTTCTTCAATGTTTTATCATATTCTCTGATTCCCCTTCCGCATTCTTTATTTTCTAGCATGTTCATTGAAGGTGGTCGTACTGAAGCAAAGGGAAAGGCACTCACCCCGTAGATCTTTGGTGAGTTGTCTGGTTTGAATCTCAATCGTACCAAGTCCGTGATCATTTCCTTTGGCATCATAGAAGAAGATGATGTAGCATGTGTGGAGTTGGGGACTAAACGAGGCTCTCTATTGATCACATATATTGGTCTTCCATTGGCCTATGGCAAGCTCACGTACATTGACTAGCCACCTATTATCGAGAAGATCGAAAATAAGTTATTAGGGTGGAAGGACGACAATTTTATCGAGAGGTACTCGTTTGGTGCTTGTGAAGGCTATTTTAGCAGCAATCCATGTGTTCTTCATGTTATCTCGTCTTCTTTTATTCAGGATCTGCAAACGATGCAGATGATTATATCGAGATTTTTTTTGATCCTCTGGTCAGAATGTGTATGGGATATACCTGGTAAATTGGGATACGGTTACTTTACCCCCGTGTTGTATAAGTCACCCGACTGGCCCGACTAGTAGGTCCGACTAGTCTAGTCAGTGGGGTAGCCGACCGAGTACCGACCAATTCCGACTAGGCACACTAGTCGACCAATTTTTGCTTGGAGACACCATATTTTTTATGTTTTACTTTTTTAAAGCAAATTTATTATAATATTCTTAATATTTTATTTAAAATTGAATAACTTCTTTATTTTGTTATGATAGTATAAAAATGTACAAAATATATGTAAATATATGTATAAAAATGAGTTATATATTTAAAATAATCATAAAATTCAAAGCCGATTAAAGTCCGACTAAATCCGATTAGTCGCCCGACTGTCGATTAATCCTTAGTCAGTGACCCGACCGACCGAGTACCGACTACCGACTTTTGCAACCTTGCTTTACCCAAATGTGAGGGGGCTTGGAGTGGCTCATCTCGAGACTGTGAACAAAGCACTGCTACTCAAATGAATCTCTAGAATCTGGGGAAGAAGCGAAGACCTCTGTGAAGGCTCATTCGGTGGATCTATGGGATTAGAGATCAGGGTGTCTTGCGCACACACCCATCTTTTTACTCTTCAGCATTCTGGAAGGGAATCACTACTCTTGTCCCACATTTACCTATCTTGTCCAGACTCGTGCTTGATAATGGTCTCTCCTTTGCCTTTTAGACTAATGACTGAACCAATGGAGGTACGTTGACATCTCAATATCCATGGCTACTCGCCTTAGATGCTCATCACATGGCATTTGTGGCTGATTGTTGGTAGAATGGAACGAGATGCCCTCTTCTGTTGCGAATTTCTCTGATCAACTTATGATGATTTTTTGCATCTCTTGGATTCTCTCACTCTCATTCCAGATCCTGAGGGTGGGAGAGATCAGTCGACCTGGAAAACATGAGAATTTACTATAAGCATGCTTATAGAAGGTACTTACTCCAACACCACCCTCTGCAGATTTTCTGGTTCAAGACTATGGGTTTGTGTGAAGCATCAAGCTCCCTAGCCACAATGGTGTTTTTCTCTGGCTCTTGCATAGAGGTCGTATCCTTATCAGAGATCGTTACTTCAGACTGCCCACTTTCCAACGACAAGGTAGAGGATATTGATCATCTTTTTTCATTATGAGAAGACTTTGGGAATTTAAACCTTAATCTCTCCTGGCTATGCATTCAAAACCATCAGAGTTTCTGAGATTCTCGCTTTCCGAACAAGGATTGATCAAATTCAGAATTGCTTTATCAGCTAGCTATGATATGGGCTATTAGATTTATTATACTTGTGTTTGATGTTCCAAAACCCTTAGGGGTACTTATGTATTTTTCCTTCTGTGCTCTTCAGGGTTTGCTCTCTATTAGAAAATAAGAAAGCAGAAGCGGAATCAGAGATAAATGATATAACAATAAGGAACACCAGGATTTTACGTGGAACCCTACTCCCTAAGGAGCGGGATGAAACCACGGGAGAACGCCTCAATGGACTAATGTGTCTAGTGACTTTCTCATTTGACACAGGGGGTCCGTGACTTCTTATATAGCCTCCACAGACCCTCCAAATCCCACCACTGGTAGATGTGGGACTAACACTGGGATGTGGTAAATGGATATTGGAGTGATCCATTTACCCATCTATAAGAATGACACATATCACAATATACTCCAACACTCCCCCTCAAGCTATAGCATGCAATGCTCTGCTTGGACAAACAGAAAAAATATCTTAAACTCACAATACAAGACACTACAAACAATATCAACTCAACGCGCACAATTGTCGGCTGATATCGAGGACGTTGCTCCTCATGCCATGCAGGTGAGGAGGAACAAATGGGCTGGAGTGTGAGTCAAACTGAATCTCTTTGTCGGAGAGCATGTGCTCTGTATTGCACCTGTCAGAGTCACTACAACTGAATGAGTCTCCACCTAGAGAACTCTGGCCCACTACATTATGTAGAAAACTGCTCCATCTCTGAAAGGGCCAATCTGAAAAGGCCGTGGAGACATTCTCTGTAGAATCCACGGTCGCTGGAGAACAAAATCTGAAAAGTCTCCTCGTCGAAGAACTAGGTCTCTCTCATACTGGCTCAGAGAATGTGATCTCTACTCTGGAGTCCCTATGAAACCATATGAAAACCCAATCCCACATGGCATAGGGAATGGGATCTCTACTCTGGAGTTCCTATGGAACACATGAAAACCCTGCCAAAACAAAAGATGGGGACCACACAAACAATGATCGCAAACTTGTGTGAATCAAACTGAAGACTCGAAATCTGAACGTCAAGTCTGAACATCTGTAAAGTCTGGAAAATCTGGCCTGGAGAATCTAGAATAGTCCTGTAACTCTACACAATACTCCCCCTTTCTCCCATACTTGTCGGAAAACAATGACATCGACAAAGTTGGGAGAAGACATTAAAACGGGGAGAAACAAGCACCAAATAAGCCGATCTCATTTTTTCCGGCTTTACTTTTCAATTTTTTTGCATTTTTTTCAGTTATATCTTCTTCACCTTTTTTTATATAGTTGTCTCCTTTTTTTAAACATATGGTTTTTTTGTACACACCTCTTTTCTCAAACCACTTTTTTTGCAAAAAGCATCCCTTTTTTAAAAAATCGAACAATTGGATCCTCCTCCTCATTTTCTCCTGTTTTATATTCAGGAGCAATAACATCCGATAGAGCCCAAACCAACCTCAACTTTCATTTAAATGAAAGGGTATCAGGCCCTTTTCGTTCTCATGCATGATCAAGTTAGGCTGCTAATTAGGGTTCCCCTCGTGGGAACCCATCTCACAAAAGACGAAGGTGTTGCCGCTACCAAAGGAGCTTGTCAATGTCGCTGATGGAGCTCGTCGTTGCCTGGGGGTGGTTAGCGTGGAGCATCGCGCCGCCTGCGCGATGGAGATTGGGCGCGAGGCTCCTCCTGAAGGTGAGTGATCTCGAGAGGCACCGCCGCCGAAGGTGCCCATCGCGATGGAGCTCTGGCATCATCTCACACTGCCTGCGTGAGAAGGAGACTGGTGTGGCGTCGCTCGGGAATGCAGGCAATGGTGTGTTGTATGATGAGCGGGAGATGCCTCCTGGAGCTGGTGGTGGGGAGAGCATGTGTCGCCTTCGCGAGTTGGAGAGAGGAGGAATCGATCGCCTGTGCCGTCTGATCATCCTTTTTTTCTTCGTCGTTTTTCATCAACAGGGGGATTTCTTGTGGCTGTTGTTATTGCATGAAGAAGGTGTTGCCACCGCCTGGAGCTTCGAGATGATGTGTCACAAGGAGGTCTGTCGTGGCCTTGGTTCCTTCCCTGGAATTGAGCATGGCCAGGAGCATGCTCATGTGCGTATATCGCCAGGCAGAGGCCCTCGCTTGGAGGTAGGGCGCAAGGAGGTGTGCGGTGGCACATGCTCTTCTTGGAAGATGCGATCTGCAAGGAGGCTTCGAGAGGTGTAGCCTAGAAGGATGTCTCTCGATGAAAAAAAAACTTTGCAGAACTAGGGTTGAACAGATCTGATCTGGAAAACTAGGGTTCCAGAAAATCCTCAAAAAAATCCTCTCGAACTTGATGATTCGCGTAACATGAACTTGAATAGAACAATAGTCTTCAAGAACATAATTAAGATTTCAATAGAAACCCTAGAATTGAATCTCGAATCTCGAACAAAAATAAAGAACTCAAAATCCTCGAGAATCGAACACTCTTTGATACCATGTTAGAAAATAAGAATGCGGAAGCGGAATCAGATATAAATGATAAAACAATAAGGAACACTTGGATTTTACGTGGAACCCTGCTCCCTAAGAAGCGGGATGAAACCACAGGAGAACGCCTCAAAGGGTCGATGTGTTTATTGACTTTCTCATCTGATACATGGGGGTCTGTGGCCTCTTATATAGCCTCCACAGACCCTCCAAGTCCCACCACTAGTAGATGTGGGACTTAAACACTGGGATGTGGTAAATGGATCATGGAGTAATCCATTTACCCATCTACAAGAATGACGCATATCATAATATACTCCAACACTCCCTATATAAGAGACCCTAGCCTTACGGAATAAATAACAATTCATTTCTTTTCTCCACATGGTATTAGAGCAACGGTCCTAAACTAGGGTTCTGACCTAACTCCATCCCGTCACCACCATCAAGCCTCTCCTTGTGTCTGTGCATGCCTTTCTTCCCTGCCTAGGACCCCGTGCAGGCTCCTCCAGGGGTGTTGCCACCCCCTAAGGGGCTTCGGGTATGTTGTTGCACTCTCCAGGGATGCCTCCAGCAGCCCCTAGAGTGTCGCAACAGCTGCTGCAGCCATCCCAAGGTCGCCGCGGTTGCCCCTAGGTCGTCGCCAGAAGCCACTGCAGCCCTCCATGGCCTCTAGCCGCCGCTATCAACCTCCCCAGGGCCTCCACATCATTGTTGGAGCCTCCTAGGACTACCATTGTTGTCACATGATCCTTATTTTTTATCTTGAACTGTTGTAGAGGGTGTTTTCATACCCCTTTTGCATCCAAAAGTGAGTTCTGGGGCATCTTTTAGCCCTTGTATGCATCCTTAGTCAATAAACCGAGTCTGCTCCGTTTTCTAAGATGACCATGGCACCTAATTCTATCGATACGAAGCCCTTGGCCATGAATATTATCTCGCAAGACACTACTATCAAACTTAAGGGCACAGAAAATTACGTGCTCGGGTCTCGATCTTTTACGATGTTCATTGGTGGTTAAGGAAAACTCTAGATTCTGACTCAAGATCCTTTAGATGAAAAGGACAAAGAGTATCGACAATTGGCAAACAGACAACTATTTGGTTATCAACTGAATGACCAACAGGATTAAGGCTCAAATTGCCTCAATACTTCTTTACAAAAGCACGACAACGGAAATGTGGGAGGATCTCGAGTAGACATACTCCTAGAAGAAGACAAAATCATGCCTCGCAGACATTTACAAGCGAATCCAGTCGGCATCTCAGGGTGATCCTACCCTCATTGATACTACAGGCATCTCTCCAGCCTGTATGAGGAGCTCGCGATATTTCAGCCCTCATGTTGTATCAAGCAGGTACAAGCAGGGTTTAAAAAACCGGACCGGACCGGCCGGCCAGACCGGTTGGATCGGGAACCGGCCTCGACCCGGTCGGTTCAGCCGGTTTTTTGCAATTAATTTCAAAAATAAAGAAAAATAAATGAGTTGACCCGTAATGTCAGACTGGGTTGACCCGGATTGACCCAGTTTTGATGGTTTCAAAAAATAAGGGTTTAAATAATAAAATAATAGGATTTTATCACTTGTGCCCTTCTTAACTTCTACAATATAATGTATGTCCCTCTCTTTTTTGGAATATACGTTGTGCTAATACTTTCTTAGAGTAATTTTCTAGAAGCAACTACAAATGAATGATTACACTATCATAAATTCTAGAAAATGTGACTAGTTTTTGTAGAGTTTTACTAAAGATAGGAAAACATGTTATTCTAGTAAAAGATTTGACATTTTAAACGATTGTTTCACTGATATATAAATATATACTTACATGTATGTATCCGGTTTTATTTGTTCAAAAAATCGGTTCAACCAGTCTGACCAGTAAATTAAGTCCGGTCCGGTTTTTTCCGAGTCGATATGAATGATGATGTTATGTTGATGTCATCACCGGTCCGACCGGTTTGGACCGACGGTCCGACCCAGTTGGATCAAACCGAAGATTGACCGGTCCAATGTCCGGTCCGATTTTTAAAACCTTGGGTACAAGAGCATTCTAACTGGCAGGTATATCGTTTTCTTGATGGCATGCATTCTAGATACCAAGCTGCGAAGGAGCAATTTTTTATTTCCGACACACTGCTGATGATGAAGGCCATCTTTATACAACTTGAAGAATTAGATACATCTATTACATGGCCTCCCGCCTTGCCTTCAGCAGGGAACTCTGCACATATAGCATCATCTGGGAGAGGAGGCAGATACGACTTTCAAGGAGGATACAGACGCGACTCAATCCGTGGTCGTGGACGAGCACGTGATTTTGGTTGTGGCACGGGAGAGACTCTATTGCCCCATGCACTCATTATGGGTGATGGAATCACTCATCTGAAATATGTTGGCAGAAGTTTGGCATACCCCCTTATCACGTCAATAATGCCTATGATGTGGAAGAGATGTCACCTGCAGCAACTTCCAGAGTTGCAAGACAATCCATCTTAATAATGCATATTACTCCCGCCTGATGCAGATCCTTCAGACTCCGGGATCTACCACCTATAGTGATACTATTGCAGATTGGCTACTCCTTCAGGTACAATAGTCAATTGTATTGTCACTCCTACTCCGGCTTGGATTATTGATTCAAGTGCCTCTACTCATCTGACTGGAGAAGGTAGTCTGCTCACCTCCTCCGTATCATCTACCTCTGTGAAGTCAGATCGAGTCACTAATGAGACTCAATCATTGACTACTATTGTCGGAACTATGGAGTTCTCTTCCAAGTTCCGGCTTTTTGGAGTACACTATGCTCCTAATTTTCATCTTAGCTTGTTGTCAGTTCATAAGCTTTGTATTGAGCCTAATTATCGCGTGATATTTGAGGAGTTTTGTTGTTATTTTCAAGACATCGGACGAGGCAGATTTTTGGTGGGGGTCATGAGAAGGACGGTCTGTAATATCTTGATATACCCTCGGATTGCGTCCATCTCCAAAGGCTCGCTCCTATGGCATCTGCGTCTTGGGTATCCCTCTACCAAGGCTCTATTGATGATGTTCCATGAACTCTCTACTCTGAAGCCCTTTCAGTGCAAGGAGTGTGAGATCGGGAAACACCATCGAGCTTCATTTCCTGTTCGTACCGAGTACTGTAGTAGCAATGCTTTTCATCTTGTTCATTGTGATGTTTAGGGACCTAGTCCGATTCGAATATTAAGTTGTCACCGCTATTTTAAAATCTATAGTTTTTGTTGATAATTATAGTAGATCTTCTTGGGTGTATCTAATAAAGGAGCATTCAAAGATTAATTAAATTATTAGAAATTTCTTTCAATATGTTAAAATCTTCTTTGTCAGATCAGATTCGGAATAATGCAATCAGAAAGAAAGTTGGTGTAGCTCCGATCGAGGATAAGATGCGAGAAAACTGCTTAAGATGGTTTGGTCATTTGCAAAGAAGATTAGCGGATGCACTAGTTAGGAGATGCGAGTGTTGGGATGTTGAGCTGGCTAAGAGACAGCGAGGACGGCCCAAGAAGTGTTGGAAAGAGATTATACGAAGGGATCTTAGTTTTTTTTTGATATAAGCCCGAGATTGACCCAAAATAGATTGAATGGAGGCGAAGAATCCATGTAGCAGACCCTACTTAATTGTGGGAAAAGGCTGTGTTGTTGTTGTTATGTTAAAATCCTCTTTTCTACATGTGTTAAGATCATTCGAACTGACAATGCTCTTGAGTTAACCCAACAGGACTTGACCATTTTCTTTGCATCTCAGGGAACCGTTCACCAAACCTCATGTCCTTATACCTCACAACAGAATGGTATCGCTAAGAGGAAACTCTGACACTTGCTAAATGTTGCCAGATCTCTTCTTAATCAAATGAGTGTTCCTAAACACTATTGGGGGGTGCTATCCTTACTGTAGTATATCTCATCAACAGTGTTTTTTTCGTCTATTCTCGGAATAGGACTCCATTTTTCTAACTTTACCCTATTGAGTCTTCCTTCCCCATATCTTATGTATTTTTGGTTGTATTACCTGTGTTCATAACTTCCATGCAGCTGATAAATTATCATCTCGAGCCATCAAATGTGTCTTTCTTGGGTACTCTTGCACCCAGAAAGGCTATCGTTGTTATGATCATGTTGGGCGTCGATACTATGTGTTTGTTGATGTCACCTTCTTTGAGTAAACAAGTTATTTCACATAGATTGTGAGTGGCATCCCTCTGGACCTCCCTGCTCCACCAATCGTTTATACTCACCAGCGTATCTATATCTTCAACGCCAGTGTTTGTACCTTTGTATGTCCCTTTTATGCAGGATGATATGACCACTTCGAGTGCTCCCACCATGGTTGTCCTGGATGTGCCTGAGGAGCTTCCTATAGCTCTACATAAGCAAAAGACGCAGAGTACGTATCACACCATGTCACATTTTACTTCTATTGATGGTTTGTCTAGCTGTGACAAGAGATTTGCATATTCTCTAAATGTTATTTCCATCCCCAGAGATCATTTCAGTGCAATGCAGGATCATGGGTGGAGACAGGCCATGGATGAGGAGATGGATGCACTTACCTCCTGGGGCACATGGAATCTTGTGCTTTCCCCCCAGAAGTTCGCCATGTGGCTTACAGATGGGTCTTCACGACCAAACAATCGCTCGATGGGTCTATTGACAGGTTGAAAGACATACTAGGTGCCAAAGGTTTCACACAAACCTTTGGGGTTGATTATTTTGAGACATTCTCACTCGTTGTCAGAATGGGGTCGATGCGTACCATTCTCTATGTTGCTGTTGACAAGGCTTGTCCTATTTACCAACTTGATGTGAAGAATGCCTTTCTTTATGGTGACCTTGAGGAGGAGGCCTACATGATGTAGCCATCGGGTTATGTAGTCGAGGGAGAGACTGTATGTCAACTACGCAAGGTCATATATGGCCTAAAGCAGAGTCTCAGGGCATGGTTTGACAAGCTCACTATGGAGATCAACACTCTTGTTTTTCATAGGATAACATTTGACTACTTAGTCTTTGTTAGACGGCGATCTATTGGTACCATCATTTTTGTTATCTATGTAGATGATATGGTTGTCACAGGAGATGATGAAGCTGGTACTCTAGAGACCAAGACCTTCCTCCAGAAGATCTTTGTCATGAAAGACCTCAGCCAACTTCGTTATTTTCTTGGCATTGAGGTAATACGCACTACAAAGGGGCTCCATCTTTCACAAAGGAAGTACTGCCTCGATATCATGACTGAGGAAGGACTACTGGGATGCACGCCATCTGACATCCCTGCAGAAGTGAGAAAATATTTAGCTTTTACTGATCCGGCTTTTGAGGATGTAACATGGCATAGAAGCCTAGTGAGAAAATTGCTCTATCTCACTGTTACTAACCAGATATATTATATGTTGTGACTAGAGCCAGCCAGCATATGGAGAAGCCTCTTTACAGTCAATGGCAAGATGTCCCTTTGATCCTTCGATATTTAAAGGAACCTTCTGGACGTGAACTCTTCTATGGGGTGAATGGGTACACTTAGAGTTGAGCATTGGGCCGGGCTAGCCCGACCCGGCCCGCAACCCGACCCGTTAGGCCCGGCCCGAACCTGAACCCGTTTAAATTTGGGCCGAGATCGGGCCCAAAAAAGAGCCCGTTTCTAAAACGGGCCAGGTTCGAGCTGAGTAGAGCCCGGCCCGAAAACCCGGCCTGAAACCCGGCCTGAAGCCCGATCCCAAACCCATATAATATAATATATATATATAATATTACTTTAACCCTAATCCCTCATGGCCCATCCCAACCCAATCCCCCTCAAACCCTATCTCCACACTCCAACGATTCTACCATGCACTGACATTTCAAGGGTTCGGAAAAAAATAAAATGTATATGAAAAATCTAAGTTTTTAGGAGAAAAAATCAAACATTTCAAAGTTTTTTTATCAAAATGCCATAGGGATGTCAAAATTCTTACATTTATCACAAGTTTTTTAAAAAATAAAAAGTTTTTTAAAAAGACATCTCCGTATCACTCGTTGAATTAAGCATTTTCAAAAAAAATCAAAAGTTTTTAAAGGAAAAAAGTTACTAGGCCAGCCCGGCCCAAACCCGGCCCTTTTAACTTCGGGTCGGGTTCGGGTTCGGGCTGGCCCATCTAAATTTTTTCGGATCGCGGCCCGGACCGAAACCCGAAAAAAAGCGGGCTCGGGTCCCGGCCCGCCCGGCCCAATGCTCATCCCTAAGTACACTAATATCTCCGCCTATACAGATTCTGACTATGTTAGCTCTCCTGAGGACCGTTGATCCACTACAAGATGTGCCATGTTTGTTGGGGACAAGCTTGTCACTTGGTGAAGCAAGAAGCAGACAGTAGTCTCCAGATCCGGTGTGAAAGCAAAATACAGGGCAATGGCTAAGGCCACCTGTGAGATCACGTGACTTCTCTTTCCTAACAGAACTTGGCATGTCAGTCACTAATCATGTACCCTTATACTGCGACAACAAGTCTGCCACGTACATCACCACCAATCCAATTTTCCATGAACGGACAAAACACATTGAAGTTGATAATCATTTCATCTGTGATGCAGTACGAGGACGAATCAACACTCCACACATATCCACTGAACTTCAACTTACAGACATCTTCACAAATGCCCTTCCAAAAAAGCACCGCATTTACTTTGTGTCCAAGTTAGGCAAGATCGACAGATATGCTCCAACTTGAGGGGGGTGTTAGAGTTATTATACTTGTGTTTTATGTTCCAAAACCCTTAAGGGTACTTATGTATTTTTCCTCTTGTACTCTTTAGGGTTTTCTCTCTATATAAGAATATAAGAGACCCTAACCCTACGGAATAAACAACGATTCATTTCTTTTCTCCACATGGGCAATCTGATTGGTTAGAAATTGTGTAATTTTTGTGCGGATCATAAAAGGAAAATGTAATTTTTCATGCCAATATTCTTCTTGAGTTTTAGGTTGAAAGCCACAATACTAATACCTAAAGCAGTGACCAGATACCATTTACGTGTTTCCACCCTTTTTGACCTAAAAAAGATACTACAAAAAGAAACGATACAAAAAGGCCTCCATTACCTGCTCCCAACCAAGAGGGGTAAGGTGAGCATCAAACAGGGCATGAGAAAGATATGCTTTTATATCCTTTTCTCCTTCTACATTGTGGATTCCTTGGGCATGCCTCACCTGGATATTGATTTTCAAGAGGAACGTTAATGTGGCCAAGATAACAAATATATTAATTATCCAGGGGACAAGGAAAAAGAAGGAACATACCAGGTGCACTGTTTTACAACGGTGCAGGGGAAACAAGGTTGATCCTAAAGTTCCATCCATCACTGCAAAAAAAACTATCGGACATAACTTTCCATGAAAATGTGTGAGCATGTGGCGTTACTCATGCACACATAGAAGAGAACACTCGATAGAAAAGATATGTGGGCACACCATAAAAAACTCAAATTTATAGCAAGATAAATCTATTGTTCCCACAAAAATAGGTTCAAATAACAACCCAGCCCATAATATCACGTGTGACCAGAAAACTGATAACTTAATCTACACTGTCTCTTTGCATTCCATTTGGGATGTTCAAGGAGAAGACCTTCAGGGGCATTAGCATCATCATAAGTTCATAACTGCAGGTCGCAATTACAAAGATATAAGAATCAAAGGGGAAGCGGAGTAAGATACCAGCATTTGCACTTCTCACTAAGGGTTCGTTGCAAGACAGTTAGATTTTGAATTCTATCATTTTCTATTGCAAAAGACTACAAAAGAGACCATATGTGTGTGGCAAACACCATTAGATTTTTTATTCAATTATTTCATATCCAAATGGACAACAAAAATCAATCCATACTTGTGCACGCTAGACACCAATAGTCTTTTAAAGGATTTTTACACCACAACCCTTGTAAACTTTTGCAATTACGCCATCCCCCAACATCTTCATATTTACCCCCACAATCCTAGGAAACTTACTAACTCTTTCACCACAATCCTTGTGAATAACACCCACCCATTTGGTCTCTAAAGAGAATGGAATACGTCAACAATTATGTGATATATACTCTTCATGTTGAATTATAATTACAAAGTGTGAGATGAAGAGAATGAATAGATATTCCTTGTTGACCTCTATCTTTATTGGTATTGAGAGGTTAAAATAGAAGTTGGTATTGAGAGGTTAAAATAGAAGTACATAAATATAGAACAAAATTAAAAGGAAATAATAAAATATATCTGCATTTCCCAAGATTATAATCCCCGAGAATATTCTACAAGATCTCGTGATCCAAGTGGGTTCGTGAGGAGGATGCTAACACAGTCTTACCCACTCGTGGCGGGGGGGGCAGATGGAGGGGGATAAGTTCGTAGGCCGGGTCGATCTATGGTTTACCATTTCTGTACCTTTAGTAAGCACGATCGGGTAAGTGTGTGGAGATGGCTTGTTACTAGGGCCACCTCGCTTCAGCAAGAGCAGGCTGATGATTTCATCAAGCACTTTGACAAGTATAAAATCAAGGCAACGGTCCTTGATCTAAATGCAGACGAGTCGCCTAGACCAAAGGGCTTCCTGGCGTTCTTCTTTTCAAGAGTTTTGGGAGGTGGTTTGAGATGACCAACTTTGTCTTCTCACAATTTTGTCGATGTCATTGCTTTTCGACAAGTATGGGAGAAAGGGGGGGCAATTATTGTGTAGAGTCACAGGTCTGTTCTAGATTAAGATGTCAGATTCCAGACCATCCAGATGTTCAGACTCTACAGTTCAGTTTCAGACTCTGTGGATTGGTTTAGAGTCCAAGTTTGAGGCACTCCATTTTTTAGTGACCCGATTTCTTCGGGTTCTCCAGAGAGAGACTCCTTTTCAGACATGCACATGTATGCGGTTTTCAGTTTGATGTGTACATGTTTGTCATCACTTTTCAGTGGACCCCATCTTTTGTTTTTTGTCAGAGTATTCATGTGTTCCATATGAACTCCATAGTAGAGATCCCATTCCCTATGCCATGTGGGATAGGATTTTCATGTGGTTTCATAGGGACTCCAAAGTAGAGATCCCATTCTCTGAGCCAGTATGGGAGAGATCCAATTCTCCGACGAGGAGACTTCTTGGATCCCATTCTCCAGCGACCGTGGACTCCGACGAGAATTGTCTCCACGGCTTCTCCGTTCGGCCCTTTCAGAGATGGAGAAGTTGTCAACATATTGTGACGGGCCAGAGTACTCTAACGAGGAGACTCATTTCAATTGCAATGACTGACAGGCGCAGTACAGAGCACATGCTCTCCGACGAGAAGATTCAGTTTGACTCACACTCCAGCCCGTTTGTCCTCCTCACCTACACGGCACGACAAGCAACGTCCTCAACAGCAACCGACAGTTGTTTACGTTGAGTTGATATTGTTTGTAGTGCCTTGTATTGTGAGTTGAGATTTCTTTCTGTTCGTCCAAGCTGAGCATTACATGCTCCAGCTTGAGGGGGAGTGTTAGAGTATGTGTTATTTATCATGTATGACGGGTAAATGGGTCCTTCCAAGATCCATTTGCTACATCCATAGTTTAGTCCTACATCTACCAGTGATGGAACTTGGAGAGTCTGTGGAGCCTATATAAGAAACTCCGGACCTCCTGTATCCAGTAAAAGGTGCAATGCATAAATCAGCCCTTTTAGGCATTCTCCCTTGGTTTCATCCCGCTCCTTAGGTAGTAGGGTTCCACGTTAAATCTCGCGTTCTTCATTTCTTTATTTTATTTCTCTGATATACGTTTCCACATTATATTTTCTAACAATTACCAAATTAGTAGTTTTTATCAGCAAATAGAATGTTACGATATATGAAATAATTTAGCTTCTAAAAAGTAACTCAGATAGTGGCCTACTGGTAAGGAAGACAGTTCCTCGAAGAAGAGGTCACGGGTTGAAGCCCAAGCAATTGCACTTTTGTACCAAAAAATGGCACTTCCCTTAACAAGCCAGACTTGGCTCGAGCCTAGATCAGGCTCAATAACGGGCTCAGCTTGAGCCTTATCGAACCCGAGCTGGCTCGATAAGAGGCTCGCGCTCATCGAGCCCGAGCCCGAGCCCAACTAGGCTTATCGAGCCCGAGCCAAGGCCTGGCTCGGCTCGTTGGGCTCGATAACCAGCCCTACATGAGATGCCATTTCCGTTGCCTTTCAGAATTTTGGTTGCACTGCTTCCAGATTGTGGATAAAGTATTTTCTTGTGCTACCAAGTGTGTTTTCCTTGGGTACTCTAGCACACAAAAGGAGTATAGGTGCTACGATCTGACAAGTCGTCATTATTACATTTCTGTTGACATCACTTTCTTTGAACAAGCCAGCTACTTTACTCAGTTTGTCAGTGACATACTATTGGAGCTACCACCCCCGCAGGACGATGTGCCCTCTTCAAGCGTCTCCGCCGCTGCGAATCCGAATGCTCCATCGGATCTTCATATAGCTCTATGACAGACGAACAGGCAATGTACATACGTCATATATCACATTTTACTTCCGGTAACAATTTATCTAGTTGTGACATGCAATTTATAGATGTCCTGATGGATATTTCTATTCCTCGTGATCATCATAGTGCATTGCATGACCATGGTTGGAAAAATACCATGGATGAGGAGATGGATGCCCTTACCTCCAGGAACATGTGGGATCTTGTATCGCGTCCCCCAGGTGTCAAGCATGTTGCATGTTGATGGGTCTTTACAACCACACAATCACCTAATGGTTCTATCAACAGATTGAAGTCCAGGCTAGTAGCCAAGGGCTTTATTCAGACTTATAACGTGGACTACTTTGAGACTTTTTCTCCAGCGATCAAGATTGGAATGTGCACTATTATTCTTGTTTCTACTAATAAGAACTGGCACATCTTTCATCTAGATGTGAAGAATGTTTTTCTATACGATGACATGACCTAGAGGAGATCTACATAATGCATTCATTGGGTTACTCCGTCGAAGGGGAGCATGTATGTCGACTCCTTGAGGCCATTTATGGCCTAAAGTAGAGTCTACAAGCTTGGTTTGACATACTTACCACTGGGATCAACTCTCTTAGCTTTCATAGGATGATCTCTTATTATTCTGTTTTTGTTAGAGGATGGTTCACTAGCACGGTTATACAAATTGTCTATGTTGATGATAT
This sequence comes from Ottelia alismoides, assembly GCA_037367405.1. Lineage (NCBI taxonomy): Eukaryota > Viridiplantae > Streptophyta > Magnoliopsida > Alismatales > Hydrocharitaceae > Ottelia > Ottelia alismoides. Next base: position 381,400 of record JAZKJV010001464.1, on the reverse strand, counting down.
GATAGTTACTATTGATGATAAAGCAAGCATTCTAGAGACCAAGGCCTTTCTCCAGAAGGTGTTTGTCCCCAAGGACCTTGTTCAACTCAGATACTTCCTTGGCATTGAGGTGATACGCATTGAAGAAGGATTACACCTATTACAACGGAAGTATTGCCTAGATAGTCTTATAGAGGCTAGCCTACTTGGATGCAAACCATCTTGCATCCCAGCAGAACTGCGAAAACATGCTACATCCATTCCTCTTGATTTTGACGACCTACACAATATAGAAGCCTAGTGGCCAAATTACTCTACCTCACTGTCACTAAGTCGGATATATCGTATGTTTTGAGAAGAGCCAGCTTGCACATGGAGAGACCTATATATAGCCATTGGCAAGATGTTCTTCTTATCCTTTGATATCTGAAGGAATCTCCAAGGTGAGGCCTCTCCTATAAGTCCAATGGTCGCACTAATGTCCTCGCTTATACAGATGCGAATTATGTCAGATCTCCTTAGGATCGACGTTCAACTACAGGTTGTGTTATATTTGTTGGTGGCAACCAAGTAACATGATGAAGCAAGAAGCAGAAAATGGTTTCTAGATTGAGTGTTGAGGTTGAATACAGGGCAATGGCTCAAGCCCCTTGAGAGATTACATGACGAGTTTCCTGTCTACAAGAGCTTGGACTTCTTGCTACTACTCTCGTACCTTTCTATTGGGACAACAAGTTTGCTACATACATTACCACCAATCTCGTATTTCATGAGTGGATTAAGCACATTGAAGTTGACAATCACTTTATTTGAGATGTAGTACGAGAAGGGAAGATCACTACTCATATCTCCGCAGATTTTCAGCTTGCAGATATATTCACGAAGGCACTGCTGAAGAAATGCCTCTCATGGATGGTTTCCAAGTTGGCATGATCGATAGACATGCTCCAACTTAAGAAGAAGTGTTAGAGTTAAGCTCTGTAGGAAAGCCTTGGTTACTATGACCCATGCACTGTCATCACTAGTGATAACCATATCATTAATACATACAGTAAGAACAATAATACCTGTAGTGTGTCCTCTGACAGCTACAGAGTAATCAAAGGAAGTGACATCAAAGCCAATAGAGCTAATCGTAGAAGTAAGCCTATCAAATCAGTCTATAGATTCTGCTTTAGGCCATCAATAGCCTTACAGAGTTTGAAACATATCCCCCTCCCCCTCGACGGTACACCCAAATGGCTGAGATATATGGGCCTCTTCCCAAAGATCTCCATAAGTAAAAGCACTCTTTACATCGAACCGGTAGACTGGCTAATGTTTGTTAACATTGAGATACAAGATCATATGAATAGAGTCCTTTCTAGCAACTCGAGTAATGTCTTAAGGTGGTTAACTGACTCAACCCCCTAAGTCTGAATGAAAGCCTTTGGCCACTAGCACATCCTTCAATCTGTCTAGCAAACCATTAGCAGCATGTTTGGCCATAAAGACTCATTTGCAAGCAATTGGATTGACACTTAATGAAAAAGGTACAATATCTCGAGTGTCGCTGGAGAAAAGAGCAGTCGTCTCCTCATTCATAACGTCCTCCTACACTTATTGCATAGTTGTTAGGTGATCTCTTGATATTGAGATTGTCATAAGAGCATTTATAAAATGTATATCACCATTAGACAAGCAGGCTTCCTTAAGACAATCGAAAGCTCAATGGAGTGAGGACCATCCATAGTTGCATCAGGCGAGGCGCCATTTGTTTCCTAGTCATCAACCTGCACGACAGGCCGTATATGTAAAGGGGTCATTTTAATCGCTTGCTTGTGCCTCCTTTGTTAAACCTAGAGTGAAAGAGGGATCTCCAAAGGGACATCCCTAGCATCCTCAGTAAAGAAGCATGTTTTATTGAAAAATATAACATCTCCAAAGACAAAATAACGATGGCAAACTATCGTGGCCTTTAATTTGTCTAGTAGGCCATCAAGAGCATGCTTGGTCGTAAAGACTTGTATGCAAGCAGCTGGAGTGACACATGTGGAACACAGTACTAGATCTCAAGTGCCATTGGAGATAAGAGCATACATCATGCATGACATCTTTCTACCCTTATTGCATAGTCATTAGGTGATTTCTTAATAACGAGATTGCCATAAGAGCACCTTTAAAATATCAGTCACCGGTATAGAAACCATCTGTAGTAGTGGAATGGGACCTAAGGTATAGCATACACCGTTTAACAGGCTTCCTCAAGGCAATTGGAATCTCAATATAGGGAGGACCATCCATAATTGCATCAGGTGAGGGGCCTTCCATTTCTTAGTCATCAACCTGCAAGGCAGTATAGGTAAATAACCATTTCAATCACTTGTTTGTCTCCTTCGGTAAACCTAGAGTGGAGTAGGGAACTCCAAAGGGACATCTTGATATCCTCAACAAAGAAACATATTTTCTTGAAAAATGCATCATTTACAAAGAAAATAGCAATAGCAAACTGGATCATAGCATATGTATCCCTTTCAAATTCTAGAATACCCGAAGAAAATGCATTTGATTGCGCTAGGAGAAAGCTTATCTTTGGCGTGAAAGTTATGAACAAATAAGTGCATCTAAAAAAATGCAGTCACAAAAGATAGCGAAAATGGCTCATCACTCAGATAAACAGTGAGAATGGAGTAGCACCTCTCCATATGGAGGGAAACCAATTAATCAAATAAGTTGCAATAAGAACAACATCAGCTCAATAAGTTATGGGGACCTTCATCTTAGTAAGGAGAGTACAAGCCATGTCAACAAGATGGAAAAAGTCCCTTTCAGTAATACCATTCTACTAAGAGGTATATGAACATAATTTTAGATACATAATTCCTTAGGAACTAAAGAAACTGACCAAATCTTTTAGGGAACTAAAGAACCTGAAAGTAGCAAGGTCATTGATCAAAAAATAACCTTGCAATTCAGCTCAACATATAATTTATTAACAACTAACAAACTCAAAGGAAAACATGGAGCACAATTTACACTAGAGACTTCAGTCTGGAGGAAAAACTCGAAATGCCAACAGTAATAATGGAAGAAAGAAATCCACTAGCCAATTTAACTGATCTCACAGAAATATATGGCTACCATTACCAGGCAAATAATTTGAAGTCCCCGAATCAATAAGCCACTTAGGAATGGGAGTGGATGGAACATTAGCAACTATAGTAGAAAATCCAATAAATATAGTAGTACCCATAGCAAGAGATACACAAACAATATGTTGAGTTTAATCCATAAGATAATCTCTGAGAAGTTATATAAGACGACGGTAATTTTCAATAAATAAGGGTATTGAAGGGCATAATGATATAGTTGAGGTAATAATTTTTACCTTTAAAAGAGAGTGAAAGGACCATAGTCATTGTACATAGAATAAATAGCACTTAAGTATCCATCTCAATCACCACATAGTAGAAATCCAAGCAAAGATAAATGTCATGGTATAATACGCATGGAAAAAATATTGGATTGAGGTTGTAGGTTTCTTATCCGATGAGTTTTCCTCCCAAGCTAGAGAAGCCTTTAATAGCTGGCAGCAAGTAAGGCCACCGGGGGCTGGCAGCAGCCAGTAGGAGGCTTGCAGCAGGCTGACGACATGCCTGCAGTGGGCAGAGGAGACCTACATTGGGCAAGCAGCATTGTGTGCAAACAAAGAAACCACCCGCAAACGATACAGCAAGGGTTGACAGCTCGCGCCCAAGGCAAAGCCGAAGAAGAGATACGATGGAGGAGGTGTTAAGGTTAGGTCAAGGAGGTATGGAACACCAATCTAAGACCATTTTTCTGATAACAAGTGAAGGAAAAGAATGAATTAATCCTCCTCATTGACGTTCTACCTCTCTATTTGTAGGTACAGAGAGGTTAGAATAGAAATACATAAACATGTAATGAAATCGAAATTGAATAATAAAGATATCAAAATATCTCAAGATATATGTAATCCCTAGAGAATATTCTACGAGATGACTGAAATATCCAGAGAATACTCTAAAAAATTTGGGAAGGAAATATAATATATATATACATATATATATCTTCATAATGAGCAACTTACAGTGGTCTCCTCTATTAACAAGATCCAATTAATATATATAGGTTACTAAGAACCCCTATTATTCATCCTTCGACTTTTCAAAAAAAAAAACATGTGCAAACGTGAATAAATATAGATATATTTGCATCCATTTGCATCCCTATAAGAGTGGGATTAAGGTCAGAAAAAAGACTGTGGGCAGATTAAACGTATTACGAGCAGTGATTTTATCGTGCCTACTCTCCTTTTCTCAATGCTCATGTTGCCAAAAAAGTTTGATATATATATATATAATATATATAAGTGGACGCCATTAGGGAGAGATTTCTCTAGAAAGACAAAAATTAAGAGGTAAAAAAGATGAAGTTTGTTGCATATATGCATGCTTATTTGCTAAATTGCCTTGAAATTCGACAATTGGGATCTTTCAATAAAGCGCCAAGTGCATGTAGTATTGTTAAATAATAACAATTTTGTGATGCACACTATTTATGGCTACGGCTCGTTAAGGAGTCCTTGACGCTCATTAGAAAGAGCATGGACCATTCAAAGGGGATTTTGTTTTATCATTCTTGATATTTGAGAATTCTTTAAGACAAGGTGGGAAATAGAATTGCCTATAAATTCTACACGAACGGTTGGCAAGGAGAAGAAGTGTTGCAGAATTTACACATGCAAAGTTATTTGCTCTAACACCTAATAAGGATATGCAAGTTTCTACTTCTTCGACAAGTCCACTGACGAGAAATCATGGGGCATAGGATCCGTTCCTCGAAAGTATGTTGTCATAGGCAAGACTGGGTGACTTCACTTGGAGATCGATGTCCACTAAAATTTCAGGTGCTATATTCTGGGATATGGTTGGCACCTTGTAGCAAAGCATACACCTTCAAAGATGAAGTGTTTATTATGTTACTTCTAAGGGGAAGATTGTCGATAAAAGGTTTATTAAAGGTGGTGGGCATATGTCACTTGTTTTTTAACAAAAAAGGCTCAACAACATGATGACGAGCACCCAAAACTTTATATTTACAAACTTGGGAAGATGTCCCTTGTTTGTTGTATGGTCAAAAGTAGGAGGATTGAAATTCTTTTTATGCATTATCAAAAAGAAGTTTGGAGGTGGATAATTTTTGATTGTAGACTGGCGGCCTTGATTTACTAGACATGGTTTAAAAATCCCATTCAGATTCACAAGACCATCAAAAAAGAAAGCCTTGGGAGACTTGGAGGAAGCATATTGGTGTCATATGCAAAAAAAACATTACCATAGGGAACTCAATTTTGTCTTATTTGTAAGGATATTGTTTATATAGACTCTATTTAGAAGAATCTTAGACGATCATCAGCCTTCAATAATCATCTTTTTCTTCTACATGTAACTCTATAAATATCCTTTCATCAAAATCTCATTTACTTGGGACAATTCAGTGGAAAGCCCCTAAAATAAGGACTTACCCCAAGTAAGCGCATCCATGTATGTATGTCAACCCCCACCACTTGTCCATCAAGGAGACGTGACCACTAATCTCTCATTTATCCATCCTAACTCAAGCAATAACTGCACCTTGCCATCACTTAACTACCCACGATAACTACTGCTTATCATTCATTCCTCAGGATAACTATATACAGGGTACGAGCTGAGCTTTTTTCTTCCCCGTCAAATACTAATTCCACCAACAAAATGAGAATCAGGAACAAATGACCCTTATTCCACATCCCTCCAACTTATTCATCATTTATTTTCCCCCAACCAAACGGGGCCTAAGAATTAAGACTTGTTTTTTTGGCGTGGCAAACTATGGCATAAAGTACCTATCCTTCAAGGTACAAAACAAAAAAAAGGCAGAAAGCACCAGAGAACAAGCAGGGAATCACTGTGAGTTAACAGCATGGACCACACGCAAAAGGCAACCCCAAATATCAAGCTAAGATTGTAAAATAAAATGACAACATGCAACAACCAATCATCAAAGATCACCCAAGATCAAACACCAAATAATTTCACAATTGGACCACAGAAAGGCGTCAAAATGCACATGCCAGAAGCCAAACCCTCGTAAATTTCCAATCCTACCGTCCAAATACCCCCCTTGATTTCCTTTCACCACCAACCCATCACCACGGTGCGGTCCTGTCTATAACTGCTCCCATGTTCCATAAAACACGATTACAACGCGGTTAAGCCTACAAATGGTGCGAACTCCTCTCCTTTCGACGCTCACATGTCAACATAAGAACAATCCCGTCCCACTAAGCACTCGAACGGGCCATATATCACCCAGACGGGCACGAAATTCTCGGATGACATCAAACAGACTCCTAAAATGGCCGATCCCGACTCAAATCCATCCAATTCCACACTCCAAAGGCTCCAAAAGTAAATGAAACATCAGATGAAATCCTCCAATCCAGAAGCTAACAAATGCGAACCAATCGGTCCCTCGATTGAAAAACTAACCACCTCGGGAATCGCCGGGATTCACCTGATACGCCGGAGGAGAGGGGCGGCACCGCCACAGGGGTGCCGGAGCTCGCAGGAGCGACGGAGCAGCAGAGGAGCGAGAGAGAGATGGAAATGGAAAATAGGAGGGGTGGTGACGGTGGTGTGGTGGCGCGTTCGTAATAATTATTGTATATATGTACAGGGACGCGCCTTCGTCGTCGGAGGGGGGTCAGAGGAACGTGGTGAGGGGAAAGGGGGACTGACGGACGGATGGAGGTGGAGGGAGAGAAATGGACGGTAGAGATTTTCAAGAAGGATGGCGGAGGCGGGGACGACGTGGGGCGGTTTTTTTTTGACGGTGATTGGCGAAGGAGGGTGACGGTGACCCTCCAACTTGGACTTCCCGTGTCGGGGAAGCTCTTGGGGGAAATTGTAGAAAAGATCCCTCTATTACTTCTATACTAGGGTGCATATGGACGCTTCGCGGCGTGAATATTTTTTCAAGATAATGTATAAGAACATATTGGAATCATAATATGTGAAGTATTAACATATTGCGAAGAAATACTAATGATATGGAATGTATGCTTTCCAAATAGCATGCTTTATTTTCTTCACTTAGGGTCTGTTTGGTTGCAGGGTTGGGCAGGGTTGGCCCAACCCTGGTTACTATTCACAAAGGTACTTCCTCCTCACAGATTACTATTCACCCACCCCAACCCAGCCATGTAGATATAAAGGTAGATGATGATATCATGATTTCACTTACTAACCATCTCATTCTTGTTTAGGTTATGATTTAGACAACATGATATTGATTTCTATCACAATTAACCATGATTCTATCTCGGAGGATCATTACACTATCATGTTACATATTAATGGAGATGATCAGACACTCACAATAGGCAATTATTCAATTTACTCATCTAGTTTATACTTTTTATTTCATTTAGCAGATTGTTATCATGCATAAAATTTTCATTGTGATACGAAGGTCAGATAGACCAGATACTCTCGAAATTCACAATATGAAAAATAATGAAAATACGGCCCATGTGAAACCACTTAGTTATTTTGATTTCAGTGCATGTGACCCTCATCTCGTCCACATCACAATGGTATAATTTTTATCGACTTACGATACTTGAATCTCCAGGAACCGCCCCAACATGTCATGATAACTAAATACCTCTAAAATGCGCCTTAAGTAAAAGTACTCAGATTTTCAATTCAACATGTGCATGTGATCCTCATCTCGTCCACATCACAACGATATAACTTTATCGTCATGTGACGCCTCGATCTCCTAGAATCATCCCCAACATTTCACGATAAGCATATACCCCAAACATACTTTACGTAAAAGTGCTCAGATTTTCAATTCAAGCATGTGTGTGTGATCCTCATCTCTCCCACAACACAGCTGTATAATTTTTATCGACATTTGGCACTTGATCTCTCAAAATTGTCCCAAATGTATCGTAATTACTAGATACCTCCAAAACACCCTCCCACGTGAAAATTAGTTAGATATTCAATCTAGGCATGTACATGTGATCCTCACTCTGTCACTTCACAATGATATAATTTTATCTACATGTGTTACACAAGATCACTCATAATTGTAAACTTGACGCGATAAGATTTGGAAGCTCGACTTTTATGCATCCTAAACGATTAAATCTGGACTAAAAACAACACGCGTGCGATGTATACAGATTGTATGGTCCAACAACATGGCAGAATGTTAAAAATACATACTTTCAAGGGATGCTCATCTATATTCCTCATCCACCCCTAAAACAGCATTTTTTGAGTGCTTCACATGAAACACACACGAGATACAAGTAGACCTCGCCATCCTCTTCACGTTGGCATCCTCAGCTTGTCGATCGGAAGTCGAAAATAGGTCACCCGACAGTGGATCTCCAGGGAGTCTTCGTCAAAGACTTGGTGGAATGGATAAGTGTTTGGACACCCTTATCCTTATTTAGGCTAGAGCTCATGTTCGGTTCTGAGCCTAAAAGTTGTAAACCGCCTTACTTCACGCGTAACTTTAGTGCACAATATCTGTTTTGATGTTCTTAGACTTGCTGGAAAGGTCTCAAAGAGTAATATAATGACATGATCATATGTCCAATTTGGATACTTCATCTGGTCAGAAATTAGGATTTAGTGAAATTAGATACTTTAAGATCTCACATATACACATCACAAGAGAAGGTATCTACACAATATACCTTGAGAGTTCTGAAATACTTCCATCAATCTTTCGAAAAAAATGCACTACATAATATATTTTCAACCTTGGATCCTCAAAACAAAAATGCACTACATAATATGTCCACCACTGTAGATGGAACTTGGATTATTTGTATTTCACCTTGGATCTTCAAAAACTTGAATTAAATTTGATCACTCCATTCACTCTAGGGAGACTTGGAATTGTGAAGTGACCATGTTAATAGAGTAGGAAGGCGTGTGCATTCTATAACTATGATGTGAAATCCAGAGCTAGTTGTCAAGATTAGTTAAAGATTTGAATCACCATCAAAGATAGTCATTCGCTTCTTCGAGCGCTCCATCTGTCTCACTTGAACATCTTCTCGTACTTTATATGTGCGAGTCTCTAGTAAATATAAGTTGATTGAAATGGAGATTGGATAACAAGAATTTACCTTTGAAAGTTACCAAGAAAATCTCTGTAAATGAGGATACATTGGACACTATTATTGTTAAATACAAACACATGAAAGATGCTTATGTTGTAAATAACTTAAATTTAATAAATAAATAAATAAACTTGAATAATATAAAATCCAATGCATTTCCATTTATTAAAATTATAAATTTGAATTATATTGGCATAGTTGAAACTTATTACAAATAACACTAACATGAAAGTATAATATATATGAAAAATCGCAACATGCTAGTCGTCCTCAAACTACCACCTCACATGTATTCTATTAATACTACTAATAGTGGGTTTTCCCACAACCTCTCCCTCAATGACACGTGGCACTCCCCCACTCCCCCCCACCCATTCCCCACTCCCATTCACCATTTCCCTGTCTCTCCTCTCTCTCCATCCAAACTCATCCTCTTCACTCTTCCCTCCTTTCACTCTCTCTCTCTCTCTCTCCACTTGCTCTCTCACTCACACGCCTCTTTCTTTTGCTCTCTCTTTGCATTCTCTTTCTACCTACTCACTCTCTCTATATATATTCTCTCACTCCCTCCCTTTCTATCTCTCAATCAATCCACCCTTTTATATGTTTCCTCTTTCAAATTTTAAAAACATATTAGTATTAACTAAATAAAGGACAAAGCATACATTATCTATATCTTTTATAAAAATTTTAAATATATATTACAAAATACTTTTAAAAGTACTATTTTACTTTTAAATTTACTATTTTGGAAAAAAATAAATACATTTTTTTAAAACTATTATTGATATCAAATACAATTTTTTAAAATTATTATTGATATCACTCATATGTAATAATTTTCAAGTACTATTTTTATATCAATTGAATCCTTCAGAATAAACTAATTTTGAATATTCTATTGCATGAATATTATTTTTTATAATATATTATTAACTCGTGATTAATATATTATAATGAATTCGGAATCATCTGTAATTGATAATTAACTTATTTTTATAACATTCGATATTTAAGTATTAAATATTAAAAAGTTTAATAAATAGTTTAATTTTATGGATTGTTTCATAAATACATGAGTTCAAATAGATTTGAAACAATTATTATAAGTCTTTCATTATTTCTTCTTTTATGTTATATAAGTTATTTATTTCCGTAAAATTTATCTGGTGTTTTAAGGTTCTGTTTACTTTAAATCCTCATTTTGTTTAACTTATCATTTTGTTTTGTTATTTTTAGAAATAACAAACCAAAATACTTTTCAAAATAAAAAATACTAAAATATTAAAAATATATAAAGTAAAATTAATTTTCTTTCATAATTTCTGAGCATTTTGATAGCTATAATAAATTTTTTTACATGTTATAATACATTTGAATATTAATTTTTTTCAAAATTAGAACTTATTAAAAAATATAATATAAAAAAACTAAATAAAATAAAAAATATTAGATGTAAAATGGATAAAATATATTAAATATAAATAGTTTTTACGTACGGTTAAACTAAAATAACATAAAAAACACATAAAGTAAAAACTTATAAAAAACTTTTTAAAAGAATTAAAAATTCATAATTTTTAAATAAATAAATTAAAACAGTGGGATGTATAGAATCTGTTATCTAAATATATATATGTGTGTGTTATACATGATCGTAATATATATTATAAATCTAAATATAAGATGAGAAATGAAAATGAAAATTTTACTAATATATATGATATATGTGAGAGAAATTATAAAAATACAATAAAATTTGTTTTTCAAAAAAATCATACGATATTATAAATCTAATAAATATCAACTATAATGTGACTAATACTAATTAAAAAATAGATAGACTTTTTTCTACCAAAACACCTCCCCCTCTCCTTTTCAATTTGAACTTTTATACTTTTATTTACCCTTATTTTGATTAGATGTCTACTATTTATTGTATATAATATTATCTTTAAGGGCCTGTTTGGTCGAGTGATTATACGATATCTGACATGCAATGTGGTAGTAGCTTCTCTTGGTTTGGTTGTCTCCATAGTTGAGATTCTTCTCTTGCGTTGAGGATGGTGCTTGTGCTTGGCTCCACGGTTGAGCTATCTCTCGTGTTGAGGTTGTTGCTTATGGTTTAGTTTTCCCATGATGCTTGGGTAGGTGGAGATAGAGATCGCAAGGCATGGGCATGCACACTTGAGTTCTTGGGTAGAAGACTTGACGACCTCGACCCCAATTCCTTACGAGGGATGGAAGACACATACGTCTTCATGTGCCCTGATGGGGTTGTCTGACGACGTTTGAAGATACGTGGCATGTAGTCTTGTCTCCGCTTTCAGTCACAAGATTAATGAGAGCTGATTACTCGAGTTGGTTACTCGTATTGATTTTATGAAGAGAGATCTGGGATGTGGTTACAGAAGGAGTTGTACTTATTGTTTTGTCCTGTGTTCGCAGAAAAATGGAAGGTAGTCGTAGATTTTCCAACTACATGTAGAAAATGATGAATCATATCCTAATTCCAGATCCTTACTTGAGTTGTGTCTATCGTCGAGGAGTTTTTATCGACGTGAAGTGATTTTCTCGAGTTTATTACATTACTTGTGATATATTACATGAGAATTGATTACTTTCGAAACCGATTGATAGATCTAAATAATGGTTACTTTTGGAATCAAGTGAACTCATCTAATACGATTAGAAAATTATGAAATGCAATGAAATTGTAAGGTTAGTAAAAGAAAGTGTTGGAAACTTAGTTATGATGCATTTACATATCTGCATGCCTATGGAGACACCCCAACCTGTAGAGACTTTGTATCTTGGAGTCAGTGTGAGGCTCTCATGGTCAATACTAAAGATTATTTCATTCACTAATAGAATTGATGAATGCTGGTAGTAAATATAATGGTAGTAATAACAATGATAATTAAAACTTTAAAGAGATATAATAACCTAAGAGTTAGAGTTCAATAGTAGAGTTCACTTGAGAGAGATGATTTTCATGTCTCTTATTTACCCGTTTTAATTGCTCTTCTAGTTTCAATTATCGTTGTTACTACTGCTATTATGCCTTTCCGGTTAGTGTTACTGATTTACTATTTAAATAGAATTAAATCGGTATTGAGCAATTGCTCATAACATACCCATCTTCCATGTGGTTAATAGGTTCTCTAGACCCATCGCTACAACAGTAAGCAGCTTTGTTGCATTGATGAGCTATCAGGTTTAGCAGCACCAGACAAGGGCTGTCTTACGTTTTGGTAGTTTTACTTGCACAAGTTCTACTTACGATTACTTTTAACTACTTGTGATAGACAATTATGATACAAAAGTAACTGTATACTTTGATAGCATATCTGTATCCGTGGACATGGTTGTTGTTATGTTTGTGTATGTGTGTGTACGTGTCAATGAGAAGTGAATGCATCATATCTACTTCCTTTTACCTTGCTCGTTTTTCTACGTATCTGCTCGTCGTATTTCAAACATGAATTTAATGCTTGTGAGTTGGCCGTTGGGTATGGAGGTCCTGTAGAGGCCGTAACAGTATATGAAACCATTTATGGATTATGAAGTGAAATAAATTGTACATGGAGTGTTTATGTAGCTGTATCTAGACAACTTATTGAGCTTGTTCCCAACTGGAGTCCTTGACCATAGCCTGAAATGCTTTAAGCCCATGTTGTTTAATAGTAGCCCCACAATTTATAAGTTACTACAACACTTTGTGATTACTATATTGTACTATGTTTGGGATGCTAAAGTTTATAGATGACGGAGCTTGAGAAAGCTGTTGGTGGTCAATCTATGAGTAAAATCAACATCCGAAAAAATAAGTGATCTGCTAGTCAACCAGAAAAGATCAATCCAAATCACAAAGTGAACTATCAGTAATAAGTTGTTGATCGATCAATCAAGTTGTTGTCAAAAATTAAAAGTCAATATTAAACAAGTTATCGATCAAATGAACTTGAGCGACTAATAAGAATATGGCAAATAGTAAAAAGTAATATATTAGTCAACTAGAGATGATCAACCGGTCCATAAACAAGGACTAAAAGTGATCAAACAGTCACTCGAAACTTAAAGCGTGTATCTTGATCATTCATGCAGGCTACAAAGTCAATAGTCACGTGTTCCAATCAATAATTATATGTCATTGTTAAAGAAGTAGGTTAGGGCGTACTTTTCTAACATTATTTTCCATTTAGTGATGATAAATAATTTTAAATTAAGGATCTTTGAAAAATATTCTGAGGCTAAATTTTAATGACGGTACTTCGTTTTCAAGGGTTTAACAACTAAAACTTCTCACAGCTATTTAACTTTTTTTCTCTTTCATTATCAAGAAAAAAGAAGGTACTAAATATTTAAGTAATTAATATCAAACAAATAAAGAGCTTTAAAAATGACACGATGAAACTTTAATAAAATGATCCAAATAAAGCAACTAGACTTGATGTTGTGAATACATCCATGAGGTTCTGCAATATTACATAAGCAAAAATTATAAGAAATAAAATCTAAGAAGAAACTAAAAACAACTCTTCAATGAAATAGTGATGTTCTTTGCTCTAACTGCTAGGATAGACTGTAACACCTCAACCCCAAACATAGTGCCATACCTAAAACTCACGAAGTCTGGGTGTGGTTTATAAGTGGTGGAGATTACGACTTGACAACTTGGGCTTAAGCATTTTGGGTTGTTGCCAACGGGTCCGTCTGGACCCGAACACAACAAGTTGTCAGGGCCAGTTTTCCTCGATAACGGACCGGGGACCTAAGCCCGGGACGTTACATAGACGGTCGGCTTCTTTCTTGGATCATGATTCAAACTAAAAAGGCTACCGCGAATACTAATACAAGAACAAGCACATCATAGGTGACATGAGATTTTAGATCATTTTATTCTATAAATTTCAAGAGAAGAAGATGTCATTTAGGAAACACGGGAGGGGTTTGAAGTAGAGTGAGAAATGGAGGAAGGCCGTATCGATATCGATATCGTTTCAATATCGTATCGATACGATATTTCGACGATATATCGCTGAAATATCGCCCATATCGACGAGCCTTTGTGAAGAAAATGTCTGAAAATCAGGATATATCGTCATATTGGTGCCCATATCGGTCCCAAGTCGATATCGGTATATCAACGATAGATCGCCGATATATCACGATATTTCCTTCCATCTAAATATTATACATGAGACACTCGATAAATAAGCACATCAATCTTAGGTCCCTCTTTTGGACAACATGCAAAGGTTTGGGTTACTTTGGAATCAACAACGAAGGTGTGTTTTCCCGCGATGGTGCGAAAACAACAACGTTCATCTTAACTTCCCATGTTAGTAAGGTAGTCATAAAATCGAGCCACTGTGAACAGAGTGATGCTCTTAATAATGGAGTAGAGATAGCCGAGATAAAGATTAGGATCGAACGCAGACTAAGGAGAATGGGGACCTTGGGGTGCGTAGTCTAGAAGAGATGAACAAGGTCCTCCTGGGAAAGTGGGTCACACTTATCTGGGGGAATTGCGACAGTCTGATGTGTAGGGTTATTCACAAGATCTACAGCTCTGGGTGCTCCTTCCGGGAGAGTGAGGAGTTGGGCTCGACGCCCTCTTACTTCCGGCGGGGCATTTGTGGGGTTGCGCGGGAGTTTCGCCCGTTTTTGCATCCTCTGATGGGGGGACGGGAGAGGCTTCAACTTCTGGGTGGATGAGTGGATTGAGGCGAGTGCGTTGCGTGCGCGTTTCCTGGGTTTATTGGCGTTGGCTATCAACCAAGATGCATATGTCGTAGAGATGTGGAATAAATACACCTATTTACCTCGCTTCAGAACAGAGCTATCCGATCAACATGTGGGGGAACTGATGGAGATACTGGATGAGGTGGAGGGTGCTCCAGCTCCTACGGAGGGACGTGATCAATGGTGTTGGAGGGATGACACTTTCTTGATTGGGAAGGCGTATGCGACTTTGAAAGGCCCGATGATATTTGACCCGAGAGGATGTGTGAGCAACTGCAGGAGGATATGGAAGTGTAAGATTCCAAAGCGGGTGAAGGTCTTCATGTGGATTTTTAGAAGAGGCAGACTCTTGACGGGAGCTAGAATTGCACGGATTGTGCCAGGTGTGGATCCCATTTGCTCGCGGTGTCAGGAAGGGGAAGAAGACTCTGATCACTTATTCTTCAGGTGCAAGCAATCAGAGGAGGCAAGGTATTTTTTAGGGTACGGTCGCTTCAGCGAATTAACAGACTCCTGGGCATTCATAGGACATGATTGGAGGGGATCAGAAAAAGAAAGGGTCAAGCTCGTGACCGTGGCATGGACGATCTGGCGTGTCAGAAACGATAACATCTTCCGGCACACGCGCGTGTACAGTGAAAATGTGGTGGCTCATGCTAATGCACCGGTAGAAAGTTGGTTTTTGTAATAAAAAAATTCCGATGTCTAGACCCGAATTTTCAAGCGTGTAATACTTCAAGGTGATAAATGGTGAAGTTTTTGGGTATACACCTATACGGTGGAAACCATTGTTTCAAAATGTTCGAATATATTGGATATAAAATGTGTGGGAGGAGGAAAATATCTATCTGGGAACACGGTCCGAATAGATTAGACTACATAGGTTGAGGTAAAGATTGATATAATGGAGCGATCGGCCACACGTGGATGCAATTTGCGATCTAATGGTTGAGATTTAACTAAAACCAGAGCGTTGACTCCTCGAAGCCATGCATCATCTATCAAAGGTAGGGGTGTAAACAGACCGAATCTGAGCGAACCTATATTTTTTAGATTTGGTTCGTTTATTTAATCGAGCATAAACTTGTGTTCATGTTCGGTTCGTTTAGTTTCGAATCGAATCCGAATCGAACCTCTTTTTAAACGAATCGAACCTAAGCGAATATCGACTTAAGAATTCAAAGGGAGTGAAAAGAAGAGAAATGAAAATATATGTGTGTTTGCAATTAGAATAAATATTCATTTAATTTTTTTCTTTATCTAACTCATCTTCATCTTTTGAAAAAAATAGATTAATATGGATTCATCTCTTTGAAAAAAGTATAATTATAACATATTTTTACATTTGTTCTGATGGAATAAGGAATAAGAATAATATGGAGATATTCGATAAGTAAGGTTTATACTTGTTTTGCTGATTTGAAGATAAAGAAGGAAAAAGTACTAGACACATAGGTGATGGATGATGTAAACATGATGTGACTATTTATTTTTGGATAGTTTATACCGAGATAAAACCTACTTATCCCATAAATATCCATTTATCTCTAAATAAAATTCACTTATCCTGGGACAAAATTGACTTATCTCAAAATAAGGTCCACTTCTACGGATACGGATTTGTAAATATGTATATGTGCATGTTTATCGAGCTTTTAACGAATCGAACCTGAGCGAACCTATGATTTTTAGGTTCGGTTCGTTTATTTAATCGAGCCTGAACTTGTGTTCAGGTTCGATTCGTTTATTTCCGAACCGAATCTGAATCGAACTTTTAGCGAGACGAACCCGAGCGAATATCGAACTCGATAATTTTCTTACCGCCCTAATCAAAGGGTTCGTACTAATTGATTAATGCAGACCGATCAATCAAAAAGCATGAGCTTAATCATTCAACCAGAGGATACAGAGTGAGATTTTTTTTTTTCGAGATGGTTTCAAGAGAGGGAAATTTGGTCCTGGATTGCAAGCCAGTACATGAAACAAAAGTGGAAAGGAATTTTTTTTAGAGAACATAAACAAAACTGACAAAAACAACCATTAAATGCACTTGGTCTCCGCCAGGAGCTCGTTTCGCATGTGTGGTGTTTCCGGATACGTGCGAGGTGCCGAATCTATGGTCACGCATGCGTGGTATTTCTGGATCAGTGTGAGGTGCCGGATCCTGTAGTCATGCGTGCGTGGTGTTTTCGGATCTGGGCGAGGTGCCGGATCCGTGATCGTGAGTTGAGTGTTGTTTGTACAAGGAGCTAGACCTGCTATGGGAAGCCAGATCCGTGATATTTCTCGAAAGAGACGTCAATGAACTTTTTAACAGATCTACCGGAGGGAAGATCTACGCTTAGACGTGCTGATATTTTGATTTTTGGGTGGATAGGAGGAAAACATGCTTGTGTAGATTTGATAGGAGTTTCCCCGATGGTGGAGTTGAAGAGCGGGACCTTCACAGTAGGGCAGGCTGCCCTTAAAGCTTCTTTAGCAAAAGTGGTGAAACACGAGAAAGACTGCATAGAGAATCAGCATGCCTTCATCCCCTTTGGTTTTGACACCTTTGGCTTTCTAGCATCGGAAGGTATTGAGCTTTAAAGAGAATCCAAAAAGTGATGAACAATAATGTGATGGACCCCAGATCTATGGATCTAGTATTTAGGAGGATTGACTTTGCAATTCAAAAAGAGCTAGCGACACAGCTTGTTGCCCGCTTGCCTTCTGTTTCGATGTAAACATTTCTTATATATTGTTTTAATTAAATTGATTTAAATATGGAAATAAATGTCAAAATATTATGTCCATATTTAAATCAACAAAGGTAAATTTCCCGAAGGAGGGAATCATTCTACATGTATGTTTAGAAGAAATTGAGAGAAAGAGAACATAGGTCATGTTCGGTACAAAGGTTATCCCTTATTCTATTTTTTATCTCTTCTATGTCCCACTTTTACCTTTTTTAATACACTAAAAAAATCAATTCTCTTTTATCAATTCCATCAAAAAATAATATATTATACCATCATATCATATAAAAATTATAAACTACTCCACTTCTACTCAATTTTCCAAACTTCAGAACAATCACATCACAATAACTACTCACTTTTCCAAAGTTCAATACAATCATATCACAACAAACCCACAATAAACCCGCCATCAGTTTAGCCCTCTATCAAACACCAAATCATAAAAACGGTTTACCCCCGACAATTTAACCCATCTTAACCTGCATAATTGCCAGGTTACCCCAAAGTAAACTGGGGGAGGGTAACCCGTTTTTGTGTTTTGATGTTTGTATAGAGGGTTTTGGGTTGAGATGGTTTGTTGTGATGTGATTGTATTGAAGTTTGGAAAAGCGAATAGTTATTGTGATATGATTGTATTGAAGTTTGGAAAAGTAAGTAGAAGTTGAGTAGTTTATATTTTTTAGATAATATGATGGTATAATATATTATTTTTTAGAATATATAAAAGAGAAATAATTTATTTAATATATTAAAAAAGAGAGGGAGAGTGAGTCCCACATGAGAGAGAAAAAGAAGGTTTTTTTTGGGGGGGGGGGGGTAAACGGTAAACCCCCCAAGGGGGTTAACCCCCTAACCGAACATGACCATAGAGAGAGATAAAGACTGGAATAGAGAGATAGAGAATAAAGAGAAGGGTCGTGAAGGGTGGGTGCATAGGAGAAGTTGTATGAAAATAAGAGAGAGGGACGGGGTTCTCTGCTGTGGTGTTGTACACCACAGCCGCTCGATCAAGCTCGAGCTTGATCGAGCGGCTGTGGTGCGGTACAACACTACAACAGACGATCCAAACTCCTATAAGATGTCATCGAAGCGGTAAAATAACACCTCACCTCTTAGATTCAAATGACTTCTTAAATAATCCCTGGATCGAGACAAATTTCCAATGAAGGAGAGGGGATTGACTCTTCTCATTTCATAGATTGTGTAATTTCACAAACACCGAGAGCCATTATATGGGTTACACAAAATCCCCTTATTATAGTATACATAATAGTTGTGCATGAAAGATGGAGAGAGAGGGGTCCATTGCCATGTCATAAATAGCAAAATTGTACATTTACTTTTGACAACCTATTATTTACAATAGAACCGTGAAATGCAAAGTAAACAAGGTTAATATAAATTGAGAATGAAACATTGATTGGTAAATTGTGTATAAATTAATCAGATGTATAGCTGTCACAATTATCAGTATACTTGTATATGGTTATATTCATTTAATCCCATATAATTAATGGTTTAAAATATTTAATGATTGGATTATCTAGAAATCTATTTGTGTAAATAGATGAAATAACTTATGTGATCTGCATTACCTAAAATCTTTCATATAATGAGGAGTGATATTGATTGTGAAGATTGAGATATATGATCTGTGTCGCGGATGCAGTCTTGGCGTGCTTTGTGTGTCTCAACAGGCATCCTTTCCCACACTGAGATTTCACACACGGATATAGTTCTTGTGTTGCCTTGGATAGTGGGAGATAACGTCTACAAGGGATGAGCATATGCATCCTTAGGTCCTTCGAGTAGATGAATAGACCACGACGATCCCGGTATTTACGTTGGTTGGAATACACGTAGTTCGCCTATGTCCAAATGTAGCTTTGATGGTTGCGCGACAACATTCGAGGATGCATGATTGGTAATCTTGTCTTTGATTTCGTGTAGGATTAATATGAGAGGTCAATTAGAGCTGCTCACTCGAGTTGGTTCTCGTATTGGTTTTATGTAGGGAGTTTCGGGATGTAGTTAGTGAAGGAGGTGTTTTACGGTTTTCTCCCATAGCTGGAGAAAAACGGAATGTGGTCATAGGTCTTCCCGACTATAGTGATGAGTGGTGAATCAGAATCTATAATAAGATCTCATGCTCTACCTAGTGCTCTATCGCTGTGGACTCTTACCGAGGAGCAATGGATCTTAATTGATCATTGTCAAACATCTTATCTCATTTGTAATGGATGGAACTTATTTAGGATACTTATAAATAACAATAATATTTCATATATATAATTTAAATGTGATAACTTAAATGGAAAAGCTGCCATGTAGAGTGTTCACTTCTCTTTTAGTACTTATTAGTAATCACTTTTTATTGGTAGTTGCTTTCATTACAATAACAATTTCTTGTACATACTTTTTATCCCCCTTTTAGTTGTTGTTTTATATACGAACTAGGCGCTTTGCTCATAAACATATTTGTGTGAAATCTGTAGGTTCGCAGAAGACAGCCACAAAAGTATGCGACTTATAGGTTGACAATTAAGACTAGTGGTGTAATAGCTTACTTTCGTTTTGATATCTTGTTCTTGTACATGTTTTTGAGAGACATGATATATATGTATATGTTGCTATCCATTTTGGTACATTATACATCGTTTGTGGATATTGATGCAAATGAAAATTAAATAGAAAATGTAGTTGGTATTTTTTTTCTTTACTACTCTCATGCATTTATTATAGAACTTGGTATTTCACATGTATAATCATATGCGTAGACGTGTATTACTGAGTATCTAGATCTTGGGGTGTCATAGGTACACTTTATGATCAATGCATTGTTGGAATTTTATTCCAAAGATGGACTTATATGTATATATATTCATAATCGATAATACTGTCGGTTTTAATTATATGTCCCAATAAAATAGAATCATGGTGATCAAATAAAGAATTTGGAAGTTATTGGGGCATTAATGCATTTAGGCTACATGCGAATGCATTATGTAGAGACCTAAGGTGTAATTTGCATTGCTATGATGGGTAGGGATGCAAATTACAAAAGGAAGTTATTGAATGGGTCATGGTCCCCAAACAACCAACATGCAAGTTTATCTCCTTTTTGAAATCCCATCTTCATAGGGGAAGTTATGGACCCCTTACTCTTGATATATAACTCTCTTTTGCCGTGAGAAGAGAGAGATACTATTGAGAGAAGGAGAGGCAAAGGCAAGGATTGTTGGCTTGTTTTGGAAGGCCGCCTACAAGCTTTGATGGCGTCCATGCAACAAGGTATTACTTTCTTTGTATTACCATATTTGTTATATTAACTTCTCCACCAAATATCATTGATCATCATTCATACGTCTTTTGTTTCTAAAGATCTTTATGGAGATAGCATGAACTTCATTAATTAGAAATTGACATGCGTGTAATTAAAGGATGATTCATGCATTTCCTTCTTTTATTCACACGTTATATTATCAATTGTTGTAACACCCTTTGCTATAGTTATTCTCATGTTATTAATGTTTTAGTTAAAGCTCTTTGTCATTAACTTTGTCAACATGAGAATTGGTTTATGATCGTGTTTAGTTTGTATATGCCATGCTTGTACACGCATAAGGGCCTTAAGATTCTTGTGATTGATTTAAAGTTTACATAATTATTATTGCTAAGAAAAGGAATACCCATCAAGTTTGAGAAACTAACAATGGGTTATGGGCCCACAGTTTCCCATTAGGGTATTTTTTTTGTTGTTAAAATTTAACAACGGTTTTGAATATAGGGATGGTTTCTTACATATTTCGATATACATTTATTTAAATAATATGTCACCAAAGTGGTCGATGTTGTTGGAATAAATGTGTGATGAAATATAAACGGCTATGCATCATTAATTTTTATGGATGATATTTACCCAAAGGAAAATTGATATCCATTAGAAATTATGCATATGGTTTAGTATTAAATATGTGATGATTATTTGGTTATCGTGCAAATATTAAATCCACCCAAAGTAGATTTCTATTTGGTACGTTATTATCATCAATATTTATTACTAAGTCAAGATATCGCTCACAAGTTATATTTTTATCCAAAGATAAAACTATAATGGAGTGGTAGATATCTTGAGATGGGATTTTACCTATATTCATTTTCATTTGCAGTTATGTGAGCATTTATGTTTTTTTTTCAGATATGAATTCCTCCAATATAACTGCTACCATCAATTCGATTTCAATGTTAAATGGCTCCAATTTTAAGTCATGGCAGGATAACTTGTTGATAGTTCTCGGGGTCATGGATCTTGACCTTACGATAAGGATTGACTCTCCTCCACCACTTACGGATAAGAGTACCTCTGATGAAAAGAGGGATAAAGAAAAGTGGGAGAGATCAAATCGCATGTGCATGATGATAATGAAAAGAGCCATTCCAGAAGCATTCAGGGGCACTATATCTGAGAAAATAAGTACTGCTAAAGAATTCCTTGCCGATATTGAAAAACGATTTGCCAAGAATGAAAAGGCTGAAATTGGTACACTCTTGGCTAGTCTGATTTCAATGCGGTATAAGGGAAAAGGTAACATCAGGGAGTACATCATGGAGATGTCTCATCTTGCTTCTAAGTTAAAAGCACTCAAACTTGAACTCTCTGAGGACTTGTTGGTGCATTTGGTTCTGATATCCCTTCTCCTTCATTCAACCAGTTTAAGGTGAGCTATAACTGTCAGAAAGAGACTTGGTCTCTGAATGAGCTCATCTCATACTGTGTTCAGGAAAAGGAAAGGCTAAAGCAAGATAAGACAGAAAGTGCTCTTCTTGCCTCCACCTCTAAGGGAAAGGGCAAGAAAAGGAAGCAGGAAAAGGAAGCTGCAGTCACAGTACCTCATAAGAAACAACAAAATAAGGAACCATCTGCTACGGGTTGTTTCTTTTGTGGACCTGAAGGACACAGGAAGAAGCAGTGCACAAATTATCACGCTTGGCGTGCTAAGAAAGGGCTGCCTAAGCTACCGAAAACCCAGTCAAGCTGAAAAGTACCTCTACGTGGGGGAATGGTGAATCAGTAGATGTCGAAGCAATAGGAAAATTCATATTATTGTTGAAGAGTGGCTTTTATCTTGATCTAGATGGAACTTTTGTTGCTCCTTCTTTCCGTAGAAATTTAATTTCAGTTTATCTTTTGGACAAAGCTGGTTATTCTGTTTCTTTTGGTGATAGAAAACTTAGTCTATTTCAAAATTATATCCTCATTGGTTCTGGTTTCTTATCTGAATCTGATCGTCTTTATTGCTTGAATACGGTTGCCTCTTATAGTGAATCTTTTCTTTCTACTACACGAGGTATGAAAAGAAAATCTACAGATACAGATTCAGCATCATTATGGCACAAACGATTAGGGCACATATCCAGGTCAAGGATAGAAAGGCTTGTGTCAACTGAAATTCTAAGTTCCTTAGATTTCACAGATTTTGATATATGCGTGAACTGCATAAAAGGAAAACAAACCAATAAAAGGAGATTTGAAGCCAATAGGTCATTAGACGTCTTAGAACTTATACATACAGATATTTGTGGTCCGTTCCCTATGGTTGCTTGGAATGGACAACAATATTTTATAACGTTCATAGACGATTTTTCTAGATATGGCTACATATATCTCATTCATGAAAAATCTCAATCCTTGGATGTGTTCAAAAATTTTAAGGACGAAGTTGAGAATCAACTCGGTAAAAGGATTAAAAGCGTTAGATCTGACCGTGGTGGTGAATACTATGGCAGATATGACGGTTCAGTGAACAACGTCCAGAACCTTTTGCAAGATACCTCGAAGAATGCGGTATCGTCCCACAGTATACCATGCCAGGGTCACCGACCATGAATGGTGTAGCTGAAAGATGAAACATAACACTTAAGGATATGGTGAGGAGTATGATTTGTCATTCTACCTTGCCAGAGTCTCTTTGGGGAGAAGCACTCAAGACTGCAGCATATATCCTAAATAGAGTTCCAACTAAGGCAACTAGTAAAACCCCATATGAACTTTGGACGGGCAGGAAGCCCAGTCTTAACTATTTTCATGTTTGGGGATGTCCAGCTGAGGCAAGGCCTTACAAGCCTAATGAAAAGAAACTGGATGCAAGAACAATTAGTTGTTACTTTATTGGATACTCTGAAAGATCAAGGGAGTACAAATTTATGATCCCACAATTAAGTCCATTTTTGAGTCTGGTAATGCTAGATTTTTTGAGGATGTTGAGTTTGCGGGGGAAGATAAAGGTAAAGACTTTGTCTTTGAAGAGGAATATGTAGACATTCCCTCAGGTATTGTTAGAATTGATAGGGATCACATTCCTATCATTTCTGACGACACAAATATTCAAGACAATGTTACTGAATCGACCCAAAATGAAATTATAGAGGAACAAACGTCAACACCTCATGAATCTTTGCCATTAAGAAGATCTACTAGAGAGAGCAGAAGTGCAATATCAGGTGAATATATTGTATTTCTCCAAGAACAAGATGTAGACATTGGAGTGATGGAAGATGATCCAATCACCTTTCATCAAGCCATGCAAAGTATTAACTCTCTAAAGTGGATAGATGTCATGAATGAGGAAATTAAATCCATGAAGGATAACAATGTGTGGGAACTTGTCCCATTACCTGAAGGTGTGAAATCCATTGGTTGCAAATGGATATTTAAAACCAAGAGGGATTCAAAAGGTGATGTGGAAAGATACAAAGCTCGCCTTGTTGTAAAAGGATTTACACAAAAAGAAGGCATTGATTATAAAGAGACTTTCTCTCCAGTTTCTTCGAAAGACTCTTTCGGGATTATAATGACATTAGTTGCATTCTTTAATTTAGAATTGCATCAGATGGATGTAAAGACATCATTTCTCAATGGTGACATTGACGAAACAATATATATGGTGCAACCAAAAGACTTTGTGTCGGGAGACCCAAAGAATATGGTTTGCAAACTCAAGAAATCCATCTATGAACTCAAACAGGCTTCAAGACAATGGTATTTCAAATTTCATCATGTAATCATCTCTTTTGGTTTTGAGATGAATTTGGCTGATGAATGCATGTACCATAAATTTAGTGAGAGTAAACATATTTTCTTAGTATTATATGTTGACGACATCTTGCTTGCTAGCAATGATATGAACCTTTTACAGGATACCAAGAAATTTCTTTCAAAGAATTTTGATATGAAAGATCTTGGTGATGCTTCTTTTGTTTTGGGTATTGAGATATATCGGGATCGTTCTCAGTATATCCTTGGTTTATCTCAAAAGAGCTATATTGAAAAGGTTCTCAAAAGATATGGCATGCAAGATTGTAGACCATCAGATACCCCCGTGGCTAAGGGAGACAAGTTCAGTCTAAATCAGTGCCCTAAGAATGATTTTGAGAAAAGGGAGATGCAAAGAATTCCTTATGCATCAGCAGTTGGAAGTCTAATGTATGCGCAAGTTTTTACTCGTCCAGACTTGGCATATATTACAGGGATGTTGGGCAGATATTTGAGCAATCCAGGACAGGATCATTGGAAAGCAGCTAAAAGGGTCCTGAGATATCTACAAAGAACAAAAGAATATATGCTCACATATAGGAGGTCGGACCAACTTGAGATCATTGGTTATAGCGACTCCGATTTTGCTGGATGTCAAGATAGTATGAAGTCTACATCAGGCTACATCTATCTACTTGCTGGGGGTGCTATTTCTTGGAAGAGTGCTAAGCAGTCTCTTATAGCCTCTTCCACTATGGCAGCAGAATTCATAGCTTGTTACGAGGCATCCAATCATGGAATTTGGCTGCGTAATTTTGTCACTGGGCTACGTAAAGTTGTTGGTATTGAAAGACCATTAAAGTTATTTTGTGACAACAAATCGGTAGTATTATATTCCAATAACAACAGGAGTTCGACAAAATCTAAGCATATAGACATCAAATTCCTGGTTGTTAAAGAAAGAGTACAAAGTGGACAATTATCTATTGAGCATATCGGTACAAACTCCATGATTACGGATCCGCTTACTAAAGGATTGCCACCCAAAGTATTTCATGATTATACCATGAATATGGGTGTCGTTTCAGTTAAAGATATTCAGTTTTAATGGGAGTTTGTAATTTTGAAATGCTTGTAAACAATTTTATTTGGTATTTGGGAAATTCAGTTAAGACATTATGGTTATTGTTTTTTTGTAAAACAATTATTTTATGTTCACTGTATTATTCGTCAAGTCTGATCTCATTCAGCGGACCAGTTGGAAATTGATATGTTAAGATCGCATTGCATATGATTTCCATGCTACATACCCATGTTCTTATCCTTGTTATAAAGTTGTATTAACATATGTGACCATTAAAGGTTAAGTTACTATGATTGTAACATAGCCATTTTGATCCTATGCCTGATACAACTGGTAGACAGGATTTATGGATATTCATAAAAGTGGTGACAGAAAGGTTAAGCTCATTCGGATATTATGTGATTATAATATGTACACATATAGTCCAGGTGGGAGATTGTTGGAATTTTATTCCAAAGATGGACTTATATGTATATATATATTCATAATCGATAATACTGTCGGTTTTAATTATATGTCCCAATAAAATAGAATCATGGTGATCAAATAAAGAATTTGGAAGTTATTGGGGCATTAATGCATTTAGGCTACATGGGAATGCATTATGTAGAGACCTAAGGTGTAATTTGCATTGCTATGATGGGTAGGGATGCAAATTACAAAAGGAAGTTATTGAATGGGTCATGGTCCCCAAACAACCAACATGCAAGTTTATCTCTTTTTTGAAATCCCATCTTCATAGGGGAAGTTATGGACCCCTTACTCTTGATATATAACTCTCTTTTGCCGTGAGAAGAGAGAGATACTATTGAGAGAAGGAGAGGCAAAGGCAAGGATTGTTGGCTTGTTTTGGAAGGCCGCCTACAAGCTTTGATGGCGTCCATGCAACAAGGTATTACTTTCTTTGTATTACCATATTTGTTATATTAACTTCACCAAATATCATTGATCATCATTCATACGTCTTTTGTTTCTAAAGATCTTTATGGAGATAGCATGAACTTCATTAATTAGAAATTGACATGTGTGTAATTAAAGGATGATTCATGCATTTCCTTCTTTTATTCACACGTTATATTGTCAATTGTTGTTAACACCCTTTGGTATAGTTATTCTCATGTTATTAATGTTTTTGTTAAAGCTCTTTGTCATTAACTTTGTCAACATGAGGATTGGTTTATGATCGTGTTTAGTTTGTATATGCCATGCTTGTACACGCATAAGGGCCTTAAGATTCTTGTGATTGATTTAAAGTTTACGTAATTATTATTGCTAAGAAAAGGAATACCCATCAAGTTTGAGAAACTAACATGCATATTTCAAGAAAGAAATAGAATAAAATAAAATTTTAAGATATGTCCATGAGTATGCATAATCACGATTCTCTTTATCGTTTTTGTGAATTGAGAGGTAGCTAAAGGTTTTTGTAAATTGAGAGGTTGAAATCAAATAATGAAAAACCTTTTGAAAAAGAAATAGGTGATAAATTATTCCATGTATTTTTATTGTGAGAAGAATATACCTTGATCAAGTTGAGTAATCTGCAACACAGTGAAGAACTTCATTTATTCCATCATGCTCATCTCAAATTGTCCTCACATGTTCTTTAGGAATGCTCAATAGATAATGTCGTTAATAGAACCAAAGACAATATCATCAACATAAATCTAAACAATCAAAAATTCAAAAGTTTTTTAACTATTAAAGTACAATCTAACCTGACAACCTATCAATTAAGAAGTATTTTAATATATTATTTCACCTTCGAATGCATGCACTAAAAAAATTGAGCTATAGTGATGATTTTTTTTTCAAAATCCATAACTAAATTAGCCGTTGTTAAATGTATAACGATGATATTATTCATTGCGAAATGATTTTTCGTACTCGAAATTAGCGACGAATATCATATGTGTCGTTATATCATTAGCAACGATCCATATAGCGGCGCTTATTCGTTGCTATTTTCAAACTTCTAATTAATCGACACTAAATTTTGAACTAAGAAAATAGTGATGATTAGTTGATATTTTGAAAAATAGCAACGGATAAGTGTCTCTATGTGGACCGTTGCTAATGATATAACGACACATATGATATTCGTTGCTTATTTCGAGTATGAAACCTGTTTCGCAACAAATAATATCGTCGTTATATCTTTAACGACGACTAATTTATTGACGGATTTTGAAAAAAGGCGTCACTATAGCTCAATTTTGTTGTAGTGATGCGTAAGTCCATAATTTTTTTCCTAATCCTAAAGACATGATCGAGGTTCTTAAAATCAATAGGTTGCTTGACATACACTTCTTCAATAACACGTTTTTGACATAGTAGAAAGAAATACTACTTTTTCTTTTTGAGAAAGAATCCCTATGGCTCTTTATATAGTAGAGAGGCATATGGTTAGGGCCAGGGTTACAATATAATTGTACATGAGATGACTAATCTACTCCTAGGGTTTATGGGTAGAGTGCTTCTCAACACTCCCCTTCAAGCTGGAGCATATATATCAATCATGCTCAGCTTGTTATAATATTTTTCAAATGTATGCATGCAAGTGGCTTTGTGAATATATCTGTCGTTTGATCCGAGGAAGGTACGCTCTGAGTACGAAGTAGCCCTTTCTGTATCAAATCTCTAGTACAGTGGCAGTCAATCTCCACATGTTTGGTGCGTTCATGTAACATAGGATTGTTGGCTATGTGCATTGCTGCTTGGTTGTCTCATCTAAGTTCCATGATATTTCCAGGAGTGATATGAAGATCGGTAAGAATAGATCGGACCCATATAAGTTCTGCTACAGCTTGAGCCATGGCTCGGTATATTCACTTTCAGCACTCGAGTGAGAAACCACGACTTGTTTCTTGCTTCTCCACGCGATTAAGTTTCCAGCAAGATAAGTGCAGAACCCTGTAGTAGACTTTCTATCAATCATGCTTCCTCCATAGTCTACGTCTGAATACACCATGAGGTCAAAGCTATTGCATTTGGTGAATAGTAGTCCTCTTCCTGGAGATGATTTGATGTACCTTAAGACCATCATGAATGCATCATAGTGGGCTGAAGTAGGTGAGTCCATGAACTGGCTAAGTTTTCTGACAGCAAGAGAGATATCTGGTCGGGTGATGGTAAGATATAGTAGCTTATCCACTAGACGTCTATATCGACCACTATCCTCAACATCGCATGCTTCGTAGATGCATCCTTTAGGATCCATGGGTATCTGAGCTGGCTTGGATCCTAGCATTCATGTTTCTTGGAGGAGGTCAGTAGCGTACTTTCGTTGAGACGTGACAATTCCTCTCTTGGATTTTGCTATTTCAATCCCTATGAAATATCTTAGAGGTCCCAAGTCCTTGATCACAAATTATTTTTCCAGTTGTTTCTTCACTTCTATAATATCATCGTGGTCATCTCCTGTGAGGATAATGTCATCCACATATACCAGCATAGCCATAGTTCCTTTTCCATTCTTCTGTATCAATAAAGAATGATCTGCTGAAGATCGGATGAGGCCTAGATTCTCTAATGCTTCTGATAATTTTTGAAACCATGCATGAGGACTCTGTTTGAGGCCATATATGTCCTTGCGAATTAAACAAACTTTTTGACACTCCCCTTGAATCTTGAACCCATGTGGTTGCTGCATATACACAATTTCTTGGAGGTCCCCATAAAGGAATAGGTTTTTCACATCTAGTTGATGCAAGGGCCAATCAAGCTGTACTGCTACTGCCATGAGAATTCTTATGGTGGATAGACGAGCAACTTGCGAGAAGGTATCAAAGAAATCATAAGTTTGTGTAAACCCTTTTGCCACAAGTTGGGCTTTGTAGCGAGAAATAGACCCATCTGGATTGTACTTTACTCTGAAGAGCCATTTGGACCCAACATTTTTATTATCGCCTGGTGGATCTACAAGTGTAGGTGTTTTGAGAGTTCAAGGCATACATCTCTTCTTCCATTGCTGGGCGCTATTTCAAGTCTCGAATGGCCTTTGAATAATTACGAGGAATAATGGTACTCGAGATGGCTTGGGAAAACTGTTTGTATGTAGGGCCGAGTCCGGAGAAGGTTACAACAGCAGAGATTGGATGCTTCGTACTGTATCGCGATGGGCATTGTCTGGTCCCTTCTGAAGAGCGATAGGTATGTCACTTGGAGCTTCTCTTAGGTTGGCGGAGATACCTGTATCTGCATCTGTGTCTTCAGTTTGTAATAACTCAGTCGAGGGACATACCTGAGGAGATGGTGCATGCGCAGAAGGGGTGTAATCAACCTGAGGAAGAGGAATAGGAAGAGGAGAAGTGGTAACTGGGGGATGTGATACATGTGTGCCAGATCGGGAGTAGTATGGGAGAGATTCAAAGAAAGTAACTTCAACACTTATGTAGTGTCTCTTGGAACGTGAGTCATAGCACCTATAACCTTTCTGATTTCGAGCATATCCCAGGAAAAAACATTTGAATGCTCTGGCCAATAGTTTATCCCGATCAGGATCAAGAAGATGAACGAATGCGACACAACCAAAGACTTTTGGAGGGACATGAAATATGGCTTTTCCTGGGAAAAGAACCTCAATAGGTATCTGCTCGTCAATGGGAGTAGAAGGCATGTGGTTAATAAGATATGTGGCAGTTAGTACAACATCACCCCAATATGTAGATGACACATGATAGTCAATGAGTATCGTGCGAGCGATATCAAGAACATGTCTATGTTTACGCTCCGCCACTTCATTCTGCTGGGATGTATGAGGATAGGTGGTTTGATGCAAAATGCCTTAAGACGCTAAGAATGATTGCATGTCATGTGAGACCAACTCCTTAGCATTGTCAGATCTTAGGGTTTTTATGGTGGTACCGAACTGATTCTTTATTTCATGTATGAAATGAACAGTGATTTGAAAGACATCATACTTATTTTTCATTAAGAAAGACCAAGACACACGAGAAAAATCATCTATAATAATCAAATAATATCTATTTCCCAATCAATCAGGATAACGACTGGGTCCCCATATGTCAAGATGAATAAGTTCAAATAGACTGCTAGAATGAATGGTACCCGACGAAGGAAAAGAACTCTGGTGATGTTTCCCCAGTTGGCAGGTCTCACACTCTAGGTTGACAGTGGGAGGGAGCTGGGGAAGAACTCGTCGAAGCTTGTGAACGGAAGGATGAACCAGACGTTGGTGCCAAAGAGCACCAGAGGATGCAGAAAAAGTGATCCTAGAGTAAGCGATAGTGCCAGAGGACTGGACAAGGTGATATACCCTCCCTTCTCACGGGCCGCACCAATCGTCCTCCCAGTTAATATGTCTTGAAACACACAAGATATAGCGTCAAATATTGCTCGACAGTTGAGTTCTTTACAAATATGGCTAACTGAAAGAAGACTGATGGGAAAATCCAGAACAAATAAAACATTGTTGAGTCTGATATTAGGAGTTAGATGGACGTCGCCTTTTCCTTTTATTGGGAAAAATCGTCCATCAACAACCTGTACAGTCCGTCCAGGAGGAACATTACGCATCTGTTGTATGAGAGTTTGTTCGCCACACAGATGAGTGGAAGCACATGTATCAATCAACCATTCTGATTTTGTAATTCTGTTGGCAGATGCGATAAAGATACCTGATCGTGCCATTGTTGCAGTGTCTGTAGTATTGTCCTGATATGAGGTAGAGGACTCGTTCGATTGCAACCGGTTGAGATGCTACATCAGATCATCGAAGTCTCGTCTAGGGACCTCCACTAGAGGACTATCTCCTTCATCGACCATTCGAGCACTAGGAGTAGGGTACCCCTGCTTGCTGTAGCATACATCTTCTGTGTGACCAAATTTATGACAATAAGAGCACTAGATTGTGCTACGACCTCGTCCTGGAGTGAAGCGTCCTCGACCATGGCTCCTGAAAGAGCCACGACTTCCTCGTCCAAATAGGGCAACGAGAGCAGAAATTTACCCCTGATCAGTGCCTTTAGCACTTGTATGAGGAATGGCAAGGCGACTCAGGGTACTACTATAGGCTTCTTCAATGGCGGGGAGAGTGGACACTGTGATCATTTGATCGCGAGCAGCCGAATAGCCATAATCTAGTCCGGCAAGAAATATATAGGACTTCTATCTGCTAGCGAGGTTGTTTCTAGGTTGGACATGTGCCGTCTGGAATACATGCATTATATCGCTTAAAAAGGGATTTTAAGAGAGAGAGAGAGAAATACTCAGGTAGTGAGCTTCCTGCTTGCTTCATGTTGAGCATGTCAAAGTACATCTGACACATCCTGGTTGAATTCTTATCCTGACCATATATGGCTTGAAGAGAGGTCCACATATCGTGGACAACATTGTAATAAACGAGTTCATCAGCAATCCGGTCAATGACACTGACAATAATCCAAGAACTGATCATTTCGTCGTCTTTGTCCCAAATTGCATTTTTGCCTGTCTTTTCAGCAGATTCTAACTCCAAGAGAATGTATTCCTTATCGTATCCTCGTACGATCATGAGGAACATGCGAGACCACTTGAGGTAGTTGGTGTCGTCCAATTTAGGGATCGACCCAAATGAGGGTAGTCGGGTGCTCCCTCTATCATATCCCGGTGATGTCACATCTGATTGTGACATGGTGTCAGAAGAAATCAGACCTGTTGTATTAAAAATAGGATAGGGAAAACAACTCGTCCCTAAGTCAGATGGAGGCTGAATGACGGCATGCGTGAACGACGGGAGAGGGATGGAGGAGACGGGAGCCGCAAGGAGGCTCTACTGGAGTCGGTGCCGGAGGGCTGGTGTAGATAGGACCCGCGAGAGCTGGGGGGTGCTCACTGCTTGGGAGCCGGGAGGGGGGGGGGGGGTCTTTGCGGGTTCGGCGGGGGGGCTTGCGGGTCGGCGAGGATCGCTAGGGGGGCTCTACAGAATGGGAGGTCGGGGGCCGATAGGCGGAGGCGCGGGTCGGAGGGGTTCCGCGGGGGGGGGGGGGGGGGGGGGGGTCGGCCCGGGGGAGGAGGCGGAAGGGGGTCGCACGCAGGCCTACTTGCGACCGAACGTGGATTGGAGCCCGCGGGGAGTGGGGGGGGGGATGTCGACGGGTGAGGGGGAGGGAAGGCGTTCGATACCAAGTAGAAAGAAATACTACTTTTTGTTATGGAGAAAGGAATCCCTAGGGCTCTTTATATAGGTAGAGAGGCCTAGAGTTAGGGTTACGGTTACAATATAATTGTACATGAGATGACTAATCTACCCGAGGATTTATGGATAGAGTGCTTCTCAACAGACATCCATACAGAATAGCTTAAAACATTGATTAGGAGCAAAATCCAAAAAGCATTATGTTTGACTATTATGACATATGCTTATGTTTTATCGAAATAGATATCTTCTTCCTAATTTTGTCCTTGTACAACAAGCCATGCTTCATTTATGACAACATTACACAATTCATCCAAAATTTCTCTACATATCCATCCGATTCCAATAATAGAACGGTCTTTACGTTTAGAAACTAAATCTCATACATTATTTTGTTTTTGAATCGAATGAGTTCTTCTTGCATTGTTATAAACTGCGACTTATCATTGCATGCCTATGTTCGCTGAGGGATACAAATGCAAACACTACAAAAATAGTTGTAATTAATGAAGATCATGTTTGAATATCTTATGATACACCACCAATCATAAAGATCAGTGTAATGGTTTCTTACAAAGCCAAGTTACTTTGGCAAATCAAGAGAAATCTGATGCTGTAGGATGTAAGAAGGAACATAAATGTGTAGCTCTTAATCATTCTTTTACTTTCTTAGTGATCTAATGACACTAAATTCCAATCAAATGAGATGAATAGTTTCTTATGTAGTTATTGTATTCTAACTCGAGGTATACCGTATTCACATACATCATACGAGCACATTTTTGAAGTGTGCGCTTGTAACGTCTCGGGCTTAGGTCTTCGGTCCATTATCGAGGAAAACTGGCTCTGACAACTTGTTGGGTTCGGGTCCAAATAGATCCATTGACAACCACCCAAAATGCTTAAGCTTAAGTTGCCAAGTAGTAATCCCCACCACTTATAACCCATACCCATACTTCGTGAGTTTTAAAGATGAACCTATGTTTGGGGGTTGGGTGCTATAGTGCTTATGTTCGACTACATCATTCCCGATGTGTTGTTTCTAATGATGCCAAGTTATGATCCTAGTTTTTGTATAGAACTCAACAAAAGATTCATTTTCAAACTATCCAAGATGATCACTTATCGACTCGGTGATTGTGTATCCTTATTTGTTCTAGATTTAGTTGGCTTTTGTATTTCTAAAAAGAATGAATTTTTACCTACAAGAAACAAAACCCAAATAAATCGGGTAAAGTTATCAATTATAGTAGAGAAATAATGATATTTGCTTATATTTTTGGATTTTGCAAGACAAAAAGATCTAACTTTTTGGATTCAATCATTTAAAGATGCTTTTGTGTAATTTTCCTTGTTCAACAGTATTGCAAGTTCCTTCCTTTTTATAAGTCAGCTAAGGAACGCCACTTGTTAGGTTGAGTATGTTAAGCTTACGAATTTGTTGCATGTGAATGCGATCTCATCTTTTGTGCCGAAGAAAGTTTTTTTTATAAGTTTTCTTCTTGAGAAAATGAGACAATCTAGGGAGTTCTACTTATCATATTTTATTATGAATGAATCATCCTCTTCTCTTGAGGAGTTATTATGCTTTCCATTGTTCTTGTTTAAGGGACATTCTCTTTGAAAATGACTCTTCTTTTTATAATTATAACACACAACTTCATTTTCCTTTCATCTTACAATGTTTTAATCCTTAATGAGTTTTTTTTTTGAATTTTCAGAACATGAGGGTGATGTCCTCATTTGGGTCTTATTTTGATGAGGTTGACTTGGCTTGCTTTTGCTGTTTTTTTCCTTTCTAACATTATCACATGCTTCTCTATCTTGTTATTTTTTTTGACTTTGCATGTGAGAATCTTACCGATCATATCATCCATAGTTAGTGTTTATACATCATTTGCTTCCTTGATAATTGATGCATCAATCTAATGTTTGTGATTTATGAAGTCTTTTGATTTGCATGGGTTCTTTGATGTTTGCTTGATTTTAGAGCAAATTTATGATGTCCAAACCTTATTTACATTGTTCTATCAAAAGACTAATACGAATTTCCTTTATCTTGTTCTTACATTAGTAGGCGACGCCAAGTTTGTTCCAAATTTTGTAAAACATCTTGCCCGTTGGCATGCGGTTGAATTTTTCTTTAGTGATTGCACAAAATAAGGATTTATCGTCTCGGAGTTGTATATCGCTTTCTTTTTGTTGGAAGTGTCTACCTTTTTCCAAGTTTGAGGGGTATTTTGATTTAATGTATCATACTTCAAAATTCATATACTCTAAAAATATCTGTGTTTTGATTTTCTATAAGTCATAAAGAGTATCATGAAAGGGGTGAGGTCTTGCAATTTATTATTTTCCGAAAGTATTTTTAACTTTTTGTAGTCATTTGCATTGATTTGAGTGGCATCATCAATGCACAATAGTGTGATCGTACCAAATGAGAGTATTTGTAGGATCACTACACTATTAAAGGGTGTGGGAGGAGGTGAATAGTAGTTATCACAAAAAAATATTCAAATAAAAAATTCACAAAATCTTCAACCTTAGATAAACAATAACAAGCAAAAATCAATGCATACACATTAATTCACAAAATCTCCACCATAGAAGCTTAATTCTTTCATATAATCTTCTCTCCACCGCAGTCAAGAACGTCGAGAAGGTACGAGGAAGCGAAGGGGCAACGAGGAGAAGGTGCATGGAAGAAAAGGTAACTATGAGACATAATCTCATGATATATAGTAGTGGACTTATTGAAGCATGATCCTACCTCCCTCTCTTAATACATCCTCTCCATCTTGACAACATGTACACCATCTTTGCTAACATCTTGATCTTATCTCACTTATAAGACACAAGTCCAATTCTTATTGTGCTATCTTAATTTTTCATATAAAATGCTCTAAGTCCTATCATCCATATCTGATTCATCCTTAGCGAAGGAAAAGTTTCCATCTAAACTTATAATAGTCATCAATGTTTCGTAGTTACACGAGACTCACATCATCACGAGAGCATATTCTCCCAAGTTTTTTTTTTAAAATTAGGGTAAATTTTTAGAAAAATGACCTCAACTATTCTTGACCCCAATTATTGCATCATTTTCGAAATGCAACAAAGAGGGTGCCAAACTTTCAACTTTAGGGTTTAGTATCGATGTAAAATAGTTGTGGAAGCTTGCGGGATCCTGTATTTGAGATCAAGAAAAAAAGATCACACCTCTCTTTCTTACATTTTAAAAGTGAGATTTGTGAGTGAGAATCGAGATATAGTTGAATCATGTTTTGCAATTTAACCTAATTATGTCAAGCTCCTTTTAAACTTGACAAGGTGGGAGGATATCCTAAGGCTTGAAGGGGCTTAGAAGATCCATAATTGAAAGTGATTTCATACGTATATTGATGCACAAGCCATCAAGATCCAAAGAATAGGATTCCTCCCAAGTTGCCATAGCAAAATAAGGAAATTCAAAGATTCCAAAGCCCTGCCATCGTAACACTTACGCAAGGCATGAAAAAATAGCCAAGGGGACAACTTGGGAGGCATGTCTTCGAATCTAAAACTATGGAATCAACTTTTGGAATATGAGCATTGGGTTCATCTAGTGTTGCAACTTTCTCTCACATCCAAAAAGAACGATCCTAACTTCAAGCTCCTCAACTTCGTCAACTAGAGGGTTCAGAGGGAATCTAGGGATGCAAATAGATATGGGTGCATTAGTATCCGATTTATCTCATTATCCGTTTTATACATATTTTGACGTGTATCTGCATCTGTTTTTCAAAATCGATACGGGTACAAATATCACTTTGATATCTTTAAAGATCTGTTTTTGTATCCATATATGTGACGTCCTGCCCTGCGGGGGAGAGCATTTGACCTAACTCCCTAAAATCCAGATACTCAACAATAACGACATTCATGCGTCATGATTAACATTCAGAATGTAAAGCATGAAAAGTAAATAATTAAATATTCCAATAATATTTATATGTTCATAGTTCTCAAAATTTTACAATTTTTTTAGTAGAGTGCACACTATAATTTTACATGACTAACAATTTAAACAGCAAAATCTACAACAATATAATAACAACTAGTATAACTCTACGAGTGAAAATGCATCACGTAGTCTTGGTACAAACTGCGTAAGCTCAAGTCACTACTAGTACTAAATAACCTGCGAAAATGGACGGATTTCCAAAGAATTACGTATGAGCAAAAAGCTCTGTACAACTAACAACATGCTAACAACACTACACTGAAAGAAATGCAAAAGAGAAAAGAGAGGTATGTTCATGTTCTATTATTATTCTTGTAATAGCGTTCACTATTCCAAACCATAAATAAGATTACAATTATTATAAGTTGCATACAATCTACTACTTGTACTCTACAAGTGTCAGTATTATCTTCCATAAATAAACCCATCAATTTTGCACTTACCTATACGAATCAATAGAGCTAATCATATATGTATGTGTACATAGATATACTATTCAAAACATCTTTCCATCTTTTAGTTGCTTAGTTCTAACATTAATAATAGAAGCTCAATAATCACAACACGTGCACTGGAGCAACCAACCTCAACTCCAGCTCCAACCCATTTCTCAATATTACTCATCATGAGGAGAATACCCAGGAACAAGTATACCACGACCAAACATGCCGGCACTGGATCCACCCTTATAACAAAGTACGAGTCCTTGACGAGTGCCGACTAGGGATGAGAGCATATCGGATATACACATATTACTATGCTCAACCGGCAGAGTCTCAGAATACAAAGACAGATCTGCTGAAGCAGAACTAACATTCCATCTAGAACTCACCAGGACCATGAGAGCTGCACCCCACTCTCGGGTATGCCAACTTCTCTAAGAATAATACATGCAAGCACACATTGAGGTAGTGACTTTCGACCTTAATTTGATTTAATCATGTCTTCATAATTCATATTTTGTTCTCGCTATGAGTCACCATGAAATCTTAGGTATATAATCACTATTAAAATAAGCAAATCTAGTGATTTGATAGAAATTTGGATTTGTCGCGTAAGCACGTCATAATAAGGAGACCACTCGAGATCCTCACCAATGCTAACTATGATTTACTATGAATAATCTCTACTTAGATTCAATACCTACCCATACCATTAAGTATCATAGTAGTCCCTTCCATAGCAGTACAACCCTTATTTTATACGTGATCAAATTTTAAATCAAACTCTAGCTCGATATATGCCTCACCCCACATTGTATTCGTTATTTTATTTTTAACAATCATCAAATGTCAATGGTTTAACCAATTTATAGTCATATTCTTTAATCTATATATATTACAATTATATTCAGGTATTTTTCTTGATATTTGCATATAATCGAGTATATGATTTCATTATGTACATGATTGCCACAAGCATAATATGTAACGTACATACGATTATTAATAGGGTTTTTATCAGTTGTGCCCCTCTGAGATCTTGCAATTTCTGTTATGCCCATTTTTTTTAGGAATATCAGTAGTGCCCCCGACTTTTTGGCGTTCTATCACTTGTGCCCCTCCATTACTTTAACCGTCACTGAGTCGAACTTAACCATGGTTTCTTCAAACCATGGTGCAATTGAGAGGGGTATAATTGTCCAGACTTCTTCTTCATCTTCTTCCTCCATTTGTTCTTCTTCCTTTCTCTTCATAATTTCTCTCTCTTAGTTGCACCTTCATGCATCCATCGAATCTCTAAAATTTTTGCATTTTCATGGATATATCACTCATTACAGATCAAACGGTGAATTTTATTGATTTTTTGGTGAATTTTCATTCAATTAGTCAAAAATTTATCTTAACTTTAAAAATAATGAAAGTTTCTCGTGTTTCAGCCCTTCCTCTCCAGGTTCTCGACAACGACTGGCAGGGGACAACTTGGGCGCGGGCAGCGGGGGTAGGGGGAGGCATGGGGGAGGAGTAGGCACGGGGGCGGCGAGGCAGGGGGAGCGGGAGGCGCATGGGAGGAGGAGGTGCGTGGGCGACGAGGTAGGGGGAGGGAGAGGCGCAGGGGCAGTGGGGGTAGGGGGCGACCTGGGCACGGGGGGAGGCGGGGGGCAGGGGGAGCGAGGGGAAGGAGGAGGCGCGGGGGCGGCGAGGTAGGGGGCAGCGCAAGCCGGGGGAGGGGTAGGTGAGGGGGCGACGCGTTAAGAGGGTGGGGGAGGTGAGGGGGCAGCACAGGCAGGGGGAGGAGGAGGCGTAGTGGGCCGGCGGGGGCAGGGGGAGGCGCAGGTGAGGGGGAGGCGCAAGGGCGGCACGGGCAGGGGGAGGCGCAAGGGGCCGGCGGGGGCAGGGGGAGGCGTAGGGGAGGGCGAGGCGCGGGGGTGGAGGCTGGGGCTGGGGGAGATGCTCGGGAAGGAGGAGGCACATGGGAGGTGCGATGGCGGGAGAAGGAGCGTGGGCGAAGGGCGCACCTGAGGGCGGGGAGGAGACGATACATGAGCAAGAGGCTAGGGTGGAAGAAGAGAAGGGGAAGAAGAGGAAGGGGATGGGGATGGTGAAGGAAGAAGAAAGGATGATAAAATGACCTTTTCATTCATTATTTTTAATTTAATTCCTGTTATGTCCCAAAGTTAACGTCCGTTTGCATTGGAAATGAACGACAACTAATCTGAGGGGCACAAGTGATAGAACATCAAAAAGTCGGGGGCACTACTGATATTCCTAAAAAGGGAGGGGCATAACTAAAATTGCAAGATCTCGTAGAGACACAACTGATAAAAATCTTTATTAATATGTCACTTCCTTCACATGTAGATACATATCATGTGCATTTATCTAATCAACGCCAATGCCACCAATCCGAATACCATTCCAACTTTTTCTACAGTTATACACATACAAAATCGTAATTCCCCAATTTCATATTATTTAACATAACGCAACAATAATTCATAGGTACCAAACCTGATTATTTATATATATATTAAGCCTAATTTTTTTTACTGTGAAATGATACCTTATCCTCATCCATGCCCCATAGAAAATCTAATACCAATCTCAGTCACATAGAGCATGACGACGGTTGCGTTGGTGGTGGTGCACGGGGCGGAGCACGACGACGACGGAGCACAACGACGGAGTTGGTGGTGGCGCATGTGATGGAGCACAGCGACGGCGGAGGAGATGGTGGTAGCACACGTGGTGCGTTCTCCTTCATCGCGTCTTCGACATCTTCGATGCCAACTGTGATGGCGTCCTCACCATCAACAAACTCTTCTTCGCCCTGATGGGTCGTGGGCGGTGGAGGACATGCATAAGGGAGGTGGGTCGTGGAGGAGAAGGATGGATGGAGGTGCAGATGGAGGAGAACACGCCCATGGAGGAGGTGGGTCGTGGAGGAGAAGGATGGAGGGAGGTGCAGATGGAGGAGAACACGCCCAGATTTTACAATCAGAGATCATTTTTTACAACCTCAGATCCTTTTTTACAATATCAAATCATTTTTTTACAATCATATTGTTTCTTTACAATTTCATATTGTTCCTTACAATCTCAGATTATTTTACAATATCATATTACTTGTTACATTTATCATTAATATTATAAATTTCTTACAATTTCAGTTCGCGAACGAGAAGTACAACGCATGTTTGTGAAAAACACACATAATTGAGTTCCCCCGCTCCATTTTCTTCATTTTTTTATTTTTTTTGAAAAATACTTCCATGAAAATTCATCACTATATCCCTCTATTATGTCATTCAAGTTTCGTTAGAAACAGAGTCTCCTATAGCCTCCATTTATACAATCATTTTTTAAAGATCACAGAATTGTTGAAATCGACCTCGTCTGGATGGAGGCCATAGGAGTTTCTTTTTCCCTCAAAGGACAACCCCATTTTACCCACATATATATATATATATATGTGTGTGTGTGTGTGTGTGTGTGTGTGTGTGTGTGTGTGTGTGTGTGTGTGTGTATAGAGAGAGAGAGAGAAGGGAGGGGGATTGATCATGTGAGAGCCAAAAACTGTGAGAGCATGGGAGCAGTGATTCGGGACCACTAGATTCTGCTCATCTCGCAGGATCAACCCTATATATATGGGTTATATGAGGCTACACCCTGGGGGTAGCCAATTGGCTAATCCCACCCCTATTTTCCCTCTATTTTTTTGGAAATAGAAAATATGTATATTCACCACTATATCCTCTTAACATGACATTCCAATTTCATCAGAAACAGAGACTTCTATGCCCTCCATCTGAAGGGGTTCAATTTCAGCAATTTTGAGACCGTTAAAATTTGATCGTCTTGATGGAGGGTATAGACATCTCGAATTAAGTCGAATTTTTAATGACACTATGATGATGTATTGTGATCTAAATTCCAATACGTTTCATTTCAGAAAAATAAAAAAATACAGGGGAAAAGGGATGGGAGCATATAAGTTGGCTACACACAAGGAGCATACTACTTTTCCCTTATATATACATACACACACACATATACATATAGGTGATCCTGTGAGAGCCAAAAATTGTGAGAGCATGGGAGCAGTGATTCAGGACCATTAGATTATGCGCACCTCTCTCCTCCTCCAATCAATCAGCAGAGTCTAGTGGTCCAGAATTACTGTTCTCATGCTCTCACAGTTTTTGATTCTCACATGATCAGCCCCCTCTCTCTATATATAGTTCAATGGGCTGCTGATGAATCCCTGATTCTCACTCTTTATTCTTTTATTTTAGCTATTTATCTTGGCAAAGCATCATGTAAATATGTGTAAATACAATAAGTTAGCATTCAGCATGCATGTGTTATCATTGTATAATTAGCATGTATTTGTGCAAAAATAAAAGAATAAAGGAAAAGAAAAAGGAAAGAGGTCTTTAGAATAAATACAGAGTGATCCGAACCCCAAGAGAAGGTCAAGCCTTGACCTGATCACCAAATAAAATAAGTAGAGAGAAATAGGGCATACTCTATATTGTACATATTACCTAGATATGTAAATACTTATTTTTTTGATAAAATAAAATCAAATAACTATTATTACCTCCTTATATATATTTCTAAAAATAAATAAAAAATAATCAGAAAAATAAAATAAAAATAAGGATAAAATCTTTTCTCACTTGTACAAAATACATGTATATATGTCCCATTCCCTATTTATTCTATACATGTAAATAGATCATAAAAAAATAAAAATTATCATGTAACCCTGAAAATATTTTGAAAATAAATAAAATATTAAAATTGGGGTACTTGTGTAAAAATACCAAAAAAATAATTATGCAAAATACATAGTATAATATACCTATATATAACATCATATACTGTATATACAATAATTTATTTTTCATAAAAACAATTAAAAATCGTAGAAAAATAGTTTGAAAATTAATAAACATTTATCATTTTATACACTTTTATTTTGAAGTCATTTACTATTTTTTATTGGTTTTGTAAATATTCTGTAAAACTCTTTTTTCTGATTGGTCGGGATCGGGTGTTGACCACTGGTCAATGCCATCTTCCAGGGCAGACCCGACCTGACTTCTCTTGGCAGAGCATTTTCTCCCATTTTCCCGGTCGAGTCTCGCCTCTTCTCGACCCGATTCTTTGCCCGAGCCTTCTCCTAGGATCCATCACCTTCGTGGATCCCTAGGAAGGCACTGATCTTCCTAGGTTTGCGTTCTCGCCCGATCTTCTCACCCTCCTGGGAAGCCTATAAATTGTTTCCTTCGCCTACCAAGCACCGCAGCTCGTTCCTCACCCCTTCTTCCTCCCCTAGACACCTTTGGTTAAGTGGCAGTTGCCGGAGGCCCTCTTTGGATCGAAGCTTGGTGGTGTGTTCACGCAACTCAGCTACGTGGCCGGCAAGCGCCGCCACGTCTAGCCTCTCGACCTTCCACAGCTTGGTCGAGGCCACAACCCTGACTTCCATCATCGCTTGGAGCTCAGGAGTCCTTCCAGATCTTCAGGTAGCACTCTTTTCGCCTACATTTCCCTGTTCGAGTCAATCCTTCATCTTGCCTCCGTCGCACACCCACTAACTTCGACCACCCTGGTCGGAGCCTCGTTTTCCGCATCCATCCATTCAGATTGACCCACAGTCTCGCCCTTCATCTTGCACCACAGCCTGATCATCCTTAGGCTCGATCATCAGATCGAGATTGAGGTTAGGATCTCCCTCTATCGCCTTCGCCGGAGATCGACCTTCACCCCCCTTCGTTTCTTTCGCTTCCAGCTTCAATAACGTGGACCAGAGCTTCGCCCTGAGTTCCACTATACTCTTTGCAGGTACCCGTGCGTGAGATGAGCATCATCTGGATTCACGACTGCTCAGGCGGAGCAGCTACAGGTGGAGCCACCCTATCCCGTTCATCCGACCGTTGGCTTCTTCATCGGAGACCACTACCAGACGCGGAGCACATCCACGATCGTGTTGAGCTCCTCTGCACCTCCATCATAGCGCTGGATCTCCCACCTCGCTCGGTTGTCGGCCCCGACGAGTTCTTCCAGAACCCTCTTCCGCCGTCGATCAGACGCTCCTCCTCCAATTCGGATCAAGACCGTTCATCCAGGCCTGATTTCTAACGGTTTGATCATCACCTGGAGAAGATCTACACCGTACGCCAATGCCCTTCTGAGGACCGTCAGATCTGTACTGTAGCCGCCCATCTCAGGCACACGTTCCCGACCGTGTCAGGACCATCAGATCCTTTTCAGGGAAGCATTAGAGCCGCCCGAGCCCTCACGTGCCACGCAGGTGCCCCAGGGGGTATATTTTCTTCTCATCCCTATTAGTTTATGTTTTGCCTTTTAGTACTACAAAAGGGATTTTTACACCCATAACCCTGAGTAATTTCACAATAACATTCATGACCCTGCATAATCGCGAATTACGCGGGAAACCCTGAGTAATCACTCCGTCTCACACGTATGACCCTCCGTTAGTTTTGTCCTTACCCAACCATACTATTGGATTAATCCAACCCTTAACCTATCCAAAGGCTGGTAAATTTTCAAAAAAATAAAAATAAAAATAAAAAGCATTCCCCTTCTTCCTCCTTTATTCCTCAGCCTGTAGCCACCACTCCGAACCGTCGGCAACCTACCTCCCTCCCCCGCCCCCGCCGACGCAGACCCCCCCATCCCCCGGGCCGACAACCCATCTCCCTTCCCCGCAGAACCCACATCCCTCCCCTGCGCCGACGCAGAGCCCCCCTCCCCCCGGGACTCAACGGACCCGAAGCCCTTCCCTGCGCCGACGCAGAGCCCCCCCGGGACTCAATGCCGGCAACCCACCTCCCTTCCCCGCAGAACCCACCTCCCTCCCCTGCGCCGACGCAGAGCCCTCCCCTCCCCCCGCAGAAACCGCCCCCCACAGAACCCACCTCCCTTCGATGCAGAGCACCCCCCGTAGAACCCACCTCCCTTCGATGCAGAGCGCCCCCCGTAGAACCCACCTCCCTTCGATGCAGACCCCCCCGGCCGGCAGCCTACCTCCATTCCCCGCAGAACCCACCTCCCTCCCCTGCGCTGATGCAGAGTCCCCCCCCGGCAGAAACCGCCCCCCGCAGAACCCACCTCCCTTCGATGCAGAGCCCCCCTCCCCCCCGGCCCGCTCGACGAAACCCCCCACCCCCGCCCCGCAGAACCCACCTCCCCCCGCCGCCAACGCAGACCCCCCACCTCCCTCCCC
This sequence comes from Ottelia alismoides, assembly GCA_037367405.1. Lineage (NCBI taxonomy): Eukaryota > Viridiplantae > Streptophyta > Magnoliopsida > Alismatales > Hydrocharitaceae > Ottelia > Ottelia alismoides. The sequence continues at coordinate 336,786 of JAZKJV010001464.1, read as the reverse complement.
CGCCCCGATGGACCTGTAGCCCCCCCGCTGGTGGCAATCCGACCTCCCCCCTCCTCCAGCGTCAACCGGCCCGTAGCCCCGCTCCCCCGTCTCCTACGGCAGATAGAGCACCCACACCCCCCGACGCAGAGCCGCCCCCCCTGCGCCGACGTAGAGGCCCTCGCGGGCACCTCCCTCCCCAGCCCCGACGGACCTGTAACCCCGAACGACAACAGGAGCCCCACCCCTCCGCGCTTGCAAGCCCTCCTGAAGGACCGACCCCTGGAGCACCCCATCCCCGTCCTCCCTACGCGCGCCTGAAGTCCCCTCCTCCCAAGCCCACAACCCCCTACCCCAGGAACCCTCCGCCCGCGCCTCGTGCACCTGCAAGAAGTCCCAACGTCCTCCTGCGTGGACCACCACCTCCAGCAGCACCTTCTCCCTCTCCCTGCGATCCCACTATCTGTGCGGACCACCTCCTCCAACAACCCTCGTCGCCTCTGTCTCCCAACCCCTCCCAGATGATGGAGATATAATGAGATGGCATGATTTGCAAATAAGAAAGAGTATTAAGGGCATTTTTGTCTTTTTCTAACCGAAACCGTCAAATATAACAGCCATCTCAAGCGGAACATAACACATAGTTATGTCATGTAAGAGTTAAGCATTACTCAGGGTTTCCAGTGTAATTCACGGTTATGCAGGGTCATGAATGTTATAGCGAAATTACTCAGGGTTATGGGTGTAAAAATACCACTATAAAATAAGTAGCAGTAGAGATATTTTGCATGTGGACCCTTGCTCTTTCCAATACTTGCATTTTAGTCCTGCTTGTTTGAACACACGTATACATCCACGTGCCTTGCTGGTTTATTTGCATTTGTTCCCATGTACTTCATGAATGTTTTTATTTGAATGAGACTTTTCTGATTTGCATTTATACCCCTGTGAAGCGGGGTCACATGTTGCGCGTGAGTTTATTGGACAAATTACAAGTTTGGCCCTATGTTTTCAAGCTATGTTCCTATTTAATCAGAAACTTAAATGGGATTGCATTTAGGTCCTTGTGATCTATCTATTGTGTTTCATAATAAATAAATAACAAATTAATTCCAAAAAATCCATGAAATTTCCTATGAGCTCATGCTTGCTCATAGTAATTATTGTGATTTTTGGAATTAAATTATTTTGTTTTTTAATTTCTAAAAATAAAAAACCACTAAAAAGAGCATTGTCTGTTTTATTAAATACATAAAAATTATAAAAGTAGCTTTAAAAAGTACAAAAAAATAGTGTTGCTTGTTTTTATATGCTTTAATTCCAGTATCATTTTCTCTTTAAATATTATTACAAAAACCCTAAAATCACAAAAGACTAAAAAACTTATAAAAATCATTAAAAATTCTAAAAAAAATAAAAAATAGGATTCCAGTTGTTGTAGTTAGATATTTTTATTTGCTTTTTCATAAATCATCACTAGGACGTCAATGCATTTTTACTATTTTAAGCTTGCCTTTTAGTCCAGGCTGTACATTGTTTCATTGTTTTGGTCTTGTTTGATTTTTATAACATCATTTATAAATTGGAAAAATCCCATAAAATCATCAAAAATATCTGAATATTTGAAAAACAAAAAAATATTTTCATTTCATGTTTTTGGGCATTTTTGAATCTTAATAAAAACTGTTGAATCTTGTTAGACTTTTATTGCTTCGTCCTGTTTCTTATTTTAAAAATATAAAAATTTGCAAAATTAAAATTAATAAAAATATACTTTGTTTCCCTGATTACCTACTACTTCGTACATTTCAGTGCTCATTGTGTTCGACCCTGGTCGCTATACCATGTTAAATAAATAGCGGAGACCGATGATATTATATTGTATGCTTTGATTGATTGATTTGTGTGGTCTTGATTTTCTTGTTGATTACGCTTTGTGATTCGGGTCGCAACGACCTGGTTATTATCTGATACGTAACCCGAGTCGCAAGGCGCGTCAACTGCTGCCCCGCCCCTACCTCATTTTCGGTGTTTTTTTTTCAAAAACACCATGTATATTCATCTATATATATCCCTCCTATATGTCATTCGAATTTCGTCAGAAACAAAGACTCCGATGCCCTCCATCTTACACAGGTCGATTATAGCAATGTTTAGACCGTTAAAATTACTTGTTTTAGATGGATGACATATGAGTTTCTGTTTCTTATGAAATTCGAATGACGTATTGGAGGGATATACACATGAAATGATATTTTTCAAAAAAATAAAAATAAAAAAATTGCTGAAAAATAAGGCTGGGTTTTCCCAGATATATATATATATATATATATATGAGGGCTGATCCCGTGAGAGCCAAAAACTGTCAGAGCATGAGAGCAATGGATCTGGACCATTAGATTATGTCATCTCTCTCCTGATTGATTGCAGGAGGAGAGAGAAGTGGAGAATCTAGTGGTCCAGATTCACTGCTCTCATGCTTTCACATGATCAATCCCCCCCTCTCTCTCTATATATATATATGGGAAAAATGGGCCCCCCTGAGAGGAGCTAACTTGGCTCCCCCACCTTATTTTTTCAATTTTTATTTTTTCGAAAAATAAATCCATAGAAATACATCACTATATCCATATATATGTCATTCAAGTTTCGTGAGAAACAGATACTAGTATGTCCTCCATCTAGAAAGTCATTTTTTAACGGTCATAGAATTGTTGAAATCGACCATGTCTGGATGGAGGACATATGAGTCTCTGTTTCGCACTAAATTTGAATGACATAATATATAGATATAATAATGAAAATCCACAAAAGATTTTTTCAAAAAATTAAAAATATGAAAAAATGAAGCGAGGGAGTCAAGTTAGCTCCCTCCAGCGGCAACCTCATTTTACCCAACGTCAATGTTAATATATTAACGTTAATGACTTATTAATCATTAAATAACATTTCCTTGAGAATCTATACATCTCAACTTTTAAAAAATAAAACCGTGACTATTGATATGCAAAATCTGACCAAATAATCAGTTGTTTTTTATAGGCTGCAATTTGAAATAGTTTGTCCACAGCCAATGACTATTGCGTCTATAGAAAGGAATATTCAATTATTTTACGATGTATCACAAAAATGATTATGACTCTTCGTACATCTAGTTAATAAATTGATAAAATCATATGAAACCAACATCAATGAAGGCATCTTAGAATATATACATTTTCATTGAAGCATCTTTGAGTGTTTTTTGTCCATAACATAACTAATCCACATATTTTAACCACAATGCATCCATTCTTCATTTAAACTATTTTAACTTAATATGCAAGATGACTTAACATACTTCTCCTTAAACATCTTTTATTTATTAGGAACACGAACAACCAATAAACGATCACGCAAAAGAAAAAAATCCATCCAGCAAGATGAACTCTATGGTCTATACGAGAAAATTGCAATTGAAAGGAAGGGAGACCGTACATATATGGATGTTCTCGCATGCAATATCATATCTCTGTTTTAAGTCGTCTTAAACATATTATCACGACCACGGTAACATCTAAATCCGAAAAAATCTTTTCTTAGATCTAACACATAAACAAAATCGCAAATAGATGGAGATGGGGGATGATATTACATTTTCTAACGAGAGATTTGCGTGGATGATGCTGAGAAGAAGCTTCTCTCCAAAAATAATGGCGATCCGCTAACTCCGACGACTTCGATGGCTTTCCAGGATCTCTAACGAGCTTGAGAGGTAGATGTTGAAGGTGTCTGCCAGGATTTTCTAATAAGAGTGTAAATCATCTCAAAATTTGCTTTTATATGCCTTTAATCGGATTTGGGCGGTTCCCTTAGGCGGATCACACCTGATTCACTTACCAACATTTCAGACCGACCTATCTTCACTAAAATGGTCATATCTCACTCATCTGATATTCGATTTGAAAATTTTCAAATGCATTGGATTCCTGACAAGGATACACATCAAATAAGTCATAATATGATACATTAAGATCAAAAATGAAATTTTCATGAATTTTATAATGGGTTGGAACCATTTGATCATTACCAACCTAATCAGATTTGAGGGCAAAAACCCGGAGTTTCACAATAAATCCGTTTTCTTGTATAAGAACATATGTATATTTATTTTTAACTGTGTATTATTTACTATATGTTTATCGTGTTTGATTCATCCGATATATGTATATTTAATCCAATCTATATAGTATTTCTGATATTATTCATGATTGATAAATATCCATTTTACATCTATATCTATTTTAAAGAATATTGTAACATAATTTTCATATTGGTTATATATATTCGTATCCATATTAAACTGTTTTCACCCCTAGCTTGGTGTCATAACAAAATTAATCTGCTAAATGATCCCATGACAACTCCGAAATTTGATGTGTAGTGAAACCATGTGGAAAAGACTCGTGTTTTACCAAAAAAGCACAGGATTGGCTAATATTGATACGATTTTTTTTGCGAGATTTGAAATAGTGCTCATAATGTTATCCCTTATTCCATTTTTTATCTCTTCTATGTCCCATTTTTACCTTTTTTAATACATTAAATAAATCAATTCTCTTTTATCAATTCCATCAAAAAATAATATGTTATACCATCATATCATATAAAAATTATAAACTACTCCACTTCTACTCAATTTTCCAAACTTCAATACAATCACATCACAATAACTACTCACTTTCCAAAGTTCAATACAATCATATCACAACAAACCCACAATAAACCCACCATCAGTTTAGCCCTCTATCCAAACACCAAAACATAAAAACGGTTTACCCCCGACAGTTTAACCCATCTTAGCCTGCATAATTGTCGGGTTACCCCAGAGTAAACTGGGGGAGGGTAACCCATTTTTGTGTTTTGGTGTTTGTATAGAGGGTTTTGGGTTGAGAGGGTTTGTTGTGATGTGATTGTATTGAAGTTTGGAAAAGTGAATAGTTATTGTGATATGATTGTATTGAAGTTTAGACCTGAATACAAGTTTAGGCTCGATTAAATAAACGAACCGAACCTAAAAATCATAGGTTCGCTCAAGTTCGATTCGTTAAAAGCTCGATAAACATGCACATATACATATTTACAAATCCGTATCCGTATAAGTGGACCATATTTTGAGATAAGTCAATTTTGTCCTAGGATAAGTGAATTTTGTCTAGAGATAACTGGATATTTACGGGATAAGTAGATTTTATCTCGGTATAAACTACCCAAAAATAAATAGACACATCATGTTTACAACATCCATCATCTATGTGTCTAGTACTTTTCCCTTCTTTATCTTTAAATCAACAGAACAAGTATAAACCTTACTTATCGAATATCTCCATATTATTCTTATTCCTTATCCCCATCGGAACAGATGTAAAAATATATTATAATTATACTTTTTTTCAAAGAGATGAATCCATATTAATCTATGTTTTTCAAAAGATGAAGATGAGTTAGATAAAGAAAAAAACTAAATGAATATTTATTCTAATTATAAACACATATATATATTTCCATTTCTCTTCTTTTCACTCCTTCTAAATTCTTAAGTTCGATATTCGCTTAGGTTCGATTCGTTTAAAAAGAGGTTCGATTCGGATTCGATTCGATAATAAACGAACCGAACCTGAACACAAGTTTAGGCTCGATTAAATAAACGAACCGAACTTAAAAAATATAGGTTCGGTCAGGTTCGGTCCGTTTACACCCCTACCTACAAAGCACTACAAGTACACGTGTGCCCTTATCATTTTATATTTAATAGAGAGCGGATCCTTTGCTGATATCCCTTTGGCAGCAAAGGTGCCACAATTTCTTTTTCTTTTTCTTTTTTGGAAAATGGATTCCAAAAGATCCAACAATATGGATCGGATATTCTCGATTAATTCTCTAGATACCTATCAAATTTCGCTCAAACCCGACTTTATTTACTATTTTATCTTAACAATCAAAGATCTGATTCTCAAGAAGATTCAATCCATACCGTTGGATCTTTTGGAAACGATTTTGCAAAAAAAGGAATCACAACATCTCTATTGTAAAAGGGATTACTGTATAGGATGTGCTCCCATTACATGACCCATAAACGTCAAGTCTTACCATGATCCATACTCTTAGGGGGAGTTTGGATAGTGGGTTTAGGTGGGTTAAACTGGTTGCAGGTAATCCATTTTTGGATTTTGGTGTTTGGATAGAGGGTTAAACTGGGGGTGGGTTAGAAGTGGGTTTATTATGATATGATTGTATTGGAGTTTGAAAAAGTGAGTAGTTATTGTGATGTGATTGTATTGGAGTTTGAAAAAGTGAGTAGAAGTGGAGTAGTTTATATTTTTTATATGAGATGATGGTATAATATATTATTTTTTGATAGAATTGATGATGTAAAATTTATTTATTCAATTTTTTTAAAAAGGAATAAAGTGGGGCCCACGTGGAGGGAGAAAACATGGGTTAGGGGAGTTAAACCACCCCGAGGGTGGTTTAGCCTTGTATCCGAACACACCCTTATATGCTCCCAAGGAGCATATTAATTTAATCCATATATATATATATATATCTTTTTCTCCAATTTTTCTTATTTTTTTTGAAAAACATGCAATGTCTCTCATCACTATATCTTTCTATACGACAATTCAATTTTGTCAGAAACATCAACTCATATGTCCTCCATCTAAAACAGATCAATTACAACAATATTGAGACCGTTAAAATCACTTGTTCTAGATGAAGACATGAGAGCCTCTGTTTTGACGAAATTGAAATGACATATTAGAGGGATATAATGATGAAAGTACATGGTGATATTTTACAAAAAAAATAAAAAAAATTGGAGAAAAATAGGGCAGGAGCATGACACATGTGCATGTGTTAGACTTAACTTTTGTTTTTATTCCAGGATAAAGGGGTTCTATCTCGGGATAAACTATCTTAAGATAATTGGTCGCATCATAATTACATCATCTATTATATATTTGTTTGCAATATTTATCAATTTCTCTTCTCTCAAATCAATCAAACATGAATGAACATAAACGAGCGGTAAACCTCACTTACCCTTACCCAGTGTCGTCCCTGACATTTCGTAGACCTTAGGCAAAAGAAAAAATGGGCCCTTATAAATTTCGATGAACAATGCACCCTTATATAATTCCATGACTTTAGCATTGAGTTGTTCACTGAAATTTCGATTCTATAAGGGCTCATTTTTTACAAGTTGTTTCACCAAAAAATCGATTCCATAAGAGCTCATTTTTTAAAAAATTGTTTCGTCGAAAAATTCGATTGCTCATTTTTCGGTGAGTTGTTTTACTAAAAAAATGATTTACAAGGCCTCATTACATACAATATTTTTTTCTAAATTAAAGGCTGAATACAGGTAAAAATCGACCACTCAAGTTGATGGAGCCCTAGGCCATTGCACTCGTAAACTACCCTCATGGAGGATTCTGATATTGCCATGAGATTCACGCTATTACTACCGGATAAATACCTTACTAGACAAAATCATTCTTAAGCGAATGGTTTACTATCCAAACAAATTCCTCCCTTCAATTAATCCTCAATGTACAATTGCAACACTCACAACAGTCCCTGCTATTGTTTTCATTATCTCCTTGGAAGAAGGAAAATAATGGCCTAAAGTCATTATTCTATAAGGAAATACAACAACTACGTGGGTATTTGAACTCGCTCTTATTCTATGAATACATAGATGATATATATAGTTCAATATAGCATATGCCTCGTTATCTTGTATCTATAAGTATTTCATGATGAAAGCAAGAGCCAAATCTGTTCGTTTCCCAATGCAGTATATGTTATATGTTAGCTAAACTTATTACAATCTATCTCAACTTTAGCAGCATCCAGAAAAATATAGGAGACAGATTAAACAGAAAATCACACATCTTCTATCCATTATTGATAATAACACAATTATATAATCCACATGCAACTAGCCACATTGAATCTCAATTAACGATCCGTACGATGCAATGAAATTTATCACTCGATGTACAATGCATGCGTGTCCTGCTATTGGTTAACAATAAATCCCTAAACAAAGCCACAGTCCCAGAAACTTAAAAGAATTCCGAACTGTGAAACAAGTAAAGAATAGAAGATTTAAAAAATATGATAACATAATAGCAACAAAAGAATTACCAGTGTTGTTCCCATTCGAATTTTTCGGGAGAGAAAGATCAAGAGAACATAACAACAAAGATATTAAGAAAGAGAGAGGTGGTGATGAATTAAATTAAGAATTGCTTAAAAGTATAAAATGTAGCAGTTGAGTAGAGGATTTCATAGAAAGAGCAAACATCTTTTCCGTAATTGGGAATCTGGCAATAGAAATGTTGAGGTAGATGAAGATCTAAGGGGTCCATTTTTTAGATTTTTCAACATGCAAGAAAATGGACCCCTTAAAGCTCATGGGCCCTGGGCGGTTGCACTTCCAAACAACCCCCAGGGCCGGCCCCTTACCTTACCTTATCTCTTGTCCCCCATCCAAAAGGGGAAGAACTCACACATATCGTAAAGATTAGAATTAAACATCAAAAAGATACAACTAACAGTAATCCACACTCCTAAGATGGAGGGGAATAAGCATGTGGCAAATTTTACGCTATACTAATCTCGATTGCCAATCAAAGATTCTTTTTTTTTTTAAAAAAATTGCTTATTTTGCGCAATAAACCACTATTGGTGAAGAATACTCATCATTAATGTTGATCCGAAACGAGTATCGTGTAATAAGGATGTGCATCATCTGAAATCTTCCATCCACATCTTATTATTTCACCTTTATTCATATCTTTATTCCATCTTACTTACTTTTATTCCACATTATTCTTCTTATTTCTATCTTTCCAGCTGAACAGAAAGTGATCCTTATTCTTCTTATTCGACGTCCTTATTCATGTTTATTCCCGAACTGAACACCCCATTAGAAATGTCATCCAAAGGAGACCACTCTCACATTTTATGGATTCCAGATTATGATTGAAATTGCTTTTGTGGATTTCATATTAAATGATTGAAGGTATTCCCACATGTAAAATGAAATTTTATATTATATGTATTCTAAAGAACAAGTGCCAAGATCTTCACTTTTCACAAATAGTAAACCTTAAATTGATTTAAAATGGTAATCAAGAGACAACATCAGTAATACAAATAAAGAGACGATCATTTCATATTAATTTAATATTTTCTTAACATTTTATTTTTGTGAAATGATTATCAGCCTAAAAATATGCCTGACATTTGTAAACTAATAAGCATTTTACTCAAAATGATAGAAAACATTATTAAAAATAACTGTGCTCATTACAATATTGATGGGCACATGGTTCATTGGAAAAATTCTATATATATGGGATATTTCAAAATGAAGAAGAATTTCATCATCCATCGACGAGTTTCATCTCTCTAGATATTTTTCATAAGTTCTTTGTTTGCAATACAAGTTATTTTTTGCAACTTCGAGTTTAAGTTATACACGTCCATATTTTATTTAGAAAAATAAATAAAAATGCATTAGTTATGCACTAATCACTGATTGTATCACATTTATTTAGAAAAAAGTAATAAAATTTCAGAAGCAAGTTTTAACTTATATAGAAGCAATCAATAACCATATGTTATTCATTCAAAAGTAGTAACAAATTCCATAGCCTTCTTAATGACTAGAGAGTTGATGTATCACTAATTAGTAAACATATCACATTTATTCATGAAAAAAAATAAATATTTATTTCCTTGTAGTGATCAAAGAAGCAAGTTTTGATCGAAGTAACATTAATCATATCTTATTCATAAAGTAATAACAAATTACATAGGTTTTGCAATTATCAGAGAAGATAGTTGTAATTGATGTAGCACTAATCAATAACTCTATCACATCTATTCAGAAGGACATAATAAAAATTATTTCCTTTATAATGATTAAAGAAGCAATTTGTAAGTGATGTAGTAATAATAAATAACCATATATTGTTCATTAAGAAAGTAGTAATAAACTCATAGTCTTTCTAGTTATTAGAGATAATTAAGTTTTTATTTCCTTTGTAATGATTAAAAAAGCAAGTAGTAATTGATACAATAGTAATCAATAACCATATATTGTGCATTCAGAAAATAGTAAAAAATTCACCAACCTTTGTAATTATCAGATAAGAGAGTTGTAATTGATGTAGCACTAATTAGTAACTATATCACATTTATTCAGAAAAATGTAATAAAATTTTATTTTCTTTCTAATCAGTCACCGTATCTTATTCATTGAAAAAGTAGTGAAAAATTCCACAGCCTTTGTAATTATTAAAAAGAGAGTTGTATTTGATGTATCAGTAAATTACTAAGATGATTCATCTTTGCTAAAGCTATCACCATCTTCACAGAAAATATTACTGCTCACATGAAATTATACCTTCTATTACTTATAGCATTTAAAAATAAAGATGTTATCCATCTTCCAAAATTATCGATTTAAAAAATATGGTAATAAAGTTTGAGAATATAGTGCTACATATGCTGCCAATTCGAGAATATGGTAATAAAGTTACATTCCATTTGTGATAATGTGATGTGATCAATCAAGATGAACGGTCAAGTAGTAGGGATGAAAACGATCGGATACGGATAGGAATATAAGTATAATCATATCCTTTTTCATTTTAAAATATGAATACGAATGCAGATACGAATAATGACGAATATGAAAAATGTGCTACCATATCTTTAAAAACGAATACGAATGTAACACGAATACGAATTGGATACATATAATAATAGAAATATATTGATAGATTAAAAAAACATACATGTTTAGGGCTGTTTACACATAAAATAGATATGCCAGACATATTCTTTTCATAACAAGTACATCAACAATGGTGAATGCAATCATAAATATCTTTACGTACAATTATAAAGAAATATATTACTATACTTATGTACGAAAACAGATATACGAATACGAATATTAGCGAATGTCAAAGTGATATCCATTACAGCATCCATTTTAAAATGAACATGAATGCGGATATCAAAATATGTATAGAACAAATACGATAGCGGATCGAATACTAATATATTCATATTCATTTTCATCCCTATTAAGAAGACATTCTCAATATAAACTGAATGGGCTAAGGGCTCAGTTAAAAGAATCTATATACTAGGGCTTATCCAATGGATAATGTTTCCATTAGAGTTGTAATGAGTACATTCATTTTTTACTAATATTTTATATCATTTTGAGTTCGATGCTTATAGGTTTACAACTATTGTATCATATTCTTTACTATTAGTAATAATTTCATAAAAAAGAAAATATTAAATTCATACGAAATAGTCATTAGTAAGTAAAGAAAAAAAACCCAGTAATACAAATAAAGATACAATTATTTCATATCAATTTAAGGTTTGATTTTGTGAAAATGGTTATTAGTAGTAAGAATATGTTATAACAATTACAAACCAATAAGTATTATGCTCAAAATGATAGAAAATATTAGCAAAAAATGAGTATGCTCATTATAACTCTAATGTGTACATTATGACCCATTGGATAATTTTCTTATATATATAGGATTTTTATCCAATGAGCCCTATGCCCATTAGCGTTTTCGCCAGCATAGAGAACGAAGGAAGTCAAGAGACAGTGTATAACCTCACATGGGCACACAAACCGTCGAGGTCACCGCGTGCAAGTCTCCGAGGGAGAGTCATTGGAAATGTGAGCACCAATTCTAGGCCATACACGTGTATTATCAATTGAGTGGTTACATATTTCGAAGGATGTCGTTTTTGGAAGGAGATTAATATGCAAGACGATTTAACAAAAGTATTATTTCAAATATATCACATCCTTAAAAAAGGAAGAACGTTTTGGAAAGAAAATGTTCAAATCGATGATTTATTGTAGAAAATTGAGATCTAAATACTCATGTTAGTAATATATATATACACAAACACACAAAGGTAAGTAAATGGTTGTTACGAGATCAATAATGCATAAACAACGGTCAATAATTTACATTCATTTTATTATATGGTACATAATTCACTAATATGTACACACTGGTCAAGTAAGTGCTTATTATGAAGTTAGTAAAGCCACAACAAATGGTCAGTAATTTTCATATGTATTATTATTTTGAATAGAATCTAATAATTTAGAGATGATACTCAAGTAATATATATAGTTTGGTTCAAATTATAATAATGGTTATGAATGTAAATTGTAATGAAAGTCCAAAATAAAAGCTGTCCATATATATTTGTGTAATGGCTATTTTTCTATACGTTGTGCTATATTTGGATGGTTTTGGATATAACCATTATGGTCTTAGATATTTTTAGGTTGTTTTTACTATTTTCTATTAAAAATGATAAAAAAGTTGAATATATGCCGTAATGATGGTCTAATAATTCATGTGAAATTGGACAATATAGAAAATTATAAATTAAATTAACTAATTTTAAGCTTCTTATAATTGGAATGATATAACCATGAATTTCCGGGGAGAAATGCATAGGCTAGATTTTTTAAACATATATCCATCCTACAAGAAACATCTTCAAAGTAATATAAATGATTTACAAAATCAATCTAATGTTTTTTCAAATTGATTTTGTTTTGTCTTCAAAGATATAGTTTTCATTTACATGTATTATTTAAAAAATAGCTAAATTCTCTAAATGTAAGAAACCCTCACCTCCAATCTAACAAACATAAAAAGGAGAATTTTAGATAATAATTAATTAATTCATAATTAATTAAATAGGTAATGAGTTGAATTATTTAAAATTTTAGGTATCAATCAGCACATCAGGTGTTGATTTTAAGAAACAAGTCCAAATCGGCACCTTAGGTGCCGATTTGGGGAGCCATGCCCAAATCGACACATGAGGTGTCCATTTGGATAGTGGTTGTTTTCATGAATGCAGGTTTTGAGGCCATGCATGCATGTTCTCTTGGTTATTTAATATTCACCATATAGAAGGAGGCCATGCATGAAAGTGTAGAACGGAGTTATAGAACACATGCAACAATAATGACCATAATGATGTAATATATACTAAATATCATCGAATCATTACAAGTATTAAAACCCGAGGTGTCGATTTTGAATTGGTTCTCATGATGCCCAAAGTTTTAAATAATTCAATTCCATACCTATTTAATTAATTAATTATTAATTAATTGATTATTTTAAAAAAAAGTCTCATAAAAAACACACACAATAAAATCATTACTCTCTCGTATAAAATGCCAAATCAGATCTAAACACTTTGTACACCCCCATGACTATCCTTGTAAATTATCCCAATACATTATAATTTATATAAATTGAAAAGAAGCTGAAGATGGTGATGGGTGCCATCCATTCAAAATCTTATACAAGTCACATCCATAAAGTCTAATTTGATCATCTAATTCTGATTAAAACTAATTGTAACAGTAAAAATGTTATTTTGACTTTATTAAAGAGGAATATTTTTAAATTAAAAATATAAATGTCATGAAGATTCTACACGCTCTCTTAGTTAAAGAAAAACAATAAATAATGACATCTACTCAACATAAAATATCATCCATACATCAATAAAAATAATATCGTAAACATTAAACAAGGAAATTAAAAAAAATATATGCACTTTTAAATTCTAAATTCATTAATATAAAAAAAGTCAAACCATATCCAAACCCATCGTCTTTCCACCACATGACCTACAAAACTATCCCACTGCATCAGAGCTATCCCATTAGTGAACCACCATTCCAAACAATCTCTGCCCTATGATATCTGATGGACGGTCAAGATAGAGAAAGCATATCTGCCAAAGAGACATGCCACGCAAAGTAATCATTTTAATAATTTGATAATCCTGTAAAAGTTATTACGTATTTGTCAAAAAGTTGAAAGCTTTACTGATATACGGTCTGCAACAAAACCACGTTAATATACGAAAACCACAAATCCAGCGTTATAATTCTATATTTAGTAACATTCTCTCTCCTATCGAGTCAATCCATGATATGATATCCACGCAAACAATTAGCGAAAGAATTTATTTCCATTTTAATTTACATGAAATCATTCCATTTATTATCGGATATTGTTCGGAGACATGTAGGGCTGGCTATTGAGTCACGGCTCGATGAGCCAGGCTCGGGCTCGGCTCGATAAAGGCTCGTGAGCTAGCTCATTAAGCCATTGAGCCGAGCCCTAGCCAGATTTTTGGGCTCGATAGCTTATCGAGCCGAGCCCTGCTCCGCTCGATAACTTAATATCGGGCTCGATAAGGAATATATATATATATATATTCTATTTGTGAAACTACAATGATTTTTATTTGTATTAGTTTTGCAACATTGTTAATGGTGGATTATGTGTTTATGTTGTTTATGTAACAATAATGTTAGGTGGACTATGGTGTAGACTTTTATTTTCTACCTTTTATCTATGTCAATCTACGTTGTAGTTAGATATTTAATATTTTTTCTTTTTTATTAACAAGCAGAATGTTACAATATATATTATAATTTAACTTTTATATATAATTTGGATGGTGGCCTACTGGTAAGGTGGACGATCTTTAAAAAGGAGGTCTCGGATTCGAGTCCAGGCAAAACACTTTTTCACAAAAAAACACCTATTTCCTTAACGAGCCTGAATAGGCTCGATAAAGGGCTCGACTCAAGACTTATCGAGCCCGAGCCATCTCGGCTGAGCTCGATCGAGCACGAGCCCGAGCCCAGTTGAGCTTATCGAGCCCGAGCCTAGCTCTGGCTCAGCTCATTAGGCTCGATAGCTAGCCCTAGTGAATTGGTCCATTTCCATGGATTCTTCTTCTTGTTTTGCAAAACACTTTTTCACAAAAAAAACACCTATTTCCTTAACGAGCCTGAATAGGCTCGATAAAGGGCTCGGCTCAAGACTTATCGAGCCCGAGCTGGCTCGATAAGGGCTCGTGCCTGAGCCTATCGGCTGGGCTCGATCGAGTCTGAGCCCGAGCCCGAGCCCAGTTGGGCTTATCGAGCTCGAGCCTAACTCTGGCTCAGCTCGTTAGGCTCGATAGCCAACCCTAGTGAATTGGTCCATTTCCATGGACTTCTTGTTCTGCAAGAAATCCCACGGGTCCCCATGTTTCTTTTGATGAACTCGACATCATTCATGTAACATCTTATTACTGCGGTTAATCCAAACCATGATTCTATTTGTTTTTTATTTTATAGTTTCTATATTATTTTTATTGTCAGATCTCAAACAAAGTCGATAGTTTCTATAAACATTTGAAAAATCGTGATCTGCGAGAAAAACATTATACAGTTTTTGAATTCATATTTGTGGCCATCAAAATTTAATTTTTAAAGTCATATTCTGCTTTGCAAATCAATAGAGTCTAGATCACAAATTGCATCCCCAAGACCATTCATTGAGTATCACAAAATTTCAAAGATATATATTTGTTCTTTTGCACATAATGGTTTTGCTTAAGATAATGTAATCAAACTCTATATTTTGTAAAATACTCTCTAATGTCATAAAATATAAACATGAAACGTAAAATACTGATATTTATTCAACAATTTTCAAGTATTTTATAAAAGGGATAATTACATTTCCATTGAAAATTAAATGGTGAATGGTAACATCACCTTTTCAATGAGCAATTGACTTTTTGTAAATAAATGACATATTTTATAAATTATTGACTATATTTTTTAGCTTTTAGTTTTTTCTGAAGCAAAAAAAGCACGTTTTTCAGTCATATTGATCGAACAATTATCTCAGTAGTTGCTTCATCCATTCTTGAATAGTTGTGATATTATAAAATAACATAGACGTAGGCAAAATATAAGTACTTAATTAATATACTTTTTCATTTACTTTCTGAAGTTAATTGCAACCATTCACTTGATTTAGTAAGATACTGCCATTCTTTGTAATATAGACCCCTCGAATGTAAAATATGTCTAATTAGACAATACAATTAAAGTTATTTTTATGAAATGTAGAAGCTCGTTTTCAATCTGATTTGGATTATCATCTGGAATTTCATTGTAAGTAGATTTAATCTTACAATGTTCCTTCGTAGAACAATGTCAAGTTTTGTAAAAAAAAGTTTGTTCAATTGTTAAATAATTTACTTTATTGCATACATTTTTAGTTATTTTTATGAGACAAGCATGTTTTCTATAGATGTGGATTATCATTTTGGATTTCATCATAAGTACGCATAATCTTACAATGTTCTTTTGTAAAACACTATCATATGTAAAAAAGTTTATTCAATTGTAAAATAACTTGCTTTATTGAAGAGATTTTTAGTCAATTTTATATGAGAGCTACATTTCCTATTCGTATTTTGTGCAAAATACCAATAGCAGATTGTATTCCATTGTTTTTTTTTGTTTCAAAATATTCCACACCATCAAATCTTTCAGGTAGCCCTTTATCTTATTATAGTAATTTTAAAGGATTTAAAAATTGAAATGACAAGATTTAAACTGTGTTTAAAATAAATTTGGCAGTTTGAAAATTGAAATCATTCAGTTATCTCTTTCACTTAATATAGTAATCATAGATAATATGATTTTAATAAAGTAATCATTGATTATTTTGATTTTTTATTGTAGGAAATATGGTTTGATCGAAAACTACTATTTTTTCAAGTAGTGATTTTAATAACATGCACCCATTCATCATCAACGCCCCCAATTTGCACCTTTCCAAAATCAATGAAATGTGCCATCTCATTTGAAACAATATATCACTAAAGTGTCATTCTAAATTCATCTTAGTTCGAGATTTCTATCACACACGCCTGCACGTCCGAGCATGTGCATACACACACACACATCCTTGTTTCCTCAATTTGTGTGTTTTTCTAATTGCTAGATTTCGGTTTCTTTTTGTTGACTGAATCCATTCCTAAGAATATTAAAGGTGCACGATTATTGCTCGTTGGCGACATGGAGATAGAGATTGATGCAACAAATCAAAATAGGGCTTTCCCACGCATTAAGATGCACAGGTTGCAAATACACTAAGAGGTTACAAACACACAAGAGGTTACAAACACACAGAGCCACCGCAATAAACTTATCTAGGAAAA
Organism: Ottelia alismoides; assembly: GCA_037367405.1. NCBI lineage: Eukaryota > Viridiplantae > Streptophyta > Magnoliopsida > Alismatales > Hydrocharitaceae > Ottelia > Ottelia alismoides. The sequence goes on along the minus strand of JAZKJV010001464.1, from coordinate 319,644 downwards.
CTTATTTCTTGCAGACTATTTCCAATAATCCATAAATCTAATCTGAACAAGACCTAGAAAACAGTCTCCACGAGGACGAAAAAAGTTGGGAGTCTACAGAGCAATTTGAACAATGAAAAACATAATGAGCAGCCTGAATCCATATAGATAACTTGTTAAAATTTTATCCATCTCCAAGTAAATAATTACCACTCCAAAATTTTCTTGAGGGCTGTCATTCTCATACCGGATTTGCTGCACAAGAGCCATCAATGGGAATAAAACCTCATCTTCGTCTTTTGTCGCTCGCAACTTAATCTAACGCCTGATCCAAATACAAGCCAAGGATTGTGGAATGGCAGTATACACATTACCAATGCGCATTTAGATTCAAGCGCATTTGTTAGCAAGAGATTTACCTTCAGAGGACATCTGCACCGGTTTCCAGCATAGAATCTGCAGCAGCATCCAGATCATGCGGGAAGAATACCCTGAAAAAGATTTGCCATGCTTGATATGCAGCTAATGACCATCACATTAATTATCAAGTAATCTTTGAAAAAAATAAATGAATGTCATAATAAACAAATAATGACATATAAATTCGTCATGCAAAGATGTGATAATTCATAAATATCCTTTTTGCATTCGAGGAAAAGGCTCCGAAAGCAGTTTTTTTAACACAAGTAGCCCCGGTGAAGTTGCAGTTTTTAGGGCAGAGAATGTGGCCTCTGTGTTATGGACTGTATGAAACCGAAAACTGTCCCTTTTATGGGCTGTACAAAACATAACACCTTTAGTGCATGAAACAAGTTGAGTGTATGGAGAAGCTTCCTAATCTTATCTCCTTCATCACCTTTCTTCCACTGTCTCCTTCTCATCCTTCTCTTTCTCCAGTCACAGTCACCAGCAATAACGGTAATCCGATGGAGATTAGAAATCCATAAAGAAGCATGTTCTTCCTAATCAATGATTAAACTCGCTAGACACATGGCATTCAAAGGCAGAAGAAAGATTTATTAAGAATACAAAATCACGCATATATCTCCAACAGCTCCTACCCCATCCAATGATCACGTGCATCCACCTGCAATTTCAATATGACCTGTGTGGCATAAAATTTGAACAGAAATAAGGTCCATGTACCACAATAAGGGATAGCGGCTGGTGATGGCAGAAAGAGGTGAAGAGAAGGGGAAATGGGAATGAGAATCCAATAATGTCTTGGCGAAATTCATAGTAGGATGGGAACTTGCACCCGATGGGAATATTTGTGTATACGCAAAAAAGTCAGGGGTATTACTTGTAAAATCCTATGTTTTACTTATAGCAAGTGAACGTATGTTTCCTTTTTCAAATTAAGAAATTTCTACGAAGTTCAACAGAAACTGATGTACATTTTGCTGAGCTTGATATCCCCGTGGACAACAATGAGAAGGCCCCATTTTTGTTCTGATCTTTGACTCCAGAGGGACCCTCTTAATATTTTGATCACTCATAAAAGCTCCAACACTCAGCAGCAAATGTTATATGCTTTCATAAATAATAAAACTTTGCGCAAGCCAATCATCACAATGATATTACTGAGTTCACGACGGACTGAAAATTGTCAGCAACCATACTTTGCATAAAAATAAGAAATAAGATAAAATGTACCTGCATGTATTATGGTACAAAACTCTGCTTAGCTGATTTGCATCAGCTATTCCTTTGGTACCTGCTACCACCTCAAGGACTTGCCTGAAAAATTAAGATCAGTAACTTAAAATGAATGAACAAGAAGTATGCCAAAACAATGTATTTTCAATATATGGGCATCATTTCTGCATGAAGTGGTGAGAATGTTAGCAGTTGACAGTATTCGACTGTGAAGTGCGAAAACAAGACAGCACACAGAGGTTTTATGAAGCTATGCAGACCAGTGTTGAATGCGAGGGACCTTACTCTTGATATGCTAGGTGCTTGTCAAGCCACTTATCCAAGAAAAGACACTAAATGTTAAATAACTACAATATACAAATCAACCTTGCAGAATACTATTTACATAAAAAAAGCAAAAAACTTGAAAGCTCCCAATCTATTTTAAGTTTTACAACTCAGATGGCATAATTTAAGGATTTAAACTGAAGCGTACCCTATTTTAACTATGTAGGCACGTCCTACTCTACCTACGTAACTAGATAACATCTCTATCTATCTATCTATCTATCTATCTGTCTGTCTGTCTGTCTATCTGCTTATGTGGACACAGGTAACAAGCAAAAAGAACTACCAAGGTTTTTCCCACTTTTAAGTGGGGCAGGCTTCATGCGCTCCTACTCCCACACAGATCTAATTTGGCAGATATTCAGACTTATCCAAAAATACAACATCCTTACAAACCTCCTTCCAAAATTTCTTTGGCCTTCCCGCTTCCTCCTACGAGGCACTTCGTTTGAGTTTCTCGCACCTTGTACTACCCAGAGCACAAGATGACCTTCTTTCATGTGCCCAAACCATATTGAAGGGCCCAGGCCCAGCCCTGCCCATGCTCATCCCTACTTGTACCCAGAGCACTAGATGACCTTTGCATGTACCCAAACCATATTAAATGTGTTTCCTTCTTTTATCTTCTATAAATACAACACCAACCTTTTCTCTAGTACTACTTTGCACATCCTACCTTTCTGTGGTCACACATCCAGTGGAGCAAATGTGAGGGGGAGATATAAAGAGAAATGCAGGAAAGAAGATGAATGTAAGCACCAGGTAAGAACTATATAAGAGTGGGAAGAGGCTGAGAGAGAAAACATGAGAGAGAAAGAAAGGATCCGAGAATCAAGGAGACACATAGGTGAGTGCCGAGTAAAATAATCATTTACATTATTCTGCATAAATAAGCTAACATCCCTTTTTAACACATAATATATTTTTAATTTTCCTAAAAGTGCCTAATTTAAGAATAAAAAATTAAAATCAATTTATTTAGTAAGTATTATAATAAATAAAATAATCAATTATATAATTTTCCTGTGTAAATAACATGTATTTATACTTCTAAATTATGTATCTAGTAAATTAAGCATTTTTAGAATAACATCATCTACGACTAACTTGTAGATGATTTACTTTCTTTTTTTATTTAGAACATTTTGCGATTTGACAACGTTTTAGACTTATGTCAGCTCCATAACCAAGCCCTTCTCTACAGTTTTTTTAACTGACCTCTTTAAGCTTCCATCAGGTGAATCCATGTCTGAACCCTCCACTTCCAGGTCCGGTCCCCAACCCTCCAATCACTCCCACCTGCGGCTGAGTTCACTCAATGGCCTTTGGGTCCCTCACCTATCTCCCTCTCATCAAAAGGCCTTGAAACCTAAGCCTATCACATCTTTTGTTTCATGCCCTTCATCTTTAAACTCTCGAAGTCGACCATTAGCTCATAACAGGAGCTTCACCTACAACTAGGCAATGACGGGAAGGCAATTATAAGCTTGGGCATCAGGTCAGGGAGTGGATCAAGTGCCCTCTTCCAAGCTTTGTCAAGCTTCATCAGCCTCCGATTCATCATCGAGGCTATCAAATCCTTGAGCTGCCTAAGCTCCAATCAAGCTCTGTTCACAGCAAAACATATTTGAATCAGGCTTTCTCTTTGACTTCATTTTTAACTTGGTCAATTAGCTTCAAGTTTGTTAGATTTATTCAAAACCCTGGAAATAACTCCAGCTCATGTGTTCTTCACGGCATTCACTTTACCAGATTCACTTATATCTCCCAATCTCTACCAAATTTGAGATAATCATAGATTGAATCCTCCTTGATAACCTCGTCTATTCCCTTTTCGACCAAAGGTTCCATCCAGTAGCTTCATTCATTTGTAGTTGAAATTGAACTGATTCATATGGCCTGTTGCTCTTGAATGATTGATTGATCTAATGTATCTTTGCGGTTTAGAATACAGTTGTTGTGTTCTTATTATGCACGAAATGTTCAAGCAATTACCGTAATTTCATCTGCTATTTTGATTCCATGTTTACACTCAGTTCTACCAGTGTTTTACAACTTGGCTTTGATAGGTTGAAAATTGACAAATCAGAGGTAATATTACTGATAGTGTATTTAATGGATATGCATCTGATGATAATTGTGTTGATTGAAAGATTTGTCTTTTGAAATAGATCTGATCTCCTGATAGCTACTGTTCTTTGATGCAATCCAGTTCATTCTAACTTAGAGTCGATTATATCCTTATGAACGAACTGTTGGAATATCAGAGTAGTGTCTGATCCTCACAATCTGTTGTCGCATTGTTATATTTGATGCTATGTTCTGAAACTCTCATTATTCTCTGCTGACACCACTCTCTGCTGCCTATACGCATATCACATCTTACGTTGATAGCCTTTTTGAGATAGCATTTGTGGAGGATACTCAAATACTATTATTTCTGAGATATGTTGGGGGTAACTTCGTAGAAGAACTATATGCATTTGATGACATGATCAGGTATCATGCACTTGCATAACAATGGATGTTTGATCTGAAGCTACTGTTCAGAGATCAGTAGTTCAGACCGTAGATATACTGCTTAGGACTAACGTACTGTAAGACACATGGATTCATATTTCTATGTGCCCTGAGAGCATTCAGAGTATCGTGATCTTTTAAAGAATTTTTGTCACAGCATAGTGAGTGCTTACTTTTCAATTAAGAGTTTCTTTTAACTCGTTTCAGGTGCTATTGATATAGATCCATATTCAGCCATATGATATTTTCTATTTGCTTGAGATAAGAGATTTAAAAGTGCTGATTTGTGATGTGAGGTGTAATTAATATAGATCCATATTCAGCCATATGATATTTTCTATTTGCTTGACATAAGAGATTTAAAAGTGCAGATTTGTGGTGTGCTAGGCTGACAAATAATGGACTTGTTATCAATTATGCCATGAAGTCTTTACCATCCACTGCAGGGCGTTACCACGAGAATTGAGTGAGCGTGCAAGCATTTTTCCCTAGCATATTATACAGCATCCTTTGAAGACGATAACAGGCCGGGGAGTAATGTAAAAGACAACTGTCATCTGAGCTCTGAGAAGAACTGCTTAAGGTATTAGGTCTGCACAAGAAGGGCCCTTAGATCTAAGCAAAGAGGAAGATCCTCTCCAGGCTGTACGGAAGGGAGAAGGGGATACAATAAATCATCCGAAACAAATACCATCGTTCTCCGAGCAAAGCTTAATATAAGCATCTGAAGAAGCACCTCCATTGCCAGCTGCAGTTGGTTCCTAGTACCTCCAGGTGCACACCCAAAGGAAGAAGCACATCGCCAAAGCCTCGGTCGACAAATCAGAACTATTTGGGAATTTGAACTGAGCCTCCTGAACCTTTCACACAAACATTCTTCTGAATTGCATCCCTCTTTGGACTAATTGCAGGAATAACTGTGCATCTTGCATGATTTCTAAATTTTTATCCTCTGCAAAAATTTTAAATTCATTTTAAATTTTTGAAAATTGTACTAAATATCCTCTTTTCATCTCATTTTTATTATACTTTTATTTCATGTGAATTTTTCTTTCCTTGCTTTTCAATGTTAATACCAATAATCAAAACATGGTTCTATTAGGGCCTTCCATAATTCACATGCTTAGGTCTTTAATAATTAACCATCAAGCCTTTGAATATCTGTAATTCATTAGAAGAATAAAATTTGAAAATTTAAACCAACTTATTTTTGAAATAATCTCTAGTAGCACAAAATGGTGCCTTTTCATATGCTATTACTTGGTGAAATGGCTAGCAAGACCGTAAACATATATTAGTTTCCTTTGTATTTCTCTGTTATTTTTCTTTTCTGCCGTATGCTTTATGTAATTTACCCATAGGCTACTCTCCTATATAAGAGAGCCTAGGGCTGATGGAATAAACACTTCTTCTATTTTTTTCCAACATGGTATCAGAGCGACGGTCCTAGACCGGAGTTCTTGAAACCCTAACCCTATCCCTACCCCCACCCGCGTGCCTCTCTCACCGCCGCCTACCCACGCCTCTCGCCTGCGCGCACACCGCACACCACGTGCCTCTGCGCCTGCGCCTGCGCTCCATCGCGCGCCCGCGCCTCCGTGCGTGTGTGCCCTGCGCCCTCCAGCGCGCTCCTGTGCGCCCCTGTGCGCGTGCTCTGTGTCCTCCAGCGCGCTCCTGTGCGCTGTTGTGTGCCACTGTGCGCACCCCTTAGCGCCCTCCAGCGCGCACCTTAGCGCCCTGTGTGTGCCCTATAGTGCGTGCGCCCTCTGAAAGCGTATGCCCTAGCTCTCTCTCGTGCTACCTGCTGTGCGTGCCTAACTCCTGAATCAGCCCTACACGTTTCTAGAGCGCACACCGTCAACTAAATGGGTTTAGTTGCTTGAAGTCTACACATGCGACTAAACCCGTCTATGTCAGTGTAGACGATCTTATCTTCAGTCTATCGCTCCAGTCTTCTGTTTCCAGTATGTCAGAAAGCAAGGCGGATATTCCATCTATAGGCGCCTTTCGTGGTCCAGCGTCTATCGTAAAGATGGATGGTACGAACTATGAACTGTGGGCAATGCAGTTCATGAGTATGATGAAGTCAACTGGTAAGAAGTACATTCTTACCGAAGAAAAGCCTGCTGAGAAGACTGGAGCTAATGCCTCATGGGAGGCAGATGATGCATATGCCGAAGTCTGGTTATCTGGAACTTTGGCGATCGAGATTGCCAATGATATTCTTCATCAGCCCACGGCTAAAGACATGTGTGATATTCCGGCGGCCACATAATCTCAAGCGAAGAATGAGACAAAGATTCTGCAACTCCAGCATGACATATTCACCATTAAGAAGAATGGTCGCCCTCTACACTCACTCTACACTTCTCTGCGTGGGATGTTCGAGAAGCTGTACAGCTTCATGCCCTTGACAGCCACGCCAGAGCAACAGAAGACCTACCGAAATGCTACTATGGTAGGAGTTTTTCTTGCTACCCTTGATCCTGAGTATGAGGCAGCACGATCTCAGATCTTGGCGGACTCTACTATTCCTCCTATGGAGGAAGCCTTTCACAGGTTGAGCCGGATCACTGTTCCCTCTACGACCACGAATCAGACTGCTTCTGCCATGGCTGCCAACAGAGGTCGTGGAGGTCACCATCATACTCGTGGTCGTGGTCCTCGTGGCAGAGGAGGCCGAATTCGGCCAACATGTACCTACTGCCATCGCACCGGACATACTGAAGACACATGCTACTCCAAGCATGGATTTCCTGCATCTGCACGAGTCGCTGAGCAGATAGAGCCTCTATCTGCTGCTTCTTTAGATCAACGCTTTGATGACCTTGTTGCTCGTCTAAGGGGCATTATTCCTCCATCCGGCCCAACACATACTACTGAGAGCCAGTCTTACACTGCTGCATCCGCCTCTGCCTCTACCAGTGCATCAGGTAGAACACTTGCATTTTCTACTAGTGGATCAGATACTCTAGCATGGATTATGGACTCTAGCGCCACACATCATCTATGTGGCGATCAAAGTCTACTTACAGGATACAGACAGATCCCTCCAGGTTGAACAGTGGTCATTGCTAATGGCACACATTCCCCAATTACTGGTCAGGGGGAGATTAGACTGACATCATCTATGCGGTTGAAGAATGTGTTACATGCACCTGATTTTTCAATGAATTTGTTATCTATCAGCCAAATTACCAAGGATTTACAATGTCGGGCGATTTTTGTTCCATCTTCTCTAGTTTTTCAGGACATCCTTACGGGCAACGTGATTGGTCGTGGCTATGAGCAAGGAGGCCTCTATCGCCTCAGTCAACCTCCTTTTGCTGGAACCTCATCCTTATCTACTGGATCTGTATCACCTCTGCTATGGCATCTGCGCTTTGGACATCTACCGCTTCAGAAGCTGCGTCGTGTGTTACCCCAGGGTCTGCCTCACACATCTATCCAATGTGAGGCTTGTCAGTTGGGAAAGCATCATCGATCTACCTTTCCCAGTCGTCAGTGTCGGAGTAGTACCTCCAAGTTTGAGTTATTTCATATTGATATCTGGGGTCCGAGTCGGTTCCTGAACATCAGGGACACAGGTTTTATATAGTTATTGTGGATGACTTTTCTCGTGTGTCATGGGTGTTTTTGTTAAAGAATAAATCTGAAGCAGGGAATATTATTATCAATTTTCTTAATGAGATTCGTAATGTTTTCTCCACATCTGTTAAAATTGTGAGAAGTGATAATGCCCTGGAATTATGTACTCATGTCCTAGCCAGTTATTTCTCATCCCATGGGATTATCCACCAGACATCTTGTGCCTATACCTCCCAACAGAATGGGATCGCTGAAAGAAAATATCGCCACTTACTAGATGTCACCAGGTCACTTCTTATACAGAGCAATGCTCCCTATTCTTACTGGGGTGACGCGGTTCTTACAACGTGTTACCTAATCAATCGTATGCCGTCCTCTGTCATAGGTGACAAGATTCCTTTCACTCTTATCTTTCCTGGCAAAGATATATTTTCCCTGACTCCTCGTGTGTTTGGTTCGATTGCCTTTGTCCACTACTTGTCTCCTGCTACTGACAAGCTCTCTCCTAGGGCTGTCAAGTGTGTGTTTGTTGGGTACTCCAGAACTCAAAAGGGGTACAAGTGCTATGATCCATTGCGCAGGCGGTATCTTGTTAGTGCAGATGTTACATTTTTTGAATCCGTAATGTATTTTTCATCCTCAGGTGATCAGTCGCTACCCCAAGTTACTACCGATGCCATCTATGTGACACCACCACCACCAGCACCACCACCAACACCATCACCACCACCACCACCAGTATCATCATCTGCACCTCCTATTACTATCCCTGTTTCACCACTACCATTTCATTATACCCGCAGGCCTACTCCAGCTCATGGTCATGACTCATCACCTAGCTAGCCTAAGGTATGTTCCGAAAATATTACTCTTGATGGATCTAATGATGTTTCTGAGCAGGATGTGTTGCAGAGGACAGATGAGGACACAACTGATTTAGATGTTCCTATTGCTATACGTAAATCGAAGCGGAGCTGCGCCACATATCCTTTGGCAGCTTCTGTCTCATTTGAATGACTATCTGGGGATTTCAGGAACTTTGTGGTCGCTTTGTCAGCTGTAGATATTCCACGGAATTACCAAGACGCTCTGAAAGATAGTAGATGGCGTCTAGCAATGGAGGAAGAAATGGCAGCACTTCAATCTAGAGGAACTTGGAGTCTAGTTCCTATACCTGCAGATGTGTCCCCAGTGAGCTGCAAGTGGGTATTTACAGTCAAGCAGAATGCAGATGGAAGTACTGACAGATACAAGGCTCGCCTTGTTGCTCGTGGATTTACACAGACATACGGGGTGGACTATCTTGATACATTCTCGCCAGTAGCCCGTCATTCTACCCTACGGATCTTGCTGTCAGTTGCGGTTACTCGTGAGTGGCTGCTATATCAGTTGGATGTGAAGAATGCGTTCTTATATGGTGACTTACAGGAGGAAGTCTACATGCAACAGCCACCCGATTTTGCTGTTGAGGGGGAGTGTTCCAAGGTGTGCAGACTTCATAAGGCTATCTATGGCCTTAAGCAGAGCCCTAGAGCATGGTTTCAGAAGCTCTCAGACCTCTTTGAAAAACAGGAATACAAACGCTCTAATGCTGATCATTCCTTGTTTGTACAGAAGACTTCAAGAGGTATTATTGCAATCATGATCTATGTAGATGACATCTTGATTACAGGAGATGATGCACAAGGAATAAAGAAGGCGAAAGAAATGCTGGGTAGCGAATTTGTTACTAAGGATATTGGAGTCCTTAGATATTTTCTGGGTCTGGAGTTTGCCAGAAATCCGTATGGGCTAGTAATGTCGCAGAGAAAATATGTTACGGACCTGTTGAGTGAAACAGGAATGCTCGGGTGCCGGCCTGCTACAACACCAATGGACCCCAGTATGAAGCTATATGATGATGATACAGAGGAGGTGGACAGGAGAAGATACAGAGAACTGGTGGGCAAATTGTTGTATGTCACGATCACTAGGCCCGATATATCCTTTGCAGTGAATCGTGTGAGCCAGTTCATGGAGCAACCACGTCAGGTTCATATGGATGCTATACATATGATACTCAGGTACCTCAAATCATCTCCAGGTGCGGGTTTGCTATTCAAGAAAGGCAAGGTGATCTCTATCTCAGCATGTGCAGATGCAGACTATGCAAGTTGTCCCAAGGACAGGAAGTCCACCTCTGGGTTTGCGGTTTACGTTGGAGACTCTCTAATCTCATGGAGGAGCAAGAAACAAACTGTGGTAGCCGGGTCTAGTGTTGAATCTGAATATAGGGCTATGGCTCAGGTTAGCACAGAAATGATGTGGGTAAAGGATGTGCTTACAGATTTATGTATAGAAGTATCACTTCCTATGACCTTAGAATGTGACAATCAGGCAGCCTTGTTCATTGCAAACAATCCAGCATTCCATGAGCGAACCAAGCACATTGAAGTCGACTGTCACTTCATACGTGACATGATTCAGAAGGGATTCATTGCTACATCCCATGTTAGTTCAGAGAATCAAACTGCAGATATATTCACCAAGGCATTACTACGAGGCCCATTTCAGAAGTGTGCATCCAAGCTGAGCATGATTGATATCTATTCTCCATCTTGAGGGGGAGTGTAAACATAAATTAGTTTCCTTTGTATTTCTCTGTTATTTTTCTTTTCTGCCGTATGCTTTATATAATTTACCCATAGGCTACTCTACTATATAAGAGAGCCTAGGGCTGATGGAATAAACACTTCTATTTTTTCCCAACAAAGACTGATATCAGTCTAGTTGTAATTATCTGCTAAGACATATTATATAACTGCACGGATTCCTAAAAAAGAGAACAGTCTGACCACCAATATTAGAGAGCAAGTTCCACCCTTCTCTAATTCTAGCATCATCCATCTGAGGTTCAAAGCATCTCTTGCTAGCTGCGCATTCTCTGCTTCTGTCTGTCTTTGTTATTCAGTTGAATGGAGACCCCCCCCCACGCCCCTCCTTCCCCGCCTCCTTTAGTGCCAACCCGGCTTATCGAGGAAGATCGGAAAAGGCTAAACAAGAGCAAGGGTTCAGATATAGTCTATAGTCATATAATGAACAAACTCTTGTTCTATATCCCAATATCACCAACTAAGAAAGGCTGCAGTTACGAGGGGTATAGGGACCTAGGAAGTTGCTTGCTTAAGCATAGGAGAACAAGTAGACTATTGATAAGGGGTCAAGTTCTTTCAGATAGTGATATTTATCCTGAGATTCTGAGTGTATTAAGAAATTTTTCTTAGGTTTCTGATGCTGAGGAAGTCAAGGGGATATTAATCCGTGTTTATTATGAGGGAAATCAATGATAGAATGTAACCTATTTTTGAATTGAGTTTCTGTTACATCCTCCTATTTTTCAAAAATAAAAAACCTATTACTGACTAAAATAATTCTTATAGTTACAATTTATATATGAAAATCCTCCAAAAATTACAGTAAACTCAAACTAATACACTATATTATCAAATTAAAACTTTCATTAAAATATTTTTATTCTTAAACATTTAGAACACCTAAAAACTTATTGTTGGAGTATTTTGATGTATGTGTCACTTATGTGGTAGATGGGCAAATGGATCCCTCCAGGATCTATTTACCGCATCCAGTTGTTTAGTCCCACATCTACCAATTGTGAGATGTGGAGTCTCGGTTAGGGCTATATAAGACGCCCCACACCCTCTGTATTCAGTGAGAAAGTCGATAGACATATCATCCCTTTAAGGCATTCTCCCGTGGTTTCATTCCGCTCCTTAGGGAGTAGGGTTCCACGTTAAAATCACGTGTTCCTCGATGTTAATTTTCTATCTTTGATATTTCGCTTTCATATTCTTATTTTCGAACATGGTATCAGATCAGGTTCGATTCTCGTGGATTTATTATTGAAGATTTATGTTCATGTTCTGTTCGAGTTTCGATTCAATTATTGTTCATTCTTGAAGATTATTTATTGTTCGTGATTTGTTTAAGACTGGTGATTCAATTCTAGGGTTTCTTGAAACCCTAAATTTTTGGCATCAACGATTCCGGTACGTTCTGAAGAGCATCTAGGGTTTCCAAAAACCCTAATTCTGCATATTTTTGAAGATTCAAAATTCTGAAGAATTCATTCTGCATATCACACGAGCGGTCATCTTTGACAGGATCCATAACCCTAATGAGGGGTTTCCCTGGAGATATCCAATCATCAGCATCAGTGTAGTATCTTCATGCGGCAATATCGCCGCCATCCTGTCAGCAGTGGAGTACCATCCACGCAACAGTAGCAAGTCGAAGAAGACAAAGCAACAATAGCAAAAAAAACAAAGAAAGAGGCATCTGATCAATCCTCCAAGCGGCGTACTTGATCAGGCGATGGCCGCGACAACTCACGCGCATTCCAATCCTCTGCAGGCGGCGCATCTCAGGTCCCAACCGACGGAGATACATCTTACTCGAAGAAGCCAATACATTGCTAGGCGATACTTTCACTCCAGGCGGTACAACCCAACGACGACGACGAGTCCCATTGCAGGAGATGCACATCAAGCCTTCTCCAAGCAACCCCTCCATCGCCTTTCTCATTTCCTCTCTTGGCGTGATCTGTTGCGCATCCATGCGCAATCACCCCGCAAAGATCTCCCTGGAGGTGGTGTCTATGCGTGAAGCCTCCATTTGGAATCGCAGGCGACATCTTTCGAGAGTAGGGCTCCCCATTGGGCATGTTTTCTGTTGGGAATGATACCCTTTCAAGGGGGCACTAGCGTTAAATAAAAAAGAGGGAAGGAGAAAGAGGCCCCAAGTGGGTCGAAGGTTAAAAATATATATGAAAGAAAGAGAGTTTAGGCCAATGTTGATCCAAATGGAAAAAAAGAGAGCTACACATTTGGGCCTATATTAGGCCAAGAGTTACTGTTCAATTTGAAACGGGGTCATAAAAAAAACCGTACAAAAAAAGAGAAAGCCGAAAAAAATTAAACGACTTGTTTTAAAAAATTGAAAAGGAAAACTGAAAAAAGAAAAAAAATTGTAGATGGCTTATGTGATTCATGTTTTCTCTATTCTCTTGTCATCTCTCAATTTTGTTGATGTCATTTTTTTCCGACAAGTAGAGGAGAAAGGGGGAGTATTGTGTACAGTTCTACAACAAGCCAGTTTGTCAGATTCCAGATTCTCCAGTTCAGATGCCAGACTAGATTTTCAGACTCTACAGTTCTTCAGATTTCAAACTCGACGTTCAGATGTTTCCAAATCTTCAGTTCGATTCGCATATGTTTGCGAGCATTTTGTGTGGTCCCTATCTTTTGTTTTGGTCAGAGTTTTCATGTGATCCATAGAGACTCTAGAGTAGAGATCTCATTCCTTATGCCATGTGGGCTAGGGTTTTCATGTGGCTTCATAGGGACTCCAGACTAAAGATCCCATTCTCTGAGCCAGTATGGGAGAGACCCAGTTCTCTGACGAGGAGAATTTTTCAGACTTCATTTTCCAGCGACCGTGGACTCCGACGAGGATGTCTCCACGGCTTTTTTAGTTTGACCCTTAAGAGAGATGGAGCAGTTGTCCACATGTTGTGGCAGGCCAAAGTACTCCGACGAGGAGACTCATTTTTAGTTGCAATGACTCTGACATGTGCAGTACAAAGCACATGCTCTCCGATGAGGAAATTTAGTTTGACTCACACTCCAACCCATTTGTTCCTCCTCACCTGCACGACATGAGAAGCAACATCCTCGACAACAGCTGACAGTTGTGCGCGTTGAGCTGATATTGTCCGTAGTGTTTTGTAGCGTGAGTTTCAGATTTCTTTCTGTTTGTCCAAGCTGAGCATTGCATGCTTCAGCTTGAGGGGGAGTGTTGGAGTATATTGATGTATGTGTCACTTATGTGGTAGATGGGTAAATGGATCCCTCTAGGATCCATTTACTACATCCACTTGTTTAGTCCCACATCTACTAGTTGTGAGATGTGGAGACTCGGCGAGGGCTATATAAGAAGCCACACACCCTCTGTATTCATTGAGAAAGTCAATAGACATATCATCCTTTTGAGACGTTCTCCCGTGGCTTCATCCTGCTCCTTAGGGAGTAGGGTTCCACGTTAAAATCTCGTGTTCCTCAACGTTTATTTTCTATCTTTGATATTTCGATTCCGCATTCTTTCTAACACTTACAAAATGCACTAAACGGTAGAGAAAAATGTTAAAAATCAAAACTAATTCTAGATATAGCTTATCACATATATCTACGTATAAAAGCTCATAAAAATTCCTAAACATTCTGTTGGGATATTTCTACATTCCGTGTATCTTTCCAGATATTTTATTTCTTTATGTCTATCCTATGTAATTTACCCATAGGCCTCTCCCCTATATAAAAGAGCCTAGGATTACAAAAAATACACATCTCTTCTTTTTCTTCCAACATGGTATCAGAGCGATGGTCCTAGATCGTAGCTCTCGTATCCAAAACCCTAATCCCACCTTTTGCCCCCCACCTCCGTGTGTTGCCGTCCCCATCTCCGCGTGTCACCGTCGCACGCCGCCCACGCGCATCGCCACCGCGTGCCGCCCACACACGCCGCCATGCGCTCCTCCACATGTGCCTTCACGCGTACTGCCCTGCGCACCTCCACTCCGCTGTCTAGCGTGTTCCCACGCCGCCATCCATGTGCATCATCCTTCGCACGCGACTCCTCCGTGTGTCGCGCCTCCACGCGCCGACGTTGTTCGTCTCATTTCATTGATGGATTTGGGGGCATAAGTATATATATGCACCCAAATCCACGTATGTTTGTGTAAACATTCACTCTTTGGTCTATAAAACCCTAGTCTTTTACATCCAATAAGATGTTTGAGAACAAGGTTGATGTACCCGCTTGATGAATCTGTGATTCATCACTCTAAAAGTTGAAAATAGAGTCTTGTTCCCGAGTAAATAGATGCATATCTCCCTTTATATTGTAAAATTAGCATTCATGCATGCAAGCATAATATCTGCATTTTAGCATTCATACTTGTATTAAATAAGAAGCCAATTTCACTTGTACAAATCACCTGTATATTCACCACACCTATTTGTATTTATTTTATACTAACTCCGAATCCAATAAAATCAACTCCATAGTGTATATTACTAACACTAATTAAAGAAAAATATCAAAAAAATACCAACTTGTAAAATTGACCAATAAAATCCCAATCCAAGTTTGAAACTAAGAGCCTTAAAACGCACATATCTCTCTCATACAACCTCCGAATAAGGTCTACTCACTTTTAAAGTAATATACATTCAGAGACCTTCGAAACAAGACCAATTTCATTAAAATCGGAGCTCGTATGCAAAACTTGGGTTTTGGGCCCCTTTTGTATATTGTACATATTGACCGTTTTACCCCTGTATTTTATCCTTTTATTTTCTTCATTATTAAAAATCCAAAAAAAATAGATTAAGTTGTAAATATTCTTCTCATATTTTCTATATTTTTATTTTAATTTTTCTCTCTTTTAAAAATGATAAAAAAATTACAAAAGATAAAATGCGGTATTTTATATCTATAAGGTACCACCCAAAAATACGTTTTTGTATAGATGATCTTATTTGATTTTCGGCCCTTCACGAAAGTTGTAGATCTCATCGAGACGAGCAACTTTCGTGTTGACCACTTTTTGATTTAATCTCTTTTGTTATTTCTTTTTGATTTTGTTTACATTTAATCTTTGAATTTTCTGGGAGCGACATGTGGCAGCTCTTGGAGCCGCCACATGTCACCCCCATTTTCTTTATTTTCGAATTTATTTTATTATTTTCGGATTTATTATTATTAATATTTTATTATTACTATTTTAATTATTTTTAGTAGCCTATTATATTATTATATTATTTTATTTATTTTATCCCCTTTTACCTCTTCTTTTCTTACTCCCTACTCCAAGCCTCCACCTTCCCCACTACCCCACTCTCTCCATCCTTCTCCAACTTCCCTCTCCTCTTCCTTTATATTCACATCATCCTCCACCATTTTTCTCCATCCGCCGTTCTACAAGTGACATAGGTTCTAGCTCTGTCAAAGCCGTGAGGTGACAGCTCCTTCTTCGACGTCGAGCGACGACAAGCTGAAGGCGAGATCCGAGGTGGAGAGATCGACCTCGTCGCAGCCGCATCCAAGCTGCATTGCTTCTCCGAATTTTTGCCGAGTCGGATCGAGGCCACGACGGAAGCCGCACGACGCGGCTCCACTTTCGGCAATCACAAGTAAGTAATTCCTCTCTTTTTCCCTTGTCATTTCAAATTTTTTATCTAACATTATTTGTTCATATTGTTCATCACCAAAACATATCGCCACAATCACCATCACCACTATTTTTCTTTCCACATCTATTTTCTTGTTCACAACAAAAAGTAAAAAAAATACATCAAAAAAATTTGCAAAAGAAAAAAAAACAAAAAAATTAAACAAGAGCTTCTGCCGTCCCCTTGGGCGAAGCCACCGCTCCTCGACCCGCGCACCCAGCCGTGTCCCCAGCCTGCCATTCTCCACCGCGCAGCAGCAACCGCGCGTGGCCGCCCGTGCCCCGCTCCAGGCCGCGCCGCCCTCTCACGCGTGCGCGTTCTCCACCAAGCCGCGACCGCCCCTCGCGCTCCCGCAGGTCGCCATCGCCGCCCCTCCTCACCGCCACGTCCCATCGCGCCACCGGCCGCGCGCGGCCCGCCACCTCGTCGCGCCTGCGAGCGCACCCCCCAGCTCCAGGCTGCGGCTCCGCTACGGCCTCACACCTCCAACGTCCCCGCGCGACGTGCGCGGCGCCGCCCTTACGCCATCTCCTCCAAGGCCCGCCGTCCTTACCCCTTGTGCCCTAGCCGTGTCCTGCGTGGGGGAGAAGAAAAGGTCTTTTTTTTATATTTTGTGAAATTTTCATTGATGTCCTTGCTTGTTTAGATATTTACAGAAGTGCCCTTAGGCACAGTTTGAGTTTGTGTGTTTCAATTTCTATTTGCATTGACACCCCTAGCTTTGAGCGTTAATTTGGATATTCTTTTTGCATCAATTTTTTAATACGAAAATAGCATGTTGTTGATTGATTAATTTTGAACATTTTGGCTATTTATTTGCATTTTTGTGAGCATCTTATTATTTATTAAAAATCAGAGACTGAAATTGAGTGATACTTTTCCCATTTACGCTCTGAAATTCGCATAGGTCTATTTATTACCCCAAAAATTGCGAAAAAATTATGAATGATGCCTTTTATTGTGCTTTAATTATAGTCCAAATTTCGTCCAATTAGGAGTTGTCTTGTGCATAAAATAAATTGTAGAGTGATTTCTGTAGTTGATTTTTAGTTAATTCCACGAATAAGATTTTTAAGAAATTTTAACTCTCCTGGATTACTGATTGAAATATCTATTTGAGATAAATATCTTGTTGGATGATTTGATTTCGTGGATTTATTAGAAATTAAATACTCGTTATTGCTCTGATTTCAGTAAAAAAATTCATAAAAAATGAAAAAGTGTCAGAAAATTCTAAAAAAATTAGAGTAGCTTCATTTTATCATTTGTAACTTCCAGTAAATTTTTCATAATTTTTGCATATCATTTGCATGAAAAAATGCATAAAACCCCAAAAAAGTTTGCATTTTCCATTTGTGCATTTTATACCTAAAAATTTCAAAAAAATCCATTTTGCATTAATCATTGAATTAGGTTTATAGAAAAAATACAATTTGGTTATTTTGGATTAATTTCATATTAAAATTAAATTTGGCTAATTTGTTGATTTTCTTAATAACCTAGTTCATTCATATTCTGCATTTGGCATTTTTTATTGAATAAAAAATCACAAAAAAATCCCACTTGGAAAACCGTAATGTAATCCATCTAACTTGATCCCGAGTTGTTCCTTTGCCTCCTTGAGTCGACCCTGGGGCTTGCCCAGGCTAAACAAACATAAAATCGTGCGATAATTCATTCGACGATTAATCGAGCCGTGCGGTTATTTTTGATCGATCGCGGATCTATCCGACTGCAACGCACTAGTCAATTATACGACATAAAAAGGGTAGATATTCGCCTCGTCAAATGGCGCCGTTGCCGGGGAGGCAAACGGCTTAGGATCACTTTAGAAAATTAGATTTAGGTTTTCCAGTCACTCGGGTAGTCTGACCCCCGAGCCGCATTGTAATTATCCATTTTTTGTCTAATTGTTTTTCTCACCATTTTTGTATATATATCTCTCTGACATAATTTTATCTTTTTGTGCGAGGCCCCGGTGGACTTGGAGCGGCTTTCTTGAAGTCGACGCATCTCGAAGTGCATCGGAGGCCGACTATTCGTGGATCAAGTCGGTTGTTGAGACGCCAGAAGGATTTTTCTTTTTTTTTTAACTTGTAAAAATTGTCTACATTTACAGCGGTTCCCGTTTGGGTTCTCGCGTGTGTAAACATAGTGGAACCGTGTCCCTGTCTGCTGTGTGGTTTGAATTTTAGACTAAGCTTGCACTAGCGGCTCCTTGAGCCACTCTAAGATTTGCCTGTGCTCGTAATTATTTAGGACCACACATTGCACGTAAAAGACGCACTTAGACCGCAGATCTAGTCAAATCAAATTCGTTCTTCACTCGCTAATAGAACTGCCTGTCTAGGAGCGGCTTTTCTCGTTTGCATTTGCATATAGTGTAAAAGATCTCAATTCTGTTCTGCATCCTGCATAAAAGCGAAGGGATCACTGTAAGTATTCTCTACTCAGCATACGCATCATTGTTTTTAACTTACATCGGCTTTTCTCGATTTCCCCCCTCTGATTTTCACATTTAAATTAAAAAGGAAATTGGGACTGGACGATAGGCGTGCTGTGTGGTTGACTAACAAAGTGATAACTTAACTTAAAACCGGGACTACTAAACATTATTGACCAAAAAAAAGGGAATAAAATTAGAAAAATTGTTTGCAGGAGATTAATCCCCGACCTTGTTTTCAGGCTGAGTGAGGGTACTTGAGTATGTGTGAATACCTTAAGGGAGAGCCCAAATCCCCGCCTTCCATATCACGTTCCGACTAATCCTAGCAAATATCACAAGTCAAATTTTTAAGGTTCACTGACTAGTACCAAGTAGCATCCGCCTGTCTCAGGTAGATAGGGGCGAAATTGCGGTACTTTACGACAAGTTGCCAGTAACCCCTCGGGGTGAAGTTCCGGCCTTGTCAGCCTCCGCCTGCTTGCAGGTAGATAGGGGTATGGTCTTTGAATCCATCGACTTGGGATATGAGCGAAGAAAGGAAGGACCGTCGGTATCTTAGGCGACAGGTTAAACAGGGAAGACGCATCCGGCTCTGAGCCGACTTCCCTTTAGGCCACGTAATCCTTGCTATCTTGCTTGAAAAATCACATTTAAAATTTACAAGATTAATTGGACTCGGTTTCGGGTCCTTCATCGTGTTGAGCGTGAACTCAGGGTTTGCTCTTGCGTTTGTCTTTGTGTTTGTCCGTGTGCGTTATCCTGTTAATTACATCAATCTTCTTCCTTTCCTCTTCAAGATGTCGGGATATTGGTCCCCATACCCTGTGACCTCTGGTCAATCCTCATCGACCATATACCGTTCATCCCCGCCTTCTCATTCTTTCATGTATCCTCCGCCACCCATGGGAGACCCTTACTCGTGGTCGGCTCCTCCTCAACCCGATCATGAAGTCAGAACTCCGACTGACTTCTCCACTTCTTCGCATTTCTCACCTACTCCATATTCTGACATTCCGGATCCACTTCCATCTTGGGCTGACTGTCCGTATTCTCGAGAGCTTGCAGGAATCAAAGAATCAAATGAAGAGCAAGCCACTGCTGAGATAGATGATTGGCAAAATTATATGCCCCCACATACTTCATTCTCACCTCAAGTAGGGACCATACAACAATTTACATATACACCTCCCGACTTGACCTTAGGGCATAACTTGGTCGATCGAACAACCTAAATGGCGAGGCCTGAACATCATGATTTCCCAGACTTGATTGACTTTAGTGATCAAGTTTCCATTAACCAGCCTTCATTCGAAGAGCCTATACATTCACAAGAGTGGATTAATGAGATAGACTTACCAGTCCCCTGTTTATTGACTCCATCATATGAGGCTCTGACTAATGTCTGCCATTCAGATGGTCCATACTCGACCCAGCATTACATGCCAGAGTCTAGGTATGTTGAGTATGAGACCCCAATGTCTCAGCAGTATCCTCCAATTGAGCAGCACTCTCCCATGATTTGTCATGAGAATATTGTGGAGGATGACATCTCTAAACTTATTAAGAAAAATGAATCATTTGGTAACGAGTTGAGAGATGTCATGGACATATTGCACTCAATTTCTTCCAGCTTGGGAATGATAGTGGAAAAGGAAGTAAGTAGATATGATGTTGAAAACCAAGCAAACATTAGGGAACCCACACAAGGTGTACAGCTGGAGTCCATTCTATCTCCCTCTTCTACTAACCCCTTACCCTCCAATCCAGAGTCTGATCATGCATCCACCAAAAATACCCAAAAAATTGAAAAACCAAAAACTCACATAAAAATTGAAAATGAAAATGATTTAAAAAAGTTGGATCCTACCCTAAGGGAAGCACTCGATGAAGAATTGATTTTCAAACTTCCCTTAATAAAGGCCATAGATCACTTCCCCGACCTCAAACGATTTGTGAGAAGTAAATTGATGCCCAAGAGGTCGGGCAATAAGAGGACAAGGACTGAAAGACACATAGTGTCTATGGCCACCTCCTTGGTGATGGGGAGAAAGACCAAAAGCCGCAGAGTAAAGCGGTTGCCCCGAGTTGAATGTGAAATCAAAGACACTATCTTTACCCATGCAAGAATCGATGACCACTCACCGATAAATATCCTCCCGACCTCTGTGTTTGACAAGCTCAAACTCAGGCCACTTAGAAAGTCAAGAGAGATTGTTCAGCTGGCTGATCGATCCATCAAACGGTCGAGAGGAAATATTTCAGTCATCGTTACTTTTCAAGGTGCTCTACTCCAGGTGGACTTCACGATCATTGACATTGAGCACCGAGGAGAGTTTTCCCAGTCTCCGATTATTCTCGGGAAGCCGTTCTTAGCCTTGGCTAAGGCGACTATAGATTGCGAGACTCGGGAAATCGATTTTACAGCATTGGGAGCGCTTTGACCTCATCCATTCTTTGATAAATTTTACTCTAAGGTGGCCCGCACATCCGCTGACAGTCGTGACCATTGAGAGGAAGATGAGTCCCACCTCTCTACTACACTTGAGAGACCGATTGTTCAGACGACCGTTGGATCAGAGACTCCCCACACCTCCACTTCAACAACTTCTTGCACCACCACCGTGACAGCTTCTAAGGAGGACTCACGATCAGAAGCTATCATTGAGTCGGACACGACCTTTGTAGATTGCCTTGCTCATTTCGTTGATCCGACACAAGAGCCTAATAATGCCAAGCCAATTGAGACCACTAGAACCTTCCCGAGGCGTGTGCTGACCCTTCAGGAATATACTAATCTATATGGTGACTCGTCTGATGAGGAACCCATAGTCAGCACCACACCATGACCCGGGCCTTCTAAGGAAACAACCCAGATAAAATTTACTCCACTTAAAAACACGGTTGCTCCCTCTTCTAGTCGGCTATATAGTGAGAGGAAGCCGAGAATTGATTCCTCGAGGAGTTCTCCCGAACCTCTCAAGGCGCGTCGCTCTCCACTCCCTCTCAATGATTCAGGTTTTAGAAAACCGACTAAGAAAATTTCCTTCAACACACCGGAGAAGGAATTTTCGGAAGAGTCCTCATCTGGTCCGGACAAGGTGATTTATATGAGTGAGCTCAGTTCGGCTGTTCTTAAGCCGTATCTAAGCAAGCAGCCGTGTGTCGACCCGCGTTGGACGATCCCTACACCTTACTATTATTCATCTGAGGACGATTCCGACAGCGACACATATGTATATTATCCACCTCCTCGCGTCCGCAAGAAGGTTCGTCACAAACCTTCTTAATTCTTGTATATTCTCACTCTTTCTTGTATATACTTTCTCTCCCTCCCTCCCCAGTGATTCGAATCACTCGCCCTGGTTCCATATCATTTCATGACTATACTTAGGATAACTAGATCCTAAGTATAGGGGGGAGAGTGACCCGCGTCTATTCATTGTACATCCTCCAGATCACATCGGTCCTCATACTCACTCATATCTTATACTTAGGCTGACCAGAGCCTAAGTATAGGGGGGACCGATGCCCGCCGTGTATATATTCATCCATTTCCCCTCTTTTCCTCGTCCACCCCATTTCTGATCTTCTTCTACACTTAGGCTGCCAGAGCCTAAGTATAGGGGGGCGGGACGACTTTTTGCTATTTTAGCTCTCCTACGCTTAGCCCGAGCTATGTCTTTTTAGTCGCTTTCGTGCTTTGAGGACATAGCACACGCTAAGTATAGGGGGGCGTGTATATATTACATATATACTTTACCTATAGCTCGTACTTTCGCGTATTTTTGTATATATTTTGCAATAATTACGGGTGGGTCAAAAATCGAAAAAAAAACAAATTTTTTTTTGTATACTTGTATTATACTTGTAAACCTTTTGTAAAAATTCAAAATAATAATAATAATAAATTTCTGTATACTTGTATAATATGTACTATATGTCTAATACTTGTATAAAAAGTTGTAAAACATACTTTTGTAAAATTTGTTGTATACAAAAAAAATCGTGTATACTGTGTACAAATTGTATCAACTAAAAATTGTTGTAAATAATAAAAAAATTGTTGTATACCAGAAAAATAAAACAAAAAGGCTTCTTATTTACTATTGCATATTACTTGCATTTTCAAAAAAAAAAGAGTCTTGCATTTCATTCATAGCATGTCATCTGCACATCATCTGCATATCTTGCATATGCAAAGTGAAAAGCTAGTGGGATCTGAACCAAGTTATGAGTAGATATTGAGGATGGACTTGATTTGACCTTAATCCACCTAATTTCAGAGGAACCTTATAGGAACTGGAGTTAAGATTTCTCAGGTCAAGTGACTTAATTCTTTGAGTCCGCAAGTCTATGTTCACATGTCATCTTGATTAGTCTAAGTAGAATATCTCGTGCACACGCATGATTCTTATAGACAGTGACCTAACTTGGACAAGCACAATGCACGTAGCTCTTCATTGATGAGGTGGTGAGGAGGTAGAATCCTTTAGCTTGGAGTAGCACACGGGTGGAAACATCCGTCCTCCTCTAGGGAGGGTAGTGCATCTCAACCTAGTCTGGTGGTGTTGACATCTGAGGACAGGACGCTGTGGGTTGCAATAATGCTTCAAAAGAAGGATAGTCTACTAGCTCAAGAGGAAAAACTCTTGATGTACATGCTGCACCTTGTATATAGTTCCAAAAAAAAGAAGAAGAAAAAGAAAAAAAAGCAAGAACTCCAAAAAATCAGACAGGTCCAAGTAAAAAAAAATACCTGTCGGAGTATGTATATTAGCAAAGAAAATGCAGCTGGATGACTTGGCTACACTGGTCGGGCATCCCGGGATAGGTAGCTACACTGGCCACCATCCATTCTTTTCTCTACCCCCTCCTCTTGAGTTGGTCGCACTTGAACTTAGAAGGGAATACCCCGCTCCTCGAGGAAAGAGTTACTGGACCGGGTTATTGAGTTACCTTGTTAGAGGAGGCTGGTTCTGAGTCATTTCTGATGTTAAGAGTTACATTTCACTTACACAGTACAAGTAAGAATCATAGTCATCAGAAATTTGCGTTTGAGGATTTGTTCTGACCTGACTGTTAAGGCGTCTTGAATAGAAGTTGTGGAACTTGAAGTCTGTTAGGTCTTAAGTTCAGGTCCCAATAAGGTTCCGCCACACAATTAATCCAAAGGTCGAGTCAAGCTCCATTTTCAACTTTTGTTCATGACCTTGGTATGGAACCCAAAATCATTTCACTCTTGCATTTCATTTTAGTTGCTCGGGGACGAGCAAGGTTTAAGTATAGGGGGTTGATGAATCTGTGATTCATCACTTTAAAAGTTGAAAATAGAGTTTTGTTCCCGAGTAAATAGATGCATATCTCCCTTTATATTGTAAAATTAGCATTCATGCATGCAAGCATAATATCTGTATTTTAGCATTCATACTTGTATTAAATAAGAAGCCAATTTCACTTGTACAAATCACCTGTATATTCACCATATTTCACCTATTTGTATTTATTTTATACTAACTCCGAATCCAATAAAATCAACTCCATAGTGTATATATTACTAACACTAATTAAAGAAAAATATCAAAAAAATACCAACTTGTAAAATTGACCAATAAAATCCCAATCCAAGTTTGAAACTAGGAGCCTTAAAACGCACATATCTCTCTCATACAACCTCCGAATAAGGTCTACTCACTTTTAAAGTAATATACATTCAGAGACCTTCGAAACAAGACCAATTTCATTAAAATCGGAGCTCGTATGCAAAACTTGGGTTTTGGGCCCCTTTTGTATATTGTACATATTGACCGTTTTACCCCTGTATTTTATCCTTTTATTTTCTTCATTATTAAAAATCCAAAAAATTAGATTAAGTTGTAAATATTCTTCTCATATTTTCTATATTTTTATTTTAATTTTTCTATCTTTTAAAAATGACAAAAAAATTACAAAAGATAAAATGCGGTATTTTATATCTATAAGGTACCACCCAAAAAACGTTTTTGTATAGATGATCTTATTTGATTTTCGGCCCTTCACGAAAGTTGTAGATCTCATCGAGACGAGCAACTTTCGTGTTGACCACTTTTTGATTTAGTCTCTTTTGTTATTTCTTTTTGATTTTGTTTACATTTAATCTTTGAATTTTCTGGGAGCGACATGTGGCCGCTCTTGGAGCCGCCACATGTCACTCCATTTTCTTTATTTTCAAATTTATTTTATTATTTTCGGATTTAATATTATTAATATTTTATTATTACTATTTTAATTATTTTTAGTGGCCTATTATATTATTATATTATTTTATTTATTTTATCCCCTTTTACCTCTTCTTTTCTTACTCCCTACTCCAAGCCTCCACCTTCCCCACTACCCCACTCTCTCCATCCTTCTCCAACTTCCCTCTCCTCTTCCTTTATATTCACATCATCCTCCACCATTTTTCTCCATCCGCCGTTCTACAAGTGAGATAGGTTCTAGCTCCGTCAAAGCCGTGAGGTGAAAGCTCCTTCTTCGACGTCGAGCGACGACAAGCCGAAGGCGAGATCCGAGGTGGAGAGATCGACCTCGTCGCAGCCGCATCCAAGCTGCATAGCTTCTCCGAATTTTTACCGAGTCGGATCGAGGCCACGACGGAAGCCGCACGACGCGGCTCCACTTTCGGCAATCACAAGTAAGTAATTCCTCTCTTTTTCCCTTGTCATTTCAATTTTTTTATCTAACATTATTTGTTCATATTGTTCATCACCAAAACATATCACCACAATCACCATCACCACTATTTTTCTTTCCACATCTATTTTCTTGTTCACAACAAAAAGTAAAAAAATTACATCAAAAAAATTTGCAAAAGAAAAAAAAAACAAAAAAATTAAACAGGAGCTTCTGTCGTCCCCTTGGGCGAGGCCACCGCTCCTCGACCCCTCCTGCAAGCCGCGCCGCCCACGGCCGCCTTCCAGTGGCAGCGCCACCGCCTCACCCCAGCAGCCGACCTCCCCGCGTGTGGCCGTCAGCCCCGTGTCCCTCAGAGCCAACGACGGCCAAAACTCCAACAACATGCCGCCGCCCAATCCCGCACCTCCGCTCGACGCCCGCGCAGCCATCCCCAGCAGCTCGCGCCACCGTCCCTGCCGCTCCAGGCCGTCCCTCCGTCGCGTTGGCCGCCCTCCGCCCGCGCCAGCGCGCGCCGTGCGCGAGCCCCCGTGCGCGCTCAACCCAGCCAGGTCGCGCCTCCCGCGCGCCCAGCCGTGTCCCCAGCCCGCCGTTCTCCACCGCGCAGCAGCAACCGCGCGTGGCCGCCCGTGCCCCGCTCCAGGCCGCGCCGCCCTCTCACGCGTGCGCGTTCTCCACCAAGCCGCGACCGCCCCTCGCGCTCCCACAGGTCGCCATCGTCGCCCCTCCTCGCCACCGCGTCCCATCGCGCGCCACCGGCTGCGCGCGGCCCGCCACCTCGTCGCACCTGCGAGCGCACCCCCCAGCTCCAGGTTGCGGCTCCGCCACGGCCTCACACCTCCAACGCCCCCGCGCGACGTGCGCGGCGCCGCCCTTACGCCATCTCCTCCAAGGCCCGCCGTCCTTACCCCTTGTGCCCTAGCCGTGTCCTGCGTGGGGGAGAAGAAAAGGTCCTTTTTTTATATTTTGTGAAATTTTCATTGATGTCCTTGCTTGTTTAGATATTTACAGAAGTGCCCTTAGGCACAGTTTGAGTTTGTGTGTTTCAATTTCTATTTGCATTGACACCCCTAGCTTTGAGCGTTAATTTGGATATTCTTTTTGCATCAATTTTTTAATACGAAAATAGCATGTTGTTGATTGATTAATTTTGAACATTTTGGCTATTTATTTGCATTTTTGTGAGCATCTTATTATTTATTAAAAATCAGAGACTGAAATTGAGTGATACTTTCCCATTTACGCTCTGAAATTCGCATAAGTCTATTTATTACCCCAAAAATTGCGAAAAAATTATGAATGATGCCTTTTATTGTGCTTTAATTATAGTCCAAATTTCGTCCAATTAGGAGTTGTCTTGTGCATAAAATAAATTGTAGAGTGATTTCTGTAGTTGATTTTTAGTTAATTCCACGAATAAGATTTTTAAGAAATTTTAACTCTCCTGGATTACTGATTGAAATATCTATTTGAGATAAATATCTTGTTGAATGATTTGATTTCGTGGATTTATTAGAAATTAAATACTCGTTATTGCTCTGATTTCAGTAAAAAATTCATAAAAAATGAAAAAGTGTCAGAAAATTCTAAAAAAATTAGAGTAGCTTCATTTTATCATTTGTAACTTCCACTAATTTTTTCATAATTTTTGCATATCATTTGCATGAAAAAATGCATAAAAACCCCCAAAAAGTTTGCATTTTCCATTTGTGCATTTTATACCCAAAAATTTCAAAAAAATCCATTTTGCATTAATCATTGAATTAGGTTTATAGAAAAAATACAATTTGGTTATTTTGGATTAATTTCATATTAAAATTAAATTTGGCTAATTTGTTGATTTTCTTAATAACCTAGTTCATTCATATTCTGCATTTGGCATTTTTTATTGAATAAAAAATCACAAAAAAATCCCACTTGGAAAACCGTAATCTAATCCATCTAACTTGATCCCGAGTTGTTCCTTTGCCTCCTTGAGTCGACCCTGGGGCTTGCCCAGGCTAAACAAACATAAAACCGTGCGATAATTCATTCGACGATTAATCGAGCCGTGCGGTTATTTTTGATCGATCGCGGATCTATCCGACTGCAACGCACTAGTCAATTATACGACATAAAAAGGGTAGATATTCGCCTCGTCACCGCTACAGTCACATTCAGAGGTCATGTGCCTATCGTAAAAATGGACGGGACGAATTACGAGCTATGGGCTATGCAGTTCATGAGCCTTATGAAGTCAAATGGTAAGAAACACATTCTTACCGAGGAGGAGCCGGTGGAGAAGACTGGGGTAAATACCTCATGGGAGGTGGATGACGCTTATGCCAAAGTTTGACTCTCAGGAACATTGACGATTGAGATCTCCAATGATGTGTTACATCAGCCTACTACTAAGACGATGTGGGATATCCTTGCTGTAACATATTCGCAAGCGAGGAACGAGACGAAGATCCTCTAACTTCAACATGACATATTCATTATCAAGCAGAACGGACGTCCTCTGCATTCACTGTATACATCCTTGCATGGGATGTTTGAGAAGCTTCACAGTTTTATACCTCTAACGCCAACTCCAGAGCAACAGAAGACATAAGGGGTATTCCTCGCAGCCCTTGACCTTGAATACGATGTTGCTCTCTCAGATTCTAGCAGATGCCACTATTCCCACCATGGAGGAAGCGTTCCGGAGGCTCAGTAGGATTACTGTTCCTTCTACTGCCTCTAGTCAGACTTCCTCGGCCATGGCAGCCACTCGAGGAAGAGGATGTCATTCTACCTTCCTGGACGCGAACCTTGTGGTAGAAGTCGTACTCGTCAGCCAAGGCCTTAAATGTCGATTTCGATCACCATTTTGGTATCAACCAAAACAGAATTTCGATGGAATTTCGGTGGAACTTCGATCAAAATTTCGGTCATTTTTTGTACTAGGACCCCCATATTTCGGTCATTTCGATCATTTCAGTTGAATTTCGATTTCGACTGAATATCGATATTCGACAGAAATTCGACCGAATTTCGCTGAAATTTGAGGCCATGTCGTCAGCCATGTACTTTCTGTCACCACCCAGGTCACACCGAGGAGACATGCTATTCCAAGCATGGGTTCCCGACATCAGCCCGCGTTGCAGAGCAGAGATTTGATCACCTCGTCGCCAGATTGAGGGATATTATACCCCCTTCCACTTCATCATCCTCGGGAGATCATTCAGATGTGACAGCCTCAGCGTCTGCCAATACCTCAGCTACAGCCAGCACCTCAGGTACTTATGCTTTTACATCTTGCCATGGATATGACATTACAGAGTGGATTATGGACTCCGGTGCAACACATCATCTATGTGGAGACAGACATCAGCTTACGTCATATATACATGTTACGCCAGGGAGAACAGTTGTGATAGCTGATGTGTAACATCCGGATCCGAATGAACTGAAGATCCTGTCAAGAAAAGGATGTTGCAAGCAAGTTTGGATCTCCAAAGTGGAGATATTCAAAGGTACAAATCTCTCTTCACTTTACTTTCATTAAAGTCAATGTTGGAGTCGCTAATTCAGTTTTTTTTATGTTGCTATCCATCAGGTATTTTAGCTATTGTTGTATGTTAGATAAAGCCACAAAATCCCTCCAAACTTAGAGGATCAAAGGTACAATTTTTCCCCCTCCTCTTGCTGCCTTACATGCATGATTCAATCACTTAAATTGCCTATGAAATTAGATGACAATGTGAAGTTTTACATAGAATTCAACAAAACATTAAAACCATCATATATGCTCTTGATTTCTTAAATTTTTGAGGATAAAAATTTGGGTTTAGTACGCAAATTAATATAAGTTCAGGCCATTAATTAGCCACAATTTTTAGTACAGAAAAATAGAAATTTGGGGGAAAATGACATGTATTTTCTTATGGAATACTGAAAAGGATGAAACAATTCATAAATAAAGAATCTAATATAAGTAACCGAGCCTACAAAATTCCTAAAAAAAAACTCAACCTCAAAACGGGATGACTTACCTTTATAATTGAAAGCAATGACTCCTATTAATCAACTGCATGTTCTTTATATCAAGGACATATTCAATTACTATTTTCAATAATACAGAGAGTCCTAAAGTCGATCATAAGTTACTTTGATGCACTTGTGGCTAAAGATGCATTATTTTTTAATGAAATCCTAATAAGGATGATGTCAATGCTTATAAATTGAACAGAATTCATATCAAAATAATGTCATATCCCCAACGGATGAGCTGTAGACAACAGCTCGAGATTGTGACATGTTCTAAACATAACAAGCATTAGATCACACCAACCAAGAATTCCAACTGCTAATATTGAGCTTCATAGAGTGATTGTTATGAACTAGCATAACAAGCATTAGACCACACCAACCAAGAATTCCAACAGCTAACATGGAGCTTCATAGAGTGATTGTTATGAACTTGCTCGAAGATATGATCATGTGCCATTAACCTCCATATATTTGGTTTAAGGTGGAAAACAATATTGTATCTATGAATAATGCAGTATAATATCATAATTTGGTTGCATGGGTAGAGGCTCCTATAAGAATATATGCCCTAAGGATCTATCCATATAGCTTTTACAGTTGCTTGAGTCGTAATGTGATGAGGTTTCATCCAGACTACAAGCTAAAATTTGTCATGGGTTTCTTGTCTACAGGATAACCTATATAATATACATATACACAAATGGTGAAACCCAGATATTCCTTGCTGAGGAAGAGATGATACTTTCCTAAAGCAGTCATAATGTATATATGTAGCATTATAACAACATCCTAGAGTGACCCATGAACTAACCTACTTTGCTACATACACGAGCAATGTCCACGCGATTCACAGTGATATGTAATAGCTTCCCGATAATCCCTTTATATTATATAACATTGGCATCCTCTGAGATTTCATCTTTTAAAATATTAGAACTCTTCTCTCAAAGTCAACAAATGATCTCTCAAGATCTTTACGAATAAGAAATCATCAATCAATTGATCATTATGTATAGTCTACTATTCATACAATCTATTATTTATATACAGGATGTTATGGCAAATGATCAGAAAACACCCCTCCTTTGATGTCTCAACTGGAACTGGTACAATTAAGACACGATTCTTGTTTAGGTACCGTATAAAACAAAATGATAAAGACTAGCTAGATCCATATCCAAAGCGTAGATGGTGATCTTATGATTTTAGAAATAATAAGATGTGACCACAAAGACCGATCACCTTCATAAATTAATCTTTTAGGTATACTCTACTATTATACATATCATCAAAGATAGGTAGTGACAAAATACCTAGAATTGTAAAGTCGGCCATTGAAGAGATTGAGAAATGATGGGGTAGATGAATAAGTGAAATCAATGATGAATCATTTATATCAATAAGATCGTTGATAAAAAAGACCTAGATCTATACAATCAATCACATAAAGGATTAAGAAAGGATGAGGGATCAAGTCATTGATGACTGATAATTAAGAGTGCCAGTCATGGTGACCTTTACGCCTGACTGTGCGAGGGTGCGGTGACCCTTAGCTGGGCGGGAGATTAGGAAGCCCTATTAGGGCAGCGGCCGCTTAGTGCGCGGGTCTAGGATCCCAGTCTTTTTCTCGATTTTTTTCGCGAGCGCTCGCAGTTTTTACGCCTCTCTGGGATCCACAGGTTTCCTTTTAAAGACCAGTTCCGCTGACCCTTGTTCTTTAGGGTACCTAGGCTGGAGGGCCCTTGGTTTTAGTTTTTCGATCTCGTTGGCCCGTACCGGTCGGGCCGGTTTTTCTTTTAGAGTGACTTTTCCGGAGAGTCTCTCTCACCCGTCTCAGTGGCGTAGTTTTGGAGTAGACCTATCCCTCTATTGGACCGCTCTTCCAATTAGAGGGCGAGACGGAAGAGCCTCTTTTGTAGGCTACCTCACCGCTTGAGTTTTGTTTAC
The DNA here is from genome assembly GCA_037367405.1 of Ottelia alismoides. NCBI lineage: Eukaryota > Viridiplantae > Streptophyta > Magnoliopsida > Alismatales > Hydrocharitaceae > Ottelia > Ottelia alismoides. Next base: position 288,207 of record JAZKJV010001464.1, on the reverse strand, counting down.
TTCTCGCCAACAGATTTGGCGATGCTACATCTGAATCATCCATGTATATATCTGAATCCTCTTTGGCTACATCTAAATCAGTTACAGTTAAATTTTGAAAAGTTACATTTGAGATTGGATTGAGTCACAAATAAGTTTGACTAAAGTTGAATTACAGTTGAATTGGTTACATGGGAGCTTGGTTATAGTTGAGTTGGTTGTAGTTGAGCTTAGTTTCCATTGAGCTAGTTATTGTTCCGCCAGTAATTCTTGATGAAGAGAAAAGACTAGTTATGAAAATCATCCTTATCATACTAAGAGCTACTACCGCAGTTGTTTGAAATAGTTAGTGGACGTGTTGGGAACTTAGTTAGGATGCATTTTACTCCACCGCATGCCTACGGAGGCACCCCAACCCTAAGGCTTCCTTACTGTCTTAGAGTCACAGTGTGAGGTCTTATCTAGACCAAGACCACAGACTATCCACTAAGCTTGAGAAATTCAATAAGAAAAGAATCAAAACATCAGACTCATCATCTACACTTACTATGGTCTATCCTCATGACTCACAAATATCAAAAGAGACCCGAATCATCTCGACCATGTCAATCATTAAATACTCAAGATATCAGGATCATTTCAATTATGATAGCCATTGAATAAATCATTGAAACTTGAAATTGATGGGGAAGAACGGAAATCATATACAGTTTTATACTAGAGTCATACCTTAGAACCATAATATGAAGTCACACTAAGATCAAGATCCCAGATTATCCACTAAATCTGAGAGATTAGATAAAGACCAAGAATAAAGACTCAACGTCCACATCTTCAAGTTCCATTAAACATGATTTATAATTAATTAAAAGGTGACAGTTTAAATATGGATCATATAATCTATGTATAAAAATGATAAATATTGGGAAATTAATGTAGGATGAGTAGATTGGGGTTTTGCATACTAACAACTTGAAAGCCCGTTTCATCGCAAGTAACTTTAAATTTTAATTGTCAAGCCTAATTTACTTGCTTTCTTTTGGAGCCACTAAATTTCCTATTATTTCTAATTAATAAGATTTACTCAACATTTGTTGATGTTCTTTTCTCCCTATTGCATGGATTGCAGACAAATACATGCACCGTGGTATTGGGAAAGTTGAACATCAGTTTCTGAAGCAAAACATATCAGGTATGTATGCTATAGTTTGTTCAAGGTATTATATAATGCTTTTATTTCTCTTCTGATACAATTGGGATTTCAATTCTGTTGTTACATGTTAATTGCTATGGAAATTTATGCAATATAATTGTGACATATTGTAGTTTTGTGGTTTATTGGTTAATTTGTGAATGTCATTCATAAATGTGAAAAAAAAATTCCCTAATTTCCAGTTCTCTAATGCGATTTTTAGCGAACATAATACTATGGGTAATATGTAAACGGGTATCCCAAATCCGAGAAGGAGCGGGCCTCACATGATGGGACTCATTCCCCGATCACAGGACAGTGGGAGATCACTTTGACGCCTTCAATGTATTTGCAGGATGTGCTATATGTTCCAGATTTCTCTATGAATCTGCTTTCTATTAGTCAGATTACAAAGGATTTGCACTGCCGAGCTATTTTTGACCCATCGTCTCTTGTTTTTCAGGACATTCTTACGGGTAAAGTGACTGGGTGCGGCCGTGAGCGGGGCGGTCTCTATCGCCTGGTTCAGACTCCATATGCATGCTTATCTTCTCATTTGTATGGATCAATCTCTCCGTTCACTTGGCAACTCCGATTTGGTCATCTCCCTCTTCAGAAGATGCGTCATATGCTGCCGCAGATTTCACTTAGTTCTTCCTTTCAGTACGAAGCTTGTCAGTTGGGAAAGCATCATCGCTCTGCCTTTCCTAGTCGTAAGAGTCGGAGCAGTAGCTCCCTTTTTGAGTTATTTCATGTTGACATCTAGGGTCCGAGTCGTGTACTTGATCACCAGGGACAAATTTTATCTTGTAGCTGTAGACGATTTTTCACGATTGTAATGTGTGTTTCTTTTGAAAAATAAATCTGAAGCAGGGGATGTGATCAAAATCTTTATTACTGAAGTGCAAAATGTTTTCTCTACCTTTGTGATGTTTGTGCGAACTGATAATGTGTTGGAATTTTGTACTCGTAATCTATCTCTTTTTCTTTCATCTAGAGGGATTATTCATCAAACATCTTGTCTTACCTCTCAGCAAAATGGTGTTCCTGAGAGAAAGCATCGTCATCTTCTTGATGTCACTCGGACTCTTCTCATTCAGAGTCATGCACCACATTCATTTTAGGGTGATGCAGTTCTCACAGCATGCTACTTGGTGAATCATATGTCGTCATCTGTCTTGGGTGAGAAAATTCCTTTCTCCATAGCTTTTCCTGAGAAGGAGTTATTCTCACTCACTCCTCGCGTGTTCGGATATGTTGCTTTTGTTCATCAGTTGACTCCTGGTCTTGACAAGCTCGCTCCTAAAGCTGTCAAATGTGTGTTTGTTGGATACTCCAGAACTCAGAAGGGATATCGGTGTTATGATCCTCTGCGCAGAAAATATTATATCAATGTTGATGTCACATTTTTTGAGTCCGTGATGTACTTCTCTCCTACAGGTGATAGGTTGGCTTCATCGAATTCAGATGATGAAGTTTACATGCCACCTCCTCCCGTGCATGTTGTCCCACCAACTCCACCTCCATAACCACCACCACCACCTCCACCTCCTCCACCCCCTCCTACTACCCAGTCACATGCGCCACTTGTTCCATCTCTACCTAAGTTCTACATTCGTCGGATTGCTTCTACTCATGGTCATCGCCCATCATCCACGGAGCCCCAGGTTTGTTTTGATAACATAGCTTCTAACGATGGGCTTGGAGATGTATTTGTGCAAGAATCATTGTAGGAAAGTAGCACACAAATGGAGGAGGTTCTTTCTGACTTGGATATTCCTATTGCAGTTCGAAAGCAGAAGCGGTCTTGTGCTTCCTACCTCTTGACTTCTCAGGTTTCCTTTCATCATCTAACATGGGAGTTTTGGAAGTTTGCAGCGTCTTTATCTACTGTGGAAATTCCACGGAATTATGAGGCATTGAAGGGTAATCGTTGGCGCTTGGCTATGGAGGAGATGGTTGCACTACAGTCGCATGGTACGTAGAGTCTGGTTTTTGCTCCAGTTGATGCGTCCATTGTGGGATAGAAATAGGTGTTCACTGTGAAACACCGTGCAGATGATAGTGTGGATCGCTATAAGGCGAGACTTGTGGCACGTCGGTTCACCCAGACATATGGAATGGACTATCAGGATACTTTCTCTCCAGTGGCCAGGCATTCCACTCTGTGTATTCTTCTTTAAGTTGCTGTGACACGAGATTGGCCCCCGTATCAGCTTGATGTGAAGAACGCCTTTTTTATGGTGATTTACAGGAGGAGATCTACATGCAGCAGTCACCTGGGTTTGCTGCTGAGGGGGAGTGTCAGAAGGTATGCAAGCTACACAAGGCTATTTATGGCCTTAAGCAGAGTCCAAGAGCATGGTTCCAGAAGCTCTCGAACTTGATGGAGCAACATGGATTTGTGCGATCGACAACCGATCACTCCTTGTTTGTGCAGAAGACTCAGAAAGGTACTATTGTCATTCTTATATACGTTGATGACATTATTGTTACAAGGGATGACAAGCAGGGCATTCAGGGTGCCAAGGACTTCCTAGGTCAGCAGTTTCTGACCAAGGATCTTGGACAACTACGTTACTTCGTTGGGTTGGAGTTTGCAAGGAACCAACGAGGTCTTGTGATGACCCAGAGAAAGTATGTTGCATATCTTCTTTCAGAGACAGGCATGGCAGATTGCAGACCTGCCATCACTCCTATTGATCCGAGCATGAAGCTATATGATGATGACATTGAGGAGGTCGACAAGAGGAGGTACAGGGAGCTTGTTGGCAAGCTACTATATGTGACCATCACCAGGCCCGACATATCCTTTGCTGTGAGCAATGTAAGTCAGTTTATAGAGCAGCCCAGGCAAGCACATATGGATGCAGTCCATATGATTCTGAGATACCTGAACTGAAGACTTCACATGGTACAGGCTTCTTTTTAGCAGCGACACATCTCTCTCAATTACAGCATGTGCATATGCAGATTATGCTGGATGTCCAAAGGATAGAAAGTCTACCTCGGGTTTTGTTGTGTTTATAGGGAATTCTCTGGTTTCCTGGAAGAGCAAGAAGCAGACGGTGGTTGCCAGATCGAGTGTTGAGTCAGAATACAGGGCTATGGCACAAGCTACCACAAAGATGATGTAGGTTAGATCTGTTCTTACTGACCTGACTATAGAGGTGCCACTTCCCATGCACCTCCAATGTGACAATCAGGCTGTTCTTTTTATGGCCAACAACCCTGCATTCGATGAGAGAACGAAACATATTGAATTAGACTACCATTATACGAGAGATATGATTCAGAAGGGTCTGATTTTCTACCTCCTATGTTAGTTCAGGAGAGCAAACAACATATATCTTTACCAAGGCATTACTTAGAGGGCTATTTCAGAAGTGTTTGTCCAAGCTGAGCATGATTGACATCTATGCTCCATCTTGAGGGGGAGTGATGGAATATTTCTACATTCCGTGTATCTTTCCAGTTATTTTATTTCTTTATGTCTATCCTATGTAATTTACCCATAGGCCTCTCCCCTATATAAGAGAGCCTAGGGTTGCAAGAAATACACATCTCTTCTTTTTCTTCCAACACATTCCAACTGTATCCTAGTTGGAAGTTTGCCTCCTTGACTTCGACACAAATCTTATACGAAGTACAACAACAACAACAAAGCCTTTTCCCACAATTAAGTAGGATCGGCTACATGGATTCTTCGCATCCATACAGATCTATCTTGGGTCAATCCCGAGCTTATATCCACAAAACAAAGATCCCTTCGTATGGTCGCTTTCCAAATCTTATACAAAGTATCATATAAAATAACCTCCACAGTTTGGAGTAGATTTTCTTGGATTACGACACTAAAAACACATAATTAACAACCTACAAGAACCAGTTATCAGTGTGCAAAGTGGGGGGTCTTATATCTAAAGAATGCCCTCTTTAACTTTGCAATTTGCAATGAGGCGGTCACCCGATGCCTAGCACCAATTTCCACACTTTCCAAGGAAGAATTGATTTTAAAAAAAGCCCCAGCCTAAATGCAACGTCACATGCCAAAGTTTCAACTTGCCTAGAAAATCACCCCATGCGCATTTTAACAACAGTAATGCAAACAAATTCAAGCCTGTAACTGAATGCGTGTCAGCAATTGTGACTGGATGTAAACCTTGATGCCGAAACCTTCTAAAGGTACGCAATTCCCTCATCAACTCGATAAAAGACGAGAATTCATATTTCACATAATGATTGTGACATGTAAGTCAGTGGAGTACAGGTCCTTCACATATTAATTTGGACATATGACATAAATTTGACTACTACTTAAAAGGAATCAAAGAACATTAGGCTATAAATCAACGACTATTATGTAAAGATCAAAATGAATTTTCTGGACTCGATATTTTGTATAATTGCCAATATATAGTTTGTTTACATGAATCCATAAATTAGAACTCACGGCATTTAACATCAACTAATTTCCATAAATATAAAAGAAGCAGCTGGCAATCTTTCATGAATAGCAAATACATGAATTGGTCTAATGAAGAGAAACATAGTGTACGAATTTTTAAACATATCAAAGAAATCATTCATATTTTGTAAAGGAAAGCAGATATTTTTCATAGATAACTATTTTCTCTGTTTAGCAAGTAAAAATGACAATCCAACATGGTGAAAAGCAAGAAAGAACACAACAGAATGGAGAAAATCCACGGTCTAATTCATAAAAAAGCAAAAGAAGAATATGATCTATAATATGAGCAATCACTTTCTTAAAAGAGCACACAGATGTCAGATTATCCAGCCAACTTCCGGAGGAAAAAAGTTGTCAGATTTCATTGCAATATTGCTTTTAAACTATTTTAGCTGTAATGTCTATTTACCTAACCAGGCATGGTTCATTGCGCCCCTTAACAATATATTGGTCGTCATATTTCTCTTTCTTCTTCGATGGCCAAACTGTCCTAACAAACTGAATTCCAGCATGAGTATTCTTTATCTCACAATATGGGGAATCAGTCTCAATCATCATTCTTTCAATAGGAATCCCTTTCAGAACATCAAGATTTTCAGCTGTCTTAAGGGAACAACCATTGATACCTAGGAAAAAAAGGTTTTTCAACTCGAGAAGAAAAATGTCGATCAAATACAGCTGCCAGCAAACATCAGCCACAAGACAAGAACAAACTCCTACTAACAATCACTAATGACTAAAATTGTTTACACAAATTTTTTGTTATAGGAAGGATGGTTGCCACAGGCACCTGAAAATTAAAAAAATCAACTTACAAGAATAAATTACTTACAAAATTTTAACATATTTTGTATTAGGTGCAACCTGTAGTTACTTAATTGTGGGAAAAGGCTTTGTTGTTGTTATTGTGGTGCAACCTGTAGTTAAAAGCTAAAGGATGACTATTAGAGATTAGTAGTCATCGAAGTTATTATATTAATGAGTTAAAAAGGGAAGTTGCACACCACATACCAATGTACTAATCACCCCTCACCAGTCCAGATTCTTCAGAAACATGAATAAAAGAGCATAGCAATTTCTACGTCAGGATGTCTAACTCTGATGTGTGATCACTAGAAATTAGTCACCATCCAAAAAAACACATCAAAAAATAGTAGTCAAAATTACAAATCTCCCTCCCACGTACTTCAGCGATAAAACCACTTGTATAGCATTCTTAATATAATGTTTCATCAACCTAAAAAAGCACTTCATTTCTCCGCGTCCAGATGGCCTAGATCAACAAAAAAGGTCTAGAGCAGTTCTCTCTTCTTATGTATATTGCCCCGTTACCATCTATTCTTCTTTATGTAATGTTGCACTAGAAAGTGTCAAACGAAGATGGGTCTAGCCGTGCTAGCTCCAATCTCCTCCAGATTTCATTAGTAAAGTTACATTTAAAAAACAGGTGGTAATTTTTTCCTCCCTGTCGCAGCAAAAGGTGGTAGCTTATGTCAGCGTTGGGAGCTCAGTGTTCCCTGTCACCATTAGTCACAAGTTTCTTATTACAAAAAGGCGCATGAGGGCCTTCATCTTGTTCCTGGCTTTGACTCTCCAAATGTATGCAATACAGTGACTGAGAACAAGTAGACTGTAAATAGTGATAACAAGAGGATGAATCTAACTGTCGCCTCGCCTCCCTAGACCCAACACCTTTGTCACCATCAACCACAAAAAATTAGAGAGGTCATTACATAGCATGTGTTGCCCGAGGTGTAGGCAATAAGAGAATTGGAATGAAGAAAAGTAATAGTAAAGTGAAGAGGACTCCACTGCGTAGCACATACCTCTACTCGACGACCTCACATCTATTGATTCACTTGACATTTGAATCCATCTCCCTTTGTCTACTCATACATAACATGATTTGCATGCCATTTCCCACCTCCTGACACCACTTTGCACATCACAAACTCCCCCACTTGCATACGAACGCATCATACTTGCATCTACTGGGATTGGAGGTGCTTACGCTCATTACTCTTCTCGTCACTGTTCGAATAAATACTGCCGCTAAAACCACCATAACAGTTGGGGGTAATTGTGACCAAGGCCTTAAATGCCGGATTTCAGTTTCGTTTTGATAAGCCTAGAAAGAGGTCGGCGGAATTTCGATGGAATTTCGGAGAAATGGTCGGAAATTGGGGAAATTATTAGAAAACTCATTTAAAAAAAACCATAGATTTCTAATATTCTTTAACTCAATAAATGAAATAGAAATATAGTTTTTTGTTAATAGTAAGATATTAATATGATATGTTGCATTAAATTTCCTTCCAATCGTCCCAACAGTAAAAAAAAATGGTATGTTGCTCAGAACCAGAACCAGATTTGAAAGCGTAATTAGAAACCATTGGTTTCTCCTGAACATGAAGAGAACGGTGACATGTGCGCACCTCTTCAATAAGAATGAGGTGATAAATATGATAACTACTAATTAAAATATATGTAAATCAAAATAAAGAAAAAACAAAACATATATGTATCTTCAATTAAAACTATAATTCAACGTTTACATCTTGTGGCTAACTGATTTGGTTTGGATTTAGATATAAAATACAGAAAGTACCTAAAGAAACTTCTTTAAACAATGTAAATTACTCTAACAACTCAAGACATTAATGAATAAATAAGTGAAAATTCATTAACATACGCAAATTTCGATGAAGCTGGAGGGTAGATTTCCTTATTTTTGTTGTTTCACCGAAACGACATGTAATTTCAATAAAATTTCGTTGACACTTCGGTGATATTTCGTTAAAATCCTGGAAAAAGAAATAAGGGAGCGTTTCGATTTATATGACCTAAAGAAATGGAAATTTCGGAGAATTTTGGTGGAATTTAATTGAAATTTGAAGTTGCGATTGTGACTTGGGTTATTTGCATGGGAGTAATTTAGTCCCACATTTCTAAAGTAACGGATCTTGGTTGTAATTATTAATGTTTCTTCATTACTTATCTTCTTGTTTTCTCTTTTCTGTTGTGAGGAGTACGTACGAAAACTTAGTATCCCTCTCCACCTATAGAAGGGGTACCGCACTTAAATTGCTAAGAAAAATATTTCTCAACTTGTCATGGTATCAGAGCTTGTATCCTAAGGCACAAGCCTTAAATTCTCTTTCTCATCTCGACGTTGCTTCTCCACCTAACTCTCCATCGCCATCGACCGATCCCATCTGACATCTCTTCTCCAGCCATCTCATTTTGATACATCTTCATCACCTTCTCCATGTCATCTTAATGCTCCATGTCATCTTAATGCTGCCTTCTCCAGCCTCTCTTCTCCACACCATCTCCATGTCACCTATCATCTCGACGCTACCTCCAGGCAATACCATCATCGACTAGGGAACAGCTCCAGCACCGCCCGTGGTAATGTATCCAGCACCTCCAATGCTACCATCTTCATTGTTGTCGCCACCAGCAACACCTCCAACCACATATCTCCACCAAGCAGCAGTAGTACTCATCTCCAAAGATAGAGTTCGTCTCCACCAGCAGTTTGTCATCTCCAGAGATAAATTTCATTAGCAACCTTGCATCGTCTCTGTTGGGAGAAAATGAGCAACTGATTATTCAAGAGAACCCTGGTCTCTCTTATATAGGGAGAGACCTAATGGGTAAAGTACAGAGTAGTCCAGAGAACAATACGAAAATACTAAACAGTACATATCACAAAAAATAATAATACTCTCTACACTCCCCCTCAAGGTGGAGCATAGATGCCGATCATGCTCAGCTTGGAAGAACATCTCTGGAAGGGTCCTCTGAGCAACGGCTTGGTGAGTATATCAGCAGTCTGATCCCCTGAGCTCACATGAGATATAGAAATCAAGCCTCTCTGGATCAAGTCTCTAGTCTAGTGGCAGTCAACTTCAATATGCTTTGTTCTCTCATGGAATGCTGGATTGTTGCCAATAAACAATGCTGCCTGATTGTCACACAGAAGTTGCATAGGTACAGGTACGGCTACATGTAGATCCTCTAGCACAGATCGAACCCACATCATTTCCGTGCTTGCTTGCGCCATGGCCCTATATTCAGATTCTGCACTGGACCTTGCCACAACGGTTTGCTTCTTGCTTTTCCAAGAGACCAAGGAGCTCCCAACAAAAACGGCAAATCCTGAGATTGACTTTCTATCCTTAGGGCAACCTGCATAATCGGCATCTGTGCATGCTGAAATAGATAGATCTGTGCCCTTTCGGAATAGCAACCCTGAACCTGGAGAAGACTTTAGATACCTCAGTATCATGTATATGGCATCCATATGAACTTGTCTTGGCTGCTCCATAAATTGACTCACCTGGCTTACTGCAAAGGCAATATCAGGTCGAGTTATGGTAATATAAAGGAGCTTACCCACTATTTCTCTATATCTCCTCTTGTCTACTTCCGCAGTGTCATCATCATACAGCTTCATGCTTGGATCCATGGGAGTACTCGATGGTCTGCATCCAGCCATGCTTGTTTCGGTCAAGAAATCTGTAATGTACTTCCTTTGGGTCATCACTAGACCCTGTGCATTCCTGGCAAATTCCAACCCCAGAAAGTATCTTAGGGTTCCAAGGTTCTTCATGACGAACTGACGGCCTAGGAACGCTTTTGCCCTCTTTATTCCCTGAACATCATCTCCTGTAATCAGAATATCATCAACATAGACCATGATGACAACCGTACCTGTAGAGGACTTCTGCATAAACAGTGAGTGGTCGGCATTCGATCTCTTGAACCCTTGTCTCTCAATCAGATGAGAAAGTTTCTGGAACCACGCCTTTGGGCTCTGTTTAAGGCCATAAATTGCCTTGTGAAGTTTACACACCTTATGCTTCTCCCCCTCAGCAGTAAACCCTGGTGGCAGCTGCATGTAGACTTCCTCCTGCAGATCTCCATACAAGAATGCATTCTTGACATCAAGTTGAGATATAGTCCAGTCACATACCACTGCAACTGATAGGAGTATGCGAAGGGTAGAATGACAAGCCACCGGAGAAAATTTATCCATATAGTCCATATCATAGGTCTGTGTGAAGCCTCGAGCGACCAACCGAGCCTTGTAGCGATCTAGACTGCCATCTGCGTGGTATTTAACTGTGAATACCCATCTACAGCTAACAATGGATGCATCAGGAGGAGCAGTAACCAAGCTCCATGTGCCACGAGACTGTAAGGCCCGCATCTCGTCTTCCATAGCCAATCGCCAGACATCAATCTTCAAAGCTTCCTGATAGGTCCGTGGTATTTCCACGGATGACAAAGCTGCTGCAAATCTCTGGAAATCGCCTGTGAGGCGATGAAAAGACACCTGAGAAGCAAAGGGATAAGAAGCACACGTCCTCTTTTGCTTCAGAATAGCAATAGAAATATCTAGATCATCGTCCACTGAACTGGATGGTGTAGTCTCCTCCTACAGTAAAGAATCCTGCACATGTACCATATCTGACCCGTCAGTAGTAATGTCATCAACACATACCTGAGGCGTGCTGGATGTCGAACGTGTAGCCTGAGCAGGACCTGACCGACGCGTATTGAATTTTGGTAAAGGTGGAATAGGAGGTTGTGGAGGTGGTGGTGGCGGAGGTGGTGGTGGTGAAGATGACGTAGTAACTGGTGCAGGAGTAGACTCAGGTGGTGACGTAGGAGGTGGAGGAACATAGACATTATCATTGGTAGTGGATGGTACCAACCTGTCACCTGCAGGAGAGAAATACATAACAGACTCAAAGAACGTGACATCAGCACTGACAAAGTATTTCTTGTTTATAGGGTCATAACAGCGATAGCCCTTCTGAGTCCGAGAGTAACCAACAAAGATACTTGACAGCTCTAGGAGAGAGTTTGTCAAGTCCTGGAGTAAGGAGATGAACAAAGGCAACAGTACCGAAGACACGAGGAGTAAGTGAGAATAATTCCTTATCAGGAAAAAGGATAGACATAGGAATTTTCTCACCTAGGACAGAAGACGGCATACGATTGACTAGGTAACAAGCTGTCAGAACATCATCCCCCCAGAAAGATATAGGAGCACAACTCTGAATAAGAAGAGTCCGAGTAATGTCAAGAAGATGTCGGTGCTTTCTTTCTGCCACGCCATTCTGCTGAGATGTGTAAGGACAAGTAGTTTGATGAATAATGCCCTTTGAGGAGAGAAACTGAGAGAGAGACCGTGTGCAGAATTCCAGAGCATTATCTGTACGAACATATTTGACAGTAGAGGAAAAAACATTCTGCACTTCATTAATCAAAATTTTAATCACATCTCCTGCTTCAGATTTATTCTTTAAAAGAAAGACCTAAGATACACGAGAGAAATCATCCACTACAACTAGATAAAACATGTGTCCCTGATGATCGGGAACACGACTCGGACCCCAAATATCAATATGCAACAACTCGAACGGGGAGCTACTGCTCCGACTCTGACGACTAGGAAAGCTGGACCTATGATGCTTTCCCAACTGACACGCGTCACAGCGAAAGGAAGAACTGGGAGAGATCTGAGGCAGCAGGTGTCGCATTTTCTGGAGCGGGAGATGACCAAAGCGAAGATGCCAGATGTACGGAGATACTGGTCCGGCGGAATAAGAAGAGACACCAGCATAAGAATTACGGACCAAGCGACACAGACCATTCTGCTCAGAGCCACAGCCAATCACCCTTCACGTTAGTATGTCCTGAAAAATAAGAGAAGAGGGGTCAAATATAGCACAACAGAGCAAATCCTTCGTAATCTGACTAATAGACAACAGGTTCATAGTGAATTCGGGAGCATGCATCACATTCCGTAGATGCATGGAAGAAGATAGAACGACCTCCCCCCTGTCCAATAAGGGGGGAATGGGTACCATCTGCGATCTGTACTGAACGGCCATGGGGAATGTCCCTGTAGGACTCAAGTCTCCCTCGATCTCGGCAGATGTGATGTGTAGCACCAGAATCTATAATCCAATCAAATATATAATGATAAGTGGTAAATGCAGTAGCACTACCTGAGGTACTAGCGACAGCCGAGGAACTGGCAGAGGCAGAGGCAGCAACATCAGAAGGTCCAACAGAAGAATCAACAGTAGATTGTGGCATAATATCACGTAGGCGTGCCACGAGCTCCTCAAAACGACTGTTTGCATTGGATGCTGACTGGGGCTGAACATGTTCAGCTACCTGTGCCGATGCTGGGAACCCATGCTTAGAGTAGCATGTATCCTCCGAGTGGCCTGTGCGGTGACAGTACGAACAGGGGTGACGAAAGCGACCACCCCAACCACCTCCATGACCATGTCCACGACCAGAAGACTGACCACCTCTCCCATGCGAAACTGCAATCGCCGATGGGGGTGGAGTAGATGAGCTGGAAGACACTGAAATGCGATTGAGCCTCCGGTAAACATCCTCCATTGGAGGAATAACTGCATCTGCCAAAATCTGAGAGCGGGCAGCCTCGTACTCAGGATCTACGGCTGCAAGTAGAACGCCCACCATGGTGGCATTCCGAAACGTCTTCTGTTGTTCAGGGGTTGCTGTGAGTGGAATGGTACTGTATAGCTTCTCAAACATCCCTCTTAGGGACGTGTACAAGGAGTGAAGTGGTCTGCCGTTCTGCTTCATCGTGAATATATCATGCTGAAGCTGTAACATCTTGGTTTCATTCCGTACTTGTGAGTATGTTGCAGCCAGAATATCCCACATTGCCTTGGCAGTGGGCTGATGGAGAACATCATTGGCAATCTTCATCGACAGTGTGCCTGACAGCCAAACCTTGGCATACGAATCATCAGCCTCCACGAGGCATAAATCCCTGTCTTCTCTGTTGGCTCATCCTCAGTAAGAATGTGCATCTTACCGTTTGACTTCATGAGACTCATGAACTGCATCGCCCAGAGCTCGTAGTTTGAACCATCCATCTTCACTATTGGCGCGGGACATTTGAACGCGCCTATGAAGGGCATATCCAACTTGGATTCTGACATATCGCTGATGGAGAAGAACTAGGGATTGTAGATAGAGTGACAAATGTCTACAGAGACTGCATAGGATTTGAGTATGTATGTAGACGTTACACACCCAAATCCATAGATCCGGAGGACGAGCGGGTTGCGATCAAGACGACGGGAGGCACAGTGGTAACCGCCTAGGGCACGGCGGCGGCTAGGGCACGACGTGGTTGGACTGGCGGCGACGGCTGGGCTGGCGGCGACGGCTGGACTGACGGCGGCTAGGGCACGGCGTGGGGGCCGGGCTGGCGACCGCCTAGAGACGGAACCGGCGAGAGGGGCCGACGAGAGGAGAGGGGGCCGGCTAGAGGACCGGCGAGAGGAGAGGGGCCGACGAGAGGAGGGAGCCGGCGAGAGGAGGGGCGGGTGGGGGGGGGGGGATGAGCCCTAGGGTTTAGGCTCTGATACCATGTTGGGAGAAAATGAGCAACTGATTATTCAAGAGAACCCTGGTCTCTCTTATATAGGGAGAGACCTAATGGGTAAAGTACAGAGTAGTCCAAAGAACAATATGAAAATACTAAACATTATATAACACAAATAATAATAATACTCTCTACAGTCTCCAGAGACAGATTCCATCTGTAACAGTTCGTCTCCAGATAAGTCTTCAATTTACCTAGGCACATTTGATCTGAGCATATAAATATGGCATAGGAAACTATTCGTATGCTGTCATATATTGATGATACATGTTTCTAGTGTCATGTTATCCGTATGTATGGTCAAATACTTGTAAAAAATTATCAGAAATAATAGACCCGTCTGCTCATGAAGGGAAAATGAAGAATCCCATCTTTCACCCAATCACCAAGATGGATAGTGGGAACTACGTGCTCTAGTCCCAGTTATTTCTATATGTAAATTAAAGGACACATAACATACCATTACCATGAGGAACCCAAGGAGAAACTGGCAAGCTCACAACATGGAAGATAGACAACGCTACAGTCAAAGCGTGTATGATGAACATCTACAAGATTACAAAGTGCATGCATGATAACTTATGACCAGGGTTTAAGATATAGCCGTCGATATATCAGAATCAACGTGGGACCGATATATCTCATGATATGGCAATATATGTCGCTGAAAAGGTCTTTACTTCACAAATGGTCGTCGATATGGGCGATATTTTGGTGATATATCGCCAAAATATCGCATCAACATGGGCTGATATAGAGTCTGATATTTAAACCCTTGCTTATGAGTTATGACGAACCTATTTAGATAAGAAGAAAAGAAGAATTATGAGTGGATCCTTCATCTTTTTGTTGACGTCTCAAATAAAGTAAAATGGTTGACCTCTGGCCCAATGTTATTATGCACGGAATTCCATTTTTCAAAGACTGAACTCATATATGCCTGTCTTAACATATGAGACTGAAATTATCTTCATATTTCAGTCGACGATCAAACTATTTCTTGGAGGCTTCGGTCCTCCATATGAGGCCACACGAGCACAGACGAATACTGCGTCTGAGATTCCTTTTATAGAAGTATTCTATAGCAGGTTAGGAAGACTCATTACTCTTCCTGAAGAGTAATAGGTTGAGACCACCTCTGCTATGGTCGCTTCGTCCAGCATAGGTCATGGAACCTTCTTCTGAGGCAAGAGTCATGGTCTGATACACCCGTGCGCATCAGACCACGGCATGCATTATGTCATCATATTTGTCATACTAAAGACCAGTGTTGGGTAGAACACGGGAAACCTCAAACTGTCCATAAGACAATTTAAACAATGAATGATGCCTCAACCTCCATAAATGGAGTAGAATATGAGGATGTGACTCAGAAACTTTTTTTTGAGACCAAAAAAGGGGGAAACACGCATGGGTGTCCACCCCAATATATTCTGACTCAGAAACTTAACCAGACTGATATCTCAATAAGCCCCTTTCATTTCAGGAGCAATAGACAGAGAATCGAACATTGCAACCTTTATTAATCCTTTATTTACCTTAACAATTCTTTGCATGTTATGATTTATCAAATTGATCCGAGCAGCTGACACATTCCAATGCATTAAAACACATTTGCAACAAAAATCATTTTCTTCCCTTCATGATGTTCTATATGGGCATACCATCATGGTTGCATATGGGAGACAATCACCAATTATCGATCATGGGGATGTTCAAGTTGCCCTACATATTTGTCTGAATAATATTCTTTTAGCTCCGGAGGTTCCTAAGAGTTAACTTTATGTTTCAAGAACTAAGATGCTTAATTGTGGGGCTAATTTTGATTGTGTCTATTATTTTTCAGGATATAGAAATCGATCAAATGAGACTGATTGTGGTCGTGGATGAGATTAGACTTTTGGTGGACAAAGATACTTGCCTCCGCCTTTTTCTTGAATGAAGCATGTTAGCCTGGAAAACATCATTGGATCATGTTTCCAAGTATCATGGACATGTTGCTGAATCTATTTTTGAACTTGTATATTTCAATGATTGGGGACCCAGTCCTGCTCCAGATCACTCCGAGAATAGGTTTTATCTTGTTGTTAATTACTTCATCCAAGTTTCTTGGGTTTTTATGAAATCAAACGTCGAAATTGATATTGTTATACATTTTTTTAGGAAAAGGAAAATGTTTTGAGCCTTCATGCCAAATATAACTCCTCTTTAATTATGCTCCTGATTTTTGTAATAGCTCCTATGCTCCTCTTTAATTATGCATGGAGTCATCCACCAAACATCGTGTCCATATACATGCCAAAAGAATGGTGTAACTACATGATAACTGTTGGGAAAAATAAGAGTTGTGTTTATTCCTTAAGCCCTAGACTCTCTTATATAGGGAGAGGCCTATGGGCAAATTATATATGGTAGACAAACGAAAAGAGAAATAGATAAAAGATACAAGAACATAAAATAAAGTTCTACACTCCCCCTCAAGATGGAGCATAGATATCTATCATGTTCAACTTGGATAAGCACTTCTGGAAGGGACCCCGAAGCAAAGCTTTGTTAAGAATGTCTGTCGTTTGGTCTCCTGAACTGACATGGGTCATAGAAATGAAGCCTTTCTGGATCATATCACGGATATAATAGCAATCAACCTCGATATGCTTTGTCCTCTCGTGAAATACAGGGTTATTTGTAATGAATAATGCAGCTTGATTATCGCATTTTAGCGACATGGGAAGAGGAACATCTATATGTAGATCTGTCAGAACTGCGTGAACCCACATCACTTTTGCACATGCTTGGGCCATAGCTCTATACTCCGATTCAACACTGGATCTCGCAACTACTGTTTGCTTCTTACTCTTCCATGAGACAAGCGACTCCCCAACAAATATAGCAAAACCTGATGTAGACTTCCTATCTTGTAAACATGCTGAGATAGTAATAGTGCCCTCCTTCCTAAACAGCAATCTTGCACCTGGAGATGACTTAAGATACCTTAGTATCATATGCATAGCATCCATGTGTACCTAACGAGGTTGCTCCATGAACTGGCTCACTTTATTTACTGCAAATGAAATATCTGGTCTGGTAATAGTAACATAAAGAAGCCTCCCTACCAGTTTCTTGTCAACCTCCTTAGTATCGTCATCATGCATCTTCATGCTTGGATCCATGGATGTAGAAGCATGTCAGCATCCAAGCATACATGTGTCACTTAGCAAGTCAGTGACATATTTTCTCTGAGTCATCACAAGTCCTTGTTCATTTCTAGCAAAATCCAATCACAGGAAATATCAAAGTACTCCTAGATCCTTGGTAACGAATTCACAGCCCAAGAATTCTTTTGCTCCTTTTATTCCCTGCATATCATCTCCTGTAATAAGTATATCGTCAACATACACCATAATGACGGTCGTACCTCTGGATGTCCTCTGTACAAAGAGAGAATGATCTGCATTCGACCTTTTGAACCCTTGCTTCTCAAACAAATCTAAGAGCTTCTGGAACCAAGCTCTCAGGCTCTGCTTTAGGCCATACATTGCCTTATGAAGTCTGCATACTTGTACACACTCCCCTCAGCAGTAAACCCAGGTGGTTGCTGCATGTAAACTTCCTCCTGAAGATCACCGTATAAAAAGGCATTTTTGACATCAAATTGAAATAGGGGCCAATCTCGAATCACGGCAACAGATAAGAAAATTCGTAAGCTAGAATGACGAGCAACAGGAGAAAACGTGTCAAGATAATCTACCCCATACGTCTGAGTAAAGCCCCGAGCAACCAATCGAGCCGTGTACCTATCAATACCGCCATCTACATTTTGTTTCACCGTAAAAACCCACTTGCAACTCACAATAGATGCCCCAGTAGGAGCTGAAACAAGGCTCCAAGTACCTCTAGACTGAAGGGCGGCCATCTCTTCCTCCACACCAGACGCCATCTACTATCAGCTAATGCCTCCCGGTGAGTCCGTGGAATGTTCACAACGGATAAAGCAACTACAAACCTCCTGAAATCTCCTGTCAGACGCTCAAAGGTAACATAAGAGGCAATCGGATATGAAGCACATGACCTCTTCTGCTTTCGCAGCGCAATAGGCAAATCAAGTTCTGCATCAGTTGTACCACCATCCGTATCATCCCCTACCTGCTCCTGCTGAGAAATACCATCAGTCCCATCATTAGAAGTAATGTTATCAGAACAAACCTGGGGCATGCTTAATGATTGACCATGAGCATGAGCAGGGGCTGGCCGTCGACGGTAGTGGTGTGGTAGAGGAGGAACCAAAGACATGGAAGGTGGTGGAGGTGATGGCGGTGGTCGAGGTGGTGGCGGTGGTGGAGATGGTGGTGGAGGTGTAGGAGCTTGTTATGGTGCATACATGGGTGGAGGGGGAATATAGATCTCATCGGTTGTGTTTGATGGCACCAACCTGTCACCTGTAGGAGAGAAAAACAAGACTGACTCAAAAAACGTGACATTTGTACTGACATAATACCTTCGACGTAACGAATCATAGCAATGATACCCCTTTTGAGTCCTGGAATAGTCGACAAAAACGCATTTGACAGCCCTAGGAGAGAGCTTGTCAATCCCTGGAGACAGTTGATGAACGAATGCAATGGACCCAAAGACACGAGACGTAAGGGAAAACAACTCCTTATCAGGAAAGACAAGGGAGAAAGGTATCTTTTCCCCCAACACAGATGAGGGCATGCAGCTAATAAGGTAACATGCAGTGAGAACCGCATCGCCCCAGAACGAGTGCGGAGCACAACTCTGGATAAGAAGCGTACGAGCGACATCAAGAAGATGGCGGTGTTTTCTCTCCGCGACACCATTCTGTTGGGACGTGTAAGCACAAGATGTTTGGTGAAGAATGACATGGGATGAAAGAAATTGAGATAATGTATGAGTACAGAATTCAAGGGCATCATCAGTTCACACAATTTTGACAGAAAAAATATTCTGCACTTCTTTAATAAAATTCATAATAGTGTTGCCCGCTTCTGATTTATTCTTTAACAGGAAGACCCACGACAAACGACTAAAATCATCCACAGCAACTAAATAGAATATGTGTCCCTGATGATCGGGAACACGACTTGGACCCCAAATATCAATATGAAAAAAACTCAAAAGGAGAGTTACTGCTCCGACTCTGACGATTAGGGAAGACAGACTCATGATGCTTCCCTAACTGACAAGCTTCACAATTGAACAACGAGCACGGTGAAATTTGAGGAAGGAATTGACACAGTTTCTGAAACGGAAGATGACCGAAGCGCATATGCCATAGATAAGGATAGACAGGTCCAATGGAATGAGATGATGCTCCAGCATAAGGTGTATGGACCAGTCGATACAACCCGCCTTGCTCACAGCCATGCCCAATCACGTTGCCCGTGAGAATGTCCTAAAATACAAGAGATGGTGAGTCAAATATCGCTCGACAATATAAATCCTTAGTAATCTGACTAATTGACAGTAAATTCATTGAGAAATTAGGAGCATGAAGCACATTCTGCACCTGCATAGAAGGTGTTAAGGCAATTTGTCCATGTCCTGTGATGGGAGAATGAGTCCCATCTGTTATATCAACTGTCCTTCCTGGGGAAACTTACTTGTAGGATGTGAGTTGATGTCTGTCTCCACATAAATGATGTGTGGCATCTGAATCTACAATCCATTCTGAGGTACCTGAACCCTGGTAGAAAGTAGAAGTATGAGCACTACATGAGGAACTAGCTTATGCAGTAGCAGCAACGTCCAAGCCGCTCTCTGAAACAGGTGGAGGAGTACCGGTTGGAGGCATGATATCAAGCAGTCGAGACACAAGTTCATCATATCGTAGATCCGATGCGGGTGTAGCACCATGATGTTGAATCTGTTCTGTTGCACGAGCAGATGCTGGGAAACCATGCTTGGAGTAGCATGTATCTTCTGTATGACCAGTCCAATGACAGTACGTGCACTGTGATCCACGACCACGGCCAACCCTACCACATGGTTCTCGTCCATAAAAATGAGATGGGTTGCCTCTTCCGCGAGAGGTTGCCATAGCAGAAGAATTTGGCACAATAGTAGGGCTTGAGATGTTGATTCGGCTCAATCCCGAAAAGCCTCCTCCATGGGAGGAATGGTAGCATCTGCCAGAATCTGTGAGTCAAGAGAGGCTAGAAAGATTCCCACCATCGTAGCATTCTGATATGTCTTCAACTGCTCTGGAGTAGCTGTGAGAGGCGTGAAACTATGAAGCCTCTCAAACATTCCCCGTGATGCAGTGTAGTGAGCATGCAGGGGTCAACAATTTTGCTTTATCGTAAAGATATCATGCTGGAGCTATAGGATTTTTGTCTCATTCTTGTCTTGGGAATACGTGGCAGTAAGGATATCCCACATGGCTTTGGTAGTAGGTTGGTGCAAAACATCATTAGCAATGTCTGGAATCAAAGTACCAAACAACCAGACCTGAGCATATGCATCATCAGCCTCCCATGAGGCATACAGCCTCCCATGGTGGGCCGAACGACGGCTTGAAGGTGGAAAGGTTAGGGTTCGGTATGAGAGCTCCGGTCTAGGACCGTCGCTCTGATACCGGGTTGGGAAAAATAAGAGTTGTGTTTATTCCTTAAGCCCTGGACTCTCTTATATAGGGAGAGGCCTATAGGCAAATTACATATGGTAGACAAACGAAAAGAGAAATAGATAAAAGATACAAGAACATAAAATAAACTTTTACAATAACATCTCCATATTCATGATGTTTCTATACCCCTACTTATTCAGAGTGCTACCCCGCTTACCTTTTAAGATGATGTTATACTTATGGCAACCTACTTGATAAATCGCATGCCCTCCACCATCCTAGAAGATAAAACTCAATATTCCCTACTCTTCCCCGATTAAAAATCGTTCGAACCTAGCCTTTGGGCACATTGTTTGCATACATTCAGCGGTCATGATAAGCTTGCACCTCGCGCTGTAAAGTGTGTTTGTATGCATTGTTCCAACAATGAGAAGGGGTACATTTTCTATGATCCTATCCATTGCCGGTACAATGCAAATGCAGATGTTACTTTCTTTGAAACTATATTACTCCACAATTGGCTCTTGTGTAGTTGCTTCAGGTGTTGGTAAGAGTGCGTACCTTCCTACGACGTCTCTATCTAGTGGTGTATTAACCGACGTTGAACTTTTTAAGTTGGTCTATTCATGTCAGATTGCACACCCTTATTACTACAGAAGACTAACGATTTGGTGCTTGAGGACCATGTGCACAAAGGTATACATGCTACTGAGGATGATATTCAGCATTCTCAGCTTCACTCCAATCTTTTAACAACATTTCGAAAAGGGAAAGGAACATGCACATCATACCCTATTTCCAACTATGTTTCTAGAGGAAGATTATCTCTGGGGTACAAGACGTTTATGTCAGGACTTCCAACTGTCAGAGTCTCGTCTACCCATCAGCAAACAACCTTTGTTCCCAAATAGAATGTAGCCAAGCAAGAAGAGATAAATGCTCTTCTATCTCAAGGCACATGGGCCTTGGATAACCCTCCCAAGGATGCCATTGTTGTTGGTAGTTGATGCATTTACCAAGTTCCTTTCAGACGATCTTGTGGAAAGATATAAACTATGACTTGTTGCTAAGGTCTATTGTAACATCCGGAATCCGCCAAAACCGAACCCGACCCGATTTGGGTCCGGCAAACCCAATAAAGTTGTTGGTCGGTATTAAACAACCTAAATCGATCAACTGGTCGTGAATCAAAAGTTGATCGGGCGAAATCGACCAAAAATCGGTCGCTTCGTAATGCGCGCCGCGAAAAAAACCGCGACGCAAATTCGGGAATCGCAAAACAAACCGAGACCGTCATTAGATCCGATTCGACGATACAAGACCAACGGAATCGACCGTTCGTCAATCGGAGGTCGTTTGATATTTTTAAATCGTAAAATTTAATCTCAAACCGAAACCGTATCACGAAAATTCCGGGCATCCTAACCCGATCGAAAGTATATCAACATTATACTCAAATCGACCGTCGTCCCGATACGATCAATTGAGATATCGCGGGTCGAAATCCAATAACCGATGCGCGAATACAATCAATTTTTATGTATGACAAATAAAAGGAACTTTGGTTAAATAAAAAATATATATATTATATTTTTACTGAACAGTAACAAAGCAGTCATACGGCTGTTGTAAAAAAAATAAAATAAATATATAGAGAGGGGAAGTTTCCAGGAAACTTCCCTCCCCCTCATTCCCTCTCTCTATATAAACCCATTCCCTCTCCCGTAATTCCCCATATCCAACGCCATTTTTTTTCTCTTCTCCAATTTTTTCTCATTTTCCCTTTCTCCTCCCTTTCTTCCCTCTTTCTTTCCCATCTTGATTTCTTTCCAACGAAGGGAGGCATTCCAGGCTCTCCCAAATTTCAGTTTCCCTGGAGCTCCTACTCCTGGAAATGCAGCCCTCCATTGGCTGCTTCAGCTTTCCTGTTGTTGTACATCTCTGCATGCAAGACTGCAGGAACTCCTCTTGCTCATGGAACTACATCCACATGCATGTGGAACTCCTCAATAAGAAAACCAAGAAGTACAATCCTTATCCCCTCTCTTTGCTGTCATGCATGAACAGATCACCATCTCCTTTTTCTACCATATATGAGATTTGATACACATTCTGTTGACATGGTTGATAGAGAAATCTGTGAATTATTTGGCTGCAATGGAAATTCACATGGTTGGCGATCATGAAATTTTGGGATATAATGGTACAATACGACCTTAATCCTGTATATTTGGTTTACAGAAATCTGATGGCCTGGAATATAATCTAATGCGTTAACTGTCATTGGTTATAATTGCATCATTTTCCCTTCAAATTCATGCTTTTAAGATCTGCATCTGGTTGTGTATGTTATTTGACTAAGAAATATCCATGTCAACAATTCTAATAAGTGCTTACGAAAGTAGAAAGCTTCTTTAACATATAGAACCTATCTTTTAGCAAAACTAGAAAGCAAATTGTTGATTATGATAAATTATTAGTTGCTCTGCTTTCAGAAGTACATTTAGATTTTTATAGGGAGATATTACACACCCTTATTGCGAATTATCACATGTAAATTGGATTGTAGTAGAGCAGAATTTATGAGGTGTGTTCCGGAATGTGAGATCTAGATGGCTTAGGATGATAATATCTATTGTACAAAATCCCAACTCAATTTATTGAGATTTTTTTGAGAATCCAGTACCAAAATTTGGGATTTGTGTCTGTTGTTCTTTATTAGGAAGTATCGAATTATGACTGGTCTACCGAGGATGATGCTCCATGATGATTGTAACTATTTTCTCTCTACTCTTCAAAAATCAGAATTTGACATGAACAGAATTTCAGCTATGATCATAGGATATTTTTTTCATATCTCAGGACATTGGAGTAGTCTTAAAAGTTCTATTCAAATTGAACATGATTCATCTATTTACATAACTGAATTAAATTCATCTATTATACAAGTCAGACCCGAATTATCTAAAAAAAACTGATTTATTTTGAGTAAAACCTGATCCTTGATTACATTAGAACATCTAAGGGCTTATGTGTTGCTGGCAAGTGAAAATTTGCTCTTTCATAGAGTCAGTAAGTGGGGTCTGAAATCCATATCTGATCAAGGGTTATGAAACTTAATTGTATGTATTGTTAGATGCATATGGAGCATAAACTTTGCTCATGACTAGAAATTCACCAACTTTGTCATTCTTAAGAAATCCTAAATTCTTCACAAAACAAGTTGAACCGGAACAATGAAGTTTAAGAGAATTAAGAAGGTGATTTTCCAAGATCTAATCCCTCTTTAAAATTATCAACATTTCCAACTTTGGTAACACTATCCTTACAAAGAAATGAGAGTAAATAGTAAATACCAATATGGGAACCTAATGACTTTTGATCAATCGAGGTTATGGCAATGTACAAATGCAAGGATGAAGTTTAAATTGATAACTATTAAGACTCATATAAATAGTACTTGATCTATAAAGCCAACCTCCTCCAAGATAACGTGAAAGTGAACATGTAATCAAGTACATCTATGTAGCTGATGGTTAATTAGGGATGGCAATTATTGAGCCGGTCATGATGACCCTTACACCTGACCGTGCGAGGGCGCGGTGACCCTCAACTGGGCGGAGGAAAGGAAGCCCAGTTAGGGCAGCGGCCGCCAAGTGCGCGGGTCTAGGATCCCAGTCCTCTTCACGGTTTTTACGCGAGCTTGCAGTGTTTTTACGCCTCTTTGGGATCCTGACTTTAGACCATTCCGCTGACCCTCTGTTTTAGGAAACCCAGTCGGGGGATCCTTGGTTTTTCAGTTTTACGTACGAGCTCGGTTGCCCGTTACCGGTCGGGCTGTTTTTCTAGAGTGACTTTTCCGGGAAGTCCCTCTCACACGTCTCAGTGGCGTAGTTGGGGAGTAGACCTATCCCTCTATTGGACCGTCCTTCCAACTAGAGGGCGAGACGGAAGAGCCATTTGTAGGCTTCTTCACCGCTTGAGTTTTCTTTCGCCAACAGACTTGGCGATTCTACATCCAGATCATTCGTATCTACATCTATATCTACATCATTGAGAGTACATCTGAGAAAGTTACAGTGAAGGTTTGGAGGAAATGACAATTAAAATTGAGTTGATTAGAAATGACTTTAATCTGATTCGAAAATCCTATAAGTTAGTGGATGAGTTGGGAACTTAGTTAGGATGCATTATACAACACCGCATGCCTACGGAGGCACCCCAACCCTAAGGTACTTTTAAATACCTTAGAGTCATAGTGTGAGGTTACACACATACCAAGACCACGGACTATCCACTAACTTAGAAGGAGTAAATAGAATTAAGGATCAAATTCATCATCATCATATCAGTCCATTATCGAAAACCATGACATGATCTCAATGACAAGAAAGTAGCCATCAAGTTCCGCAACATGATCTCCAAAACCCAAAATCATGATCTTAAAACACAGAAAATCATTATATGTTAGGGTTTATCATCTAAACTTTATATAATTATATATATATATGGGATGAATGGGAAAAAGGGGAGAACAAATGAACTTAATACCAAACAGTTGAAAACCCTTTTTCTTATGCAAGTAGATGTAAATTATACTTGTTCCACCTTTCTACTTGCTCTCTTTTGCACATAATAAATTACTTGTCATTTATTTTTTTAAAACTACGGATTTGTATTCACAATTGTGACTCCTTTTCTTCCTTGTACGCATGGCAGGAAAGGAGTCTGTTGTTCAGTAGCTATACAGGGTTCCAGGAGACAAGATCTATACTAGATGGTATGTAGTTTTTGTTACAATTTTTAGTTCAATTGATATTGTAAATTGCTTCTTCTCTTCAGTCAAACATTTGGGATGTTATATGTACTGTCAGACATTGTACATGTTGTAAAATCATATGGAAATTAATGAAATGAATTTCTAGTGCCATAGTCTCTTTTAGCTTGTGGTTATGATTATGAATATGAATGTCAATTGTTGCAGAAAAAAAATTCCCCATAAAATTATGTTGTTAATGCGATGTCATAAATGGAATATTGCGAATTGTAGTGTTAACGGGTACCCGGATCCTGAGGGGTTCACAATTTGGTATCAGAGCAGCGGTACCCCGATACGTACATTCGCAGTATTTCAGTTCCGATCGCATTAAGTTCTCGAATAGCGACAGTCTTCCGACTTGTCGTGAGTTCGAGAAGGGAAATATGACATTCATATGCAATGACCACAGATGTCACCAATTTCATTAATTTTCATATTATATCCCAAGAAGAGAAAAGCATTTATGATAAATATCTGTCTAGGGCATTTTATGACTAATTATGGTTCTCATGCAGAGCCATGGCACCTCGACCAGGTCAGGATACTTCTGATCAGCTGGCACGCATACTGAGCACGCTTACTGATCTTCAGCAGCAGCAGGCTGCTATGAGAGGCCATCAGGAGCAGATATTGGCCCAGCAGACTGAGATTGCTGACAGGCAGACGGACATAGATATGAGATTTGAGGACCTGTCAGACTTCACGTACCGTCCATCCCAGGATGGAATACGACAGGACCAGCACCAGTCCGTTGAGGTGGAGCAGCCTCATCCTGACGATCCACTAGAGGACATTCCAGAGCATGGAGCTGAGGAGGATGCGGACTTAGACAGGGAGCAGGACCCTGTTGATTTTGCTGACGAGGGTGCACACGAGTATTCTGCCATTCACAGGCACCAGTCGGTTTTCACGTCCTACCAGCGGGCCAACATACCCTTATTCGAGGGCACAGGTCCACCAGATGATGCTGAGCAGTGGCTGAAGAGAGTAATGAAGGTGCTCAGGGCAATTCATGCGCCACAAAACACGTGGCTATCTTTCATAGAGTATTCACTGACAGACTTTGTCGAGCAATGGTGGGAGGCCGTAGTGTCCGAGTTAGGCCGAGAGCCTACTTGGAACGATTTCGAGACGAGGTTCAGAGCCCACTTCTTTTCTGCGAAGTGGAAGGAGTCCCAGCGCCGACTGTTTGCAGAGCTTCGTCAGGGACAGATGACAGCCAGGGATTACTTTATCAAATACACAGAGCTGTCACGACATACACGAGCGGCTGGCGCATTTCCAGAGGAGAATCTGGAAAAGTTCATTGGCGGCATGCGAGAGGAGGTGCAGGAGAAGCTGGCAGGATTACACATCACTTCTATCTCCGAGGCTACCGATGCTGCGGAGAAGATCGAGGACATCAGGGGGAGACATTTCGGGAGCTCGTCTGGAGCAGCACCTAGACCGCGACGATCTTTTGCACCGATACGTCGACCGTTTCAGCAGCAGAGGTCAGACAGACGGTTCCGACCTACAGGTTCGACATTCTCTGGCAGTGTTCGCTCTTCTCCATCGACTACTCTAGGAGGAGCACTTGTCGGACGTGGCACAGATTCCGCTCGACCATCTGGGTCGCAGCGAGCAGACACGACCACCCCATCTACTCGACCAGTCAGATGTTATCGATGTCACGAATGGGGACTGTACCGATCAGTGTCTTGCTTCGAGGTTACTTGCTCCGTTAGGTAGAGTCTCAGAGACTCTCTCTTCCCCGTATCACATACAAGGGCAGGTGGCCAGTTGTTTGTCATTTCCCTGATAGTCAGGCAATTGCACGTACTGATTGGCGGTCATGAGATGATCACAGATTGTCTACTTCTACAGCTTGATGAGTTCGACTTGATTTTGAACATGGATTGGTTATCCACTCATCATGCACTTGTTGATTGCTTTAGGAAGACGGTTGTCTTCAGGATTCCTAATCTACCCGAGTTTCACTTTTGAGGGTACTTTGCATGACTCCACCATGGAGTATATTTCAGTGTTGCGAGCTCAGTGACTTGTTGACCAGGGTTGCAATTCATATCTTGCTTTTGTTCGGGAGGTATCTGATCAGGAGCCGATGACCATATCTACATCTACATCATCTGGAGTTATATTTGAATCAATTAAAGTTAAGAATTGGAGATGTTACGATCAAAAGTTGGGATTAGTAGGAAATGATTATTCTCTCTATCCAAGCAAATAAGTCAAATTAAGAGATCTTTCCAATCTTAACTCTTCCATCATCATTCACAAGTATGATCTCTGAAGCAATTAATATATATGTTCACACTCATACCCTCATGAATATTCATCTACAAAATAATAAGTCATATGGGGGAAATGCCGGGTTCTGGGAAATCATTAGAAATGCATTACAAACAACTTGAAACCCCTTTTTACTTACGCAAGTAGATATAGATTTTACTTATACCACCTTTCTATAGATTTTACTTGTACCACCTTTCTACTTGCCTGCTTTTGCACATATTAATTGTCTAGTTACTTTTATAAGTATTTGGGAGGTACCAGCAATGACCGACGCCTCTTCTTTCCTAACGTGTTTGGCAGGCAAACAGCCTGCAGTTCAGTAGCCGCTCAGTAGCTATACATGCTTCCTGGAGACAGAGTTTACACTAGACGGTATGAAGTACTTTGTCTCAGTTTTTGTCTAGTTGGGGATGTATATGCTATCTCTTTTGTATCACTTGGGATATATGTTGTAATATGGAAGATGCTTGTGCAAGTTGTAAATGGATATGAATATTAATGAAAAAGAATTTTGGTGCCAATTGTATCTCTTCTACTTTGTGGTTATGTTGTGAATGTGAATGTCATGTGGATAATTAGCCGCGCGAAAAATTTTCCCTGCTTTTCGGTAACTTCATGCGGTCTCATGTGAATAATGGTGCGATTGTGTGATTAACGGGTACCCAGATCCTGAGGGGGTTTACAGCTACATTCAGACTATAGAGTGGATTACGTGGAGACCTCTTAAGTTATCAATCTTCCGAGATGTGTATTCTGATTTCTTTGAGTGGTACAATTATCATGATTACTTCATTGAGTGGATGTGAATAATGCCTTCTTATATGGCAATCTGCATGAAGATGTTTATAGACAACAACCTCACAATTTGAGACAAATGGGAGTGTTAAAAAATGTGTAGGCTCCACAAACCAACCTATGGTATTAAACAAAGTCCCATGTAATTGATCCACAATGGACCACTTTCTCTTTCTCAGGAAAACAGATGAAGGAACAATTGTGATGCTGGTATATTTAGACGATATCATTCTAACTGCAGCTGATATTCATGGCATATCGAATACCAAGAAGTATCTTGCAGAACACTTCATCACAAAGAACTTAGGAGAACTTCGCTACTTTCTTGGCATTGAAGTTGCTAGAAATGCTCGTGGCATGCTTCTTTCATAAAGAAAGCATGTTACATATCTATGATAAACTAAGATGTTAGAGGCAAAGCTAGCATCCTCCTTATGGATCCCAATGCACGACTATATGAAAATTCATCTGAATACAATGATGCAAGACAATACAATTGCCTAGTAGGAAAATTATTATGAGTCACTATCACTTTCCTTGATATTTTTGTCAGTCAATCGAGTGAGCAAGTTCATGTCAAAACCAAGCCAAATGTACTGGGAAACTGTAATGATGATCATGAGCTGCCTCAAGAAAATGATTTTTATTTGCATACCAAGTCTTGAGATGTTTGGGCTTATTTTTGACACTAACCATAGATTGTCCCAGTGTACAAAATATCCACGACTGATTTTTGTTCTTATATTGGCGGTAACTTAATCACTTGGAGAAGCAAGAGCAAAAGTGATAGTCGCTCACTTTAGTGTCAAATCTGAATATGGGGCAAGGCTCAAGCTACCACTAAACTAAATGGATTAGGTCCTTGCTTATGGATATACAAGACTGCACCTATTGGAATCGAGCCCCATGATCATGAAATGTGACAATTATGTTGTTGCATTCATACCAAATAATCCAGCCTTCCATGGACGTACCAAGCATCTAGAGGTAGATTGTCGTTACATTTGGGGCTATCCAAAATGGGTATAAGACTGTACCAGACATCTCAGAGAAACAAATGGTTGATGTATTCACAAAACCCTTGACTTGTTTTTACTGCACCAAATGTATCTCCAAGCTAGAGCATGATGGACATCTATGCTCCAACTTGAGAGGACTATTAATGTTTTTTTATTACTCCTCTCCCCATGTATATATATGGATGGGTACTCCACATGCTATCAATAATAATGAGGCTATATAAAGATCCCCAAATGCCATGTAATCATTGATTAAAACAGAAAGATAGCACAGCCCTTGGTGCCTTTCCCATAGTTTCACCCCACATCTTAGGGAGTAGGGTTACACATAAATCATGTTTGTTCTTGATTTTCCATTTCAGAATTTATATTCCATCGTGCCTAAGCAAGTCGTGCTCGGATTGACTCATTGATTACGAGATATCTTTATATTGTTAATTTTTCTCTCAAAGTCCATTTTTCCTTTTTAAGATAATTGAAAATCCATGAGATAATGTGCGGCAAGAGCTGTAATAGGTCCTGCATGTGCAGAGATCATACCAAAAGCATTACAGCATCAGCCCTAATGGTGATCTAGGATGTTTTTAGTGTGATCAGGTACGACAACAACAACAGTGGCGATGAGTACTAACTCAAGGTATCAGTCAAAGGGTTCCACTTTGGAACCTTAGATATCCAGGAAAAAGGAAAACAAATGCCATGAGCATAAGATCTGAATGCATATGCACTTTCCATGTTCCAATGATAGCTTTTCGAGTTATGAGTTCTCAGGTTAGAGAGCATAGCGCTAGGACTCGCTCACATGACCTCTGTATTTTCCAAGTAATAAAAAAAGACTGAATGCAATATATGAAGCCGAGATCAAAGTTTACATGCAATGCATAGAATACGAGGCACTGGTTTTAAGAGGAAGCCCAAGAAGCGACGTCGCAAGGTGCTACTTAAAGCAATGCGAGGAGGCGATACTTGTTAGTGATAAAAAAGGAAATATGTGATGAACCAAGGTGATTGATGGTAGGGGTGTTAAGCGGGTGTGATTTGGGATATGTGGCAAGGTTGCACACGAGGCAATAGTTCCATGCGATGTTGCGCAGTCTGACATGATCGTGGGTGTGTTGAAGACCTCATTAACGATAACATCCTGAGAAGGAGAAAAATCAGTGGCAAAGGGAAGAAGATATTATTCGAGGAGTAGGTGATATAAAGCTTCTACGTGAATCTCGAGCAACACTATAGTTGTGGTCTCTTGAAGCCTAAAGTGAGAACAGGTTGTTCATCTCTTCAATAGGGCTTTAGGTCCTCTAATATTTAAATGAAAGCCCAATGTGCATTGTTTAAAAAAATGAGGGGAAATTAAAAAAAATGCAAAGTGAAAAATGGGAAATTATTCTTGAGAGAGGTAAAAAAAGGTGCAATGTAGAGGAATGATGCCCCTTTGTTGGGTCGCAACCCATATTTTTCCCCTTTCCCTTAGGTTTCTTAGTTTAGGCCCAAGGGGCTAAAGTTTGAAACAACAAAAAGGTAGCAAAAAAAAGGCAGAACATGAAAGCTGGAAGCTTGAAAGAAAGAGGAAAAAATCGAAAAGAAAACAACCACGAAACAATGTGGGGCGTCACCCAAAAAGGTTAAAAAAATTTTTTAAAAAAAGAAAGAAGATGGAGAAAAAGGAAGCAGTCCAAAAGAAAATGTTAAAAATGGTGGGAAAACATAAAAGGAAATGATTGATTGAAAGAAGAATGAGAAAAAGGAGAGAAATTTAGATAGAATTTTCCATTTCCCACAAGGATAAGAAAGATAGGGGGAGTATTGGTGAACTCCTCTATGTTTTTTAGGCCTATCTGAGATCTTTTGGTGAAGAGGTCCCCATACTCATAAATCGAGCTTAGAGTTAAATTGAATATGAACTATGTATGACAGAGACATATGAAAGAGGTTTGCTACAGAAAGAACCATAGGGTCTCCATAACAGAGACACCATTCTCTTAACATGTGTATGGGAGAGGTCGAGTTCGAGGCACTCTTCAAGAGAGAAGTTCACCAACATAAAGATCTTCATGGTTTTTTTGAGGCAAAAAGGGGGAAACACGCGTAGGTGTTCAACCTAGGAATTTTAATCACCAATTGTGTATGAGGGCACCTTTCGAGATTGTTCTAGAATATAGGGGTGGAAGCAACCTATAAGAATAAAGATTTTTCTGTGGCTGATGAGAAGAGGAAGACTTATGACAGGTGCCAGACAAGCCTAGTTCTTCCCTGGCCAGTGACGAAACTTGCGCGATGGTGTGGCAACAGAGGATATTGACCATCTCTTCTTCAGGTGCCTGAAATCTAGGGAGACATGGGAGAGAGCTGAGCTGCCACGTGTGTGGAGGGATAGTTCCGAGTCTTTCAGGAGTCCATTACTTCAAATTAGACATGTTCAATTGATGGGAGGTGTAGAGTGTGTGCACTTTTGTGGGCCATATGGTTGGGGAGACATTGGGTAATCTTCATAGAGGATAGATTTTATATAGAGAATGCGCTTAAGCATGTTTAGGCTCTCTGTGAGATTAGGAGTCTGTAATTTGGGACATAATTTTTATATAAATATATTCTTTGGATGGGATCGCTAAAGGAGATCCATCCCATTCCCCTCAAATATATATATATAGGATTTTTATCCAATGAGCCCTGTGCCCATTAGCTTTTCGGTGAGCACCATTTGTAGGCCACACACGTGTATTACCAATTGAGTGCTTACCTATTTTGCCGGATGTCATTTTTGGATGGATATTTTAATGCAAAGTGATTTAACAATAAGTAGTATTCCAATTATATCGTGTCCTAAAAAAAAGGAAGATCGTTTTGGAAAGAAAACGTTCGAATCAGTAATTTCTTGCAGAAAATCGAGATCCAAATACTCAGGTCAGTAATATATATACAATAGTCAAGTAAATGGTTGTTGCGAGATCAGTAATATCCAAACCACGGTTAGTAATTTACATTCATTTTATTATATGGTACATAATTCAGTAATATATATACACTGGTCAAGTAAGTGCTTGTTATGAAGTCAGTAAAAGCATAACAAATGGTCAATAATTTCCATATGTATTATTACTTTAAACAGAAATCAGTAATTTAGTGACAATACTCAAGTAATATACATACAGTTTTCAAGTAAATTTTTGTTGTGTGTTCAGTAATGTATATATCTATGTCTTATATCACATGTTCAGTAATATATATACAATTCTCAAGTAATGGCTACTATGAGATCAGCAATAATAAAATAAATGGTTAGTAAGTCACGAACATTACTCAAGTAAGAAAGTAACATATAATCATTAGGGTCTGAGGGAACTTTGGCTTGTCGTGGAATTCTCTTCGGGGAACTTTGGCTTCGATGGGATTAATAGGGCTCTTATTGTTCTTATCCCGAAATCTCAATCTCCAATTGCTATTGATGACTATCGCCCTATTGCAATCTCAAATGCTCTGTACTTGATTGTTGCGAAAGTGCTTGCGAGGAGGCTGGCGGTGGTTTTAGATGTTCTGATCCATCCCTCACAGGTGGCATTCATCCCCGGCCGTTCGATCTCCGATGTGTCGGCTCTTGCCTCTGAGATGGTTGACAGCTGGGTGAGGCGGGGGACGCACGGCTTTCTTTGGAAGGTGGACTTCGCAAAGGCATATGACTCCTTGGACTGGACCTTCCTTTGGTCTGTGCTGCGTGCTCGCGGGTTCCCAAATATTTGGATCTCCTGGATGCGCCGATGCGTTTCTACGGCATCCTTATCAATCATGTTGAACGGCCGTTTCGTTGGTAGCCGGTTTCAACCAAGGAGGGGTGTGCGGCAGGGGTGCCCTCTGGCACCCATGCTCTTCGTCATTGCAGCTGACGTGCTCCCGAGAATGGCGGATAGGGTGATCGCGAGGGGCTTCTCATCCGGTTTCTCGTGTAACTTCAACAACTCTCCAACCCTCCAGTATGCGGACGACACAATCGCCTTCATAGAGGGGGGTCTGGAGGAGGTTAGAGGGATGGCTGTCACTTTCGCCATCTTTAGCGAGCTCTCGGGGTTACGAATCAACCATTCCAAGTCCAAGTTGATTCCTTTCGCTTGGGATGATCGGTATGCGGCGGCTTGTGGCATGATTCTGGGGTGCTCCCCCTCTGCTCTTCCAATCGATTACCTGGGTCTACCGCTGGGCGCGAGAAGGGCGAGATTGTCCCACTGGAACAGGGTCATGGATAAGGCGGAGAGAAGGCTTACTGGGTGGAGTGCGGCGATGCTTTCCAGGGGTGGGTGTCTTGTGCTCATCAGATCGGTTTTGGCAGCTATTCCAATCTATTTTTTGTCGAACTGGGCCATTCCGGTGGGGATCAAGAGGAGGCTCGAGGGCCTTATGCGGACATTTCTATGGGGAAGAAGGGGCTCCGCGTCGCGGGGCATCCATCTGGTGGCCTGGAAGGATGTGGCGAAAAGGAAGTGCGATGGTGGGCTCGGGATTCGTAGCCTGGATCTGGTCAACGAAGCTCTCATGCTTAAATGGGTCAACAAGCTTTGGGGTACCGCCTCTGGCTTTTTTCCCTCTATGCTGCGTGATATTCTCTCCATCGGAGTGGACATGCTGCGAGATGCAGACGCTTCGCGTTCTGGGACGCCTTTTTGGAGGGGAATCGCCTCGGCGGCTAGGCGGTTCTCTCATCTGTTCAAGCAGGTTCTGGGTGATGGCAACTCGTTTCTTTTTTGGCACGACGCATGGGCGGGGGACGCCACTCTCGCTAGCTCCTTCCCTCGTCTCTGTGCCTTGGCGTCTAACTCTGGTGCTTCGGTGGCTTCCGCTTGGGGCGGGGGCAGCTGGTTCCCTTCCTTTGCGGCCAACCTCTCCGACGAGCGCTTCGATGACCTCTTAAGCCTCCTGCAGCAGCTTAGGGATGCGCCAACGCCATCCAGTGGCAGGGATCACTGGATCTGGCGTGACGGCGCCTTCTCCTCGAGGCGGGCATTCAAGGTGATCTCCCATCAACCAATCTCTGATCGTACCCCCCTTTGCAATGATCTGGGGTGGCTGTGGACTTTAAATTTGCCGGAGAAGGTGGCTTTTTTCATGTGGCTTTTGCGCCGCGGTAGGGTATTGACCCGCGATAGATGTGCTATGTTCCTATCGGGGGATGGCTCCATGGATTGTGTGCTGTGTACCGGCGAGCTGGAGACTTTGCAACATCTTTTCTTCTGTTGTCCGTGCTCTACCTCCATTTGGGAGGGCCTCAATGTGTCTTGGGTGGACGCTTCTTCGGCCGACTCGTTCTGGATCACTTTGCGCTCTCGTGCTGATCGGCCAAGATGGGAGTTGCTCCGCCCCCTCGCTTGCATCTGGGCTTTATGGCTCGCTAGGAACGCCAAGATTTTCAGGGGCCAAAGGTTTTACAGGGAGAACGTTTTAGCGCATGTGGAGTTACTTCTGAATGAGTGGATGCTCCGGTGATGCTGTCGTCGCGTGTGGGTTGTGGACTGTGGGTGTT
Source organism: Ottelia alismoides (assembly GCA_037367405.1). Classification (NCBI taxonomy): domain Eukaryota; kingdom Viridiplantae; phylum Streptophyta; class Magnoliopsida; order Alismatales; family Hydrocharitaceae; genus Ottelia; species Ottelia alismoides. The sequence continues at coordinate 253,087 of JAZKJV010001464.1, read as the reverse complement.
TGGGTTGTGGACTGTGGTATTGACAGGGATCCTCTTGATCCCTGGTGTTTGTATCACTTTGTACCTCTCTTCCCCTCTCCCTCTTCTCGTTTTTAATAAAATTGGGGCGAACACCACCATGTGTCTCCCCCGAATCGTTCTGTTTTCAAAAAAAAACATATAATCATTAACATATTCGCCTTCTATACGATTAATATGGAAATAGTACTTTGAAAAAGAAGCTATTAAATACATGCACATAAGGAAAAACGAGTTAATGAAATAAATGGAATTCTTCGTTGACGGAAAAGGAAAAAATACTATACAAATGAATGAAAGCGCATCAAATACACAAGTGTACTACTAATCATTTGTTATGTTATTACTGCTCTCGCAATACACATTTACTTGACCATTGTATACATATTACTAAATTTTATACAAGGTAACTATTTGGATGTAAATTACTGATCATTTTCTTGATATTACCGATCTCACAACAAGCATTTACTTGCCGAAGTATATTTATTACTATCCTATTGTTTGGATCTTAATCATTCGTACGAAATCATTTATTTGAATCTTTTCTTTCCAAAACCGTCTTCTCTTTTTTTTAAGGACACGGTATAATTGGAAATATAGTAACTGCTAAATACGTGTTAGCCTATAATCAGAAATATAGTTATTACTAATACACGTGTATGGCCCAGAATGGATGCTCACCAGGATGCTAATGGGCACAGGGCTCATTGGATAAGCCCCCCCCCTCTCTCTCTCTCTCTATATATATATATAATGAGCTCCAGACACACTATACTCGTTGAAAAAAACAGAAGAGAAAATATTGCCCTTGGCAACTTCTCCTCGTGACTTCATCTCACTCTTTAAGGAGTAGGGTTACATGTAAATCATGTTTTGTTATTATTCTTGATCTGCATTTCCTATTTTATATTGGGATATTTACACCCATAACCCTGAGTAATTTCGTAACTACACCAGAAACCCTCGATAATCACGAATTACATACATGACCTCGAGTTATTCTTAACTCTTGCATAGCATAACCCTCAATAATTTTTTAATTACATACATAACCCTAAGGAGTACATTCCATCCATTTGTCCATTAATTACAACGGAATCCGTTATGTATCATTATGTAATTCACCTCTAAGTTCATGATATTTACCAAGTATACCAATTCTCAAAAGGACTCCTGCAAGTCGGGCGGCGGGGGCGCGCGGGTGTGGGGAGGTCCTGCAGAAAGGGCATGCGGCGCGGGGGGGGACTCTTGCAGGTGGGGTGCCGCGCGGGGGGTTCCTGTAGGTCGGGGGGTCCTGCAGGTGGGGTGCGGCGCGCGTGGGGGGAGGGTTCCTGCAGGTGGGGTGCGGCGCGCAGGGGAGGGGTCCGGCAGGTCAGGCGTCTAAGGCGCGGGGTGCGGCAGGGGTAGGTCGGGGGCGCAGGGGGGTTCTGCAGGTGGGGTGCGACGCGCGGGGAGGGGGTGTAGGGAGGTCCTACAGGTCGGGCGTGCGGCGCGGGGGAGGACTCCTGCAGGTGGGGTGCCGCGCGGGGGGTTCCTGTAGGTCGGGGGATCCTGCAGGTGGGGTGTCACGCGGGGGGTTCCTGTAGGTCGGGGGATCCTGCAGGTGGGATGCGACGCGCGGGGGGGGGGGGGGGGAGGTCCTGCAGGTGGGGTGTGGCGCGCGGTGCAGGGGCTGCAGGTCGGGCGTCTGGGCCGCGGGGGAGGACTCTCCTGCAGGCTGGGCGGCAGGGTCGGGTGCGAGGGGAGGGGACGTCTCCGGTAGGCCAGGCGGGCAGGTGGGGTGTGGCGCGGGGGAAGGGGTTTGTCTCCTGCAGGTTGGGCGGCAGGGCGGCTCCTGCAGGAATCGGGTGGGGAGGGGGGCACGCTACTGGGCTGCGGACTGACGTTGGAAATGGGATTGGCAGTGGGATTGAGGTGGGAAAAAGAGGAGGAGAGGAAGAGGGAGGGAGTGGAGGGGGAGGAGAGGAAGAGGAAGAGGAGAAGGCAGGAGAAGCGGAAGTCGAGGAGGGAGAGGAGGCAGCAGAGGGCATGCAGGGGGGAGGAGGAAGAAGGGGGACGTGCAGGAGGAAGAAGAAGGTAGGGGTGGGTTTTTTCTTTTATTTTTGATTAACCTCAGCCGTTAGATCTAGGATTGGTTAGATTAACTCACTACTCAGGTTGAGTTAATGATCAAAACTAACGGAAGGTTCTCGGTGTAAAACGGAATACTTACTCAAGGTCCTGGATGTAATTCGTGACTATCTTAGGTACCTGGGGTAATTATGGAACTACTCAGGGTTATGGGTGTAAATATCCCTTTTATATTTCCATGGTAAGCACCACTGAAATCTCTACAATAATTGATTACTGCACAAGTTAGTCCGTTGAGTTCAAGTTTGTACTTCGAGAGAATGGGCAACTATGGGAACCAAATATGTGACTAACGGTAGTAGCCAGTCCTTTTAAGGGGGTGTTATTTTTATGGTTTTTGTTCTACAATACATGTGCTTGAAAGGACCAAGAGAAGTAGAATTAGAGAAGTAAATAATCAGAATCAAAGTGGTTATGCTCATTTTCATGGTGCTCTATGTTCTGTTCTAATTGAATTGGTTCATGTCTAAGATGGATTCTGAGGCTAAGGTGGATGGATTCCAGCATTGCAAAAAACTTAAGCTTAGTGAGTGATGATAGATAGTTAAGACGAGAGGGAGGTGATTGTTAGTGGTGAGAAGAGGAAGAAGGTGACATATGCAGAGAACATCATGAGGGGATGCGCAATAGAAGAGGAGATGATGTATAAGGTGGTGAACCTATCATGCATCAATACAAAGGAAGATCAGCAAAAAGAGGGCAATCATTGGAAGACTATTGTTTTACTCCAAAATTATATATTGAATCATCGTTAATTAAAATGAGGTAGAGCACAAAATTCTAAAACAGCAACTTTATGTGGTACGGTGTGTTGAAAAGTAAATTATAGGGTTATAAACAAATTCAAATGTTTACCACGTATCGATGTGAAACCCACATTAGCGAATCTTATGAAATTACAAGTACAATGCTCACCTATGAAGAGATTCTCAAATAAGAGCAGCCTATCACGATCCTCTGCACTGCCTGTAAATGAATGTGCAACACCTGATTTGAACCTTCCAACAAACAAAGAAGAAAATCAAAGAAAGTGATCCTGATAAAGAAACAAGACATCCTTAGAAGCTGGGAACACCATCCCAAGGTTGACACAATGGTTATGGTACCACATCAACTCGAAGGACAAAGGATGCACATATCAGTTCAAACAAATAATCCAAAATGCAAATCAAGAAAATATACATCAATCACATCTTTCGCAAAAACAAAAAAATCAAGGTAAGCATTCAACATGCACCTTAAGCTAAAGTTCATGTCAATATTTGATGAAAGTCACGTAGAGATATACTTATATTTTTGTACTGTTTCTTTATTTTCTTTTCTTATGTCTTTATGTAATTTACCCATAGGTCTCTCCTCTATATACGAGAGTCTAGAGTCCTCAGGAATAAGCAATTCTCATTCTTTTCCCAACATGGTATCAGAGCAGCGATCCTAGATCGGAGCTCTCTTGCCTATGAAACCCTAAACCCCACCCACAGTCCTCTTGGGCGTCGTCGCCGTCGCCGTCGGCCCCTCTCTCCCTTAGGTGCCGCCACCGCTGGCCCTCTCTCATGGGTGCCGCCACCGACAACCCCTCTCTCCTTGGGTGTCATCGGCCCCTCTCTCTTGGGTGTCGCCACCGAAGGCCCCTCTCTCTCTTGGGTGTCTTCGCCGACCACCCCTCCTCTATGGGCAGCACTATCATGCTGCCGACACTTGCCAAGGGCCCGCCACCACCGATGGACCATTGCGGCATCTTGCGACCTTCGTTTCCACCCGCACCGAGGTTCATATCTTGTTGATGGATTAGCTCGCATCCTAAGTCTACATATGCAATCAAATCCCTGTATGTCTATGTAGACGTACTTCTCTCGGTCTAAAAATCCCTAGTTTTCTTGATCCGACAGTATGTAAGAGAACAAAGTTGATATCCCCACTACATGCGCTTTCAGAGGTCCAGCGCCAATTATCAAGATGGACGGGACGAATTACGAGCTATGGGCCATGCAGCTCATGAGTCTCATGAAACCTACGAGTAAGAGATACATTCTTATCGAGGAAGAGCCGGTTGAGAAAATAGCGGTCAATGCCTCGTGGGAGGCAGATGATGTGTATGCCATGGTTTGACTATCCGGTACATTGATAATAGAGATCACTAATGATGTGTTACATCAACCCACCACTAAGGCGGTGTGGGATATCCCCGTTGTCACTTATTCTCAGGCGAGGAATGAGACAAAGATCCTGCAGCTACAACACGACATATTTACCATCAAGCAGAATGAACGGCCCCTTCATTCTCTATACACGTCCATGCGTGGAATGTTTGAGAAGCTCCACAGTTTCATGGCCCTCTCGCCTACTCCTGAGCAACAAAAGATATATAGGAATGCCACCATGGTTGGTGTATTCCTAACGGCACTGGACCCATAGTATGAGGTGGCTCGCTCACAGATATTGTTGGATGCTACTATCCCTTCCATGGAGGGAGCTTTCCATAGACTCAGCATGATCATTGTCTCCTCTCCTGCTTCCAGTCAGACATCTTCTGCGATGGCAGCCTCCCGTGGTAGGGAGCGCTCTTCTCAGTTTCGTGGCCATGGACCTCGTGGTAGAGGAGGTTGTACTCGCCAGCCATGCACTTATTGTCACTGCCCAAAGCACACAGAGGACCAAGGCCTTAAAAGTCGGATTTCGGTTTCGTTTCGTTAAGTGACCGAAACGAAATTTCGACCGAATTTCGGTCGAAATTCGACCGAAATTTCGGTCATTTCGGTTGTTTTTTGAACTAGCCCCCCCTAAATTTCGATTGATATAGGCATTTCGGTCACCCATCGAAACCGAAATTCGACCGAAATTCGGCCGACGAAATTTAAGGCCATGCAGAGGACACATGCTACTCTAAGCATGGTTTTCTCGTATCGGCCCGTTTAGCAGAGCAAGCAAACCCCTGTTGCTCCTTCAGATCAGAGGTATGATGACCTCGTTGCTCGATTGAGGGACATTATGCCTGGGGAGTTCCCTAGCTTCTTCACCTACTCCAGGAGGCAACTCAGATGTCGCAGCTCTGCCTTTGCCAGTAACTCTGCCACTGCCAGTACCTCAGGTAGCATCTATGCTCTTACTAGTTGTCATAAATCTGATATCATAGAATGGATTATGGACTCTGGGTGACATACCACATGTCTGGGGACAGAGATCAATTTGCGGCTTACCGACAGGTTTCTCCTGATAGATCCGTTGCCATAGCCGTTGGTACTCATTCCCTGATCATAGGACAGGGGGAGATCAGTATGACACCTTTGATGTGTCTGCAGAATATGTTGCATGCACCCGACGTTTTTTGAATGTATTGTCTATTAGTCAGATTACGAAGGGGTTACATTGTCGTGCTTATTTTGACCAGTCGTCTCTTGTATTTCAGAACACTATTACGAGCAGGGTAATTAGTTATGGCTGTGAGCAAAAAGGCCTCTACATGGCCTATCCTCTCAGTTTACGGGACCATTCTCTCCTTTCATGTGGCACCTGCGCTTTGATTACCTTCCCCTTCAGAAGATGTGTCATGTTCTCGCTCAAATCTCACCTCGCTCATCCCTCCATTACGAGGCATGTTAGTTGGGGAAGCACCATCAGTATGTTTTTCCTAGTCGTCAGAGTCAGAGCAGTAGCTCCCCTTTTGAGTTATTTCATATTGATATTTGGAGTCCGAGCGTTGTTCCCGATAACCAGGGACATATGTTTTACCTTGTTGATGATGAATTTTCTCGTCTGTCATTGGTCTTTTATTGAAAAATAAGTCTACGGCTGAGGATGTAAATAAAACCTTTATCAATGAAGTGCAAAATATTTTTTCCTCTTCTGTCAAATATGTGAGAACTGGTAATGCTTTGTGTTAGAAAATAAAGAATGTGGAAGCGTATCAGATAAATAGAAATTAAACATTGAAGAACACAGAATTTTAACGTGGAACCCTACCCCTAAGGAGCAGGATGAAACCACAGGAGAATACCTCAAAGGGTTGGTTATGTCTAATGCACTTTCTCATTGTATACATGAGGTATGGGACTTCTTATATAGCCTCCACAGACTCTCCAAATCCCACCACTGGTAGATGTGGGACTAAATTCTGGATGTGGTAAATGGATCTTGGAAGGATCCATTAATCCATCTACACATATAAGTGACACATTCTAACACAGCCCCTCAAGTTGGAGCACGCAATGCACAACTTGGACAAACAGAAAGAAATCACTCGAACTCACACTACAAGACACTACAGACAATATCAACTCAACGCGCACAACTATCGATTGTTGTCGAGGATGTTGCTTCCCATGCGTGCATGTGAGGAGAGACAAATGGGCTAGAGTATGAATCAAACTGAATCTCCTCGTCGGAGAGAATGTGTTCTATACTATGCCTGTCAGAGTCACAACAACTGAAAATGAGTCTCCACCTGAAGAACTCTGGCCCGCCACAACATGTGGAAAACTGATCCATCTCTGAAAGGGCAGAACTGAAAAGCTGTGGAGATATCCTCGTCGGAGTCCATGATCGTTGGAGAATGGAGTGAAAAAGTCTCCTCGTCGGAGAATTGAGTCTCTCCCATACTGGCTCAGAGAATTGGATCTCTACTCTGGAGTCCCTATGAAACCACATAAAAACCCTGACCCACATGGCACGGGGAATGGGATCTCTCTACTTTGGAGTCCCTATGGAACACATGAAAACTCTGACCAAAACAAAAGATGGGGACCGCATAAAAAAAGATCATACGCATGTGCATCTAAAAAGGAGTCTCTCTTAGAGAACTCGGAGAAAATGGGCTACTCAAATATAGAGTGCCTCGAACTTGAACTCTGAACCAATCCGTAGAGTCTGAAACTGATCTGTAGAGTCTAAACAATCTGGCTGGCCTGGAATCTGGCATCTGAATCTGGAGAAACTGATAATCTGGCATGTAACTCTACATAATACTCAATACTCTCCCTTTCTCTCATACTTGTCGGAAAACAAAGGCATCGACAAAGCTGGGAGAAGACAAATAAAGATGGGGAGAAACAAAACATCACATAAGTCGATAATCATTTTTTCGGCTTTTCTTTTTTCTCTCAGCTATTTAAAGTTTTTTAATAGCCCGCACCACTCAAAAAATTTGTAAATAAGTCATTTCATTTTTTCACGATTTTTTTCTTATGTGCGGCTTTTCTTTTGTACGCGCCCTTTTTTTCAAAATAGGTCGCCTCCTTTTTTTCTTTTGGTCGTCCATATTTATTTTTTAAAAAAATTGGAACCCTATTGTTGGGCTATTTTTTTCTAAAAAAGACACATCCCACTTGGAGCTATATTTATGGTTCCCTGGGAACACTTCCATCACAAATATTCGCCGCCCCCGATGGGGGGGTTGCTTCGTTGCCTCCGCCGCTGCAGCCTGGGTCTCTGACCTAGCCACCTCTGCCTTGGCTAGGGCTTGTCGCCACGAGAAGGCGGTGTGCCGCCTGGAGGAGGCACGGATGGAGAGCACCTCAAACCGCCTGAATGTTGGAGCAAAGATTCTGAAGCCGCCATGGTGCAACCATCGACTTGGAGAAAGGGTGGCTCCTTCCTTTTTTCCGAGAGAACAAAGCCCCGCTACGAGGGTTCTTCTTCTTCGCCAGAGAGGTGGTGACTCCGCTCGAGGGAGGGGAGCATCGCTGCCTGTGAAGACTGGAGAAGAGCGGCATAGTAAGCTTTGAGTCGTTCAAGGCGCAGTTGCCCCGTTGCATTTCGTCGTTGATATTGGAGGAGGGAAAAAATGGATCTCGTTGTGAGAGAGGGCGAGCCCGGGGAGAGGAGATTGGTAGTGACGACGGTCGATTTGGAGCACCTGCCTCAGCTGGTTGAGGAAACCGATGGCGGGTCGGCATGGCTGCAGATGATGGATAGAACCATGCCAGCCTTCCTGTAACACCCCAACCTCAAACATAGTGCCATACCTAAAACTCACGAAGTGTGGGTGTGGTTTATAAGTGACGGGGATTACTACTTGATAACTTGGGTTTAAGCATTTTGGGTGGTTGTCAACGGGTCCATTTGGGCTCGTACCCAACAAGTTGTCAGGGCCAGTTTTCCTCGATAACGGACCGGGGACCTAAGCCCGGGACGTTACAAATGGTATCAGAGCCAATTTCCCTCTGATAGTGGAAAGGGCTACCCGAGAGGTGGAGCCGCCCCTACAAAGAGGTTGGAGGAAATGGCTACCCGGAGCGTGCAGCCGCCACTATCACTGGGAAGAAGTGATGGACCACGTCACAACGAGGACGTTGCGAATATAAGTGGGGGAGGTTGTAACACCCCAACCCCAAACATAGTGCCATACCTAAAACTCACGAAGTATGGGTGTGGTTTATAAGTGATGGGGATTACTACTTGATAACTTGGGCTTAAGCATTTTGGGTGGTTGTCAACGGGTCCATTTGGGCACCACCCAAAATGCTTAAGCCCAAGTTGTCAGGGCCAGTTTTCCTCGATAACGGACCGGAGACCTAAACCCGAGATGTTACAAATGGTATCAGAGCCAATTTCCCTCTGATAGTGGAAAGGGCTACTCGAGAGGTGGAGCCACCACTACAAAGACGTAGGAGGAAATGGCTACCCGGAGCGTGCAGCCGCCACTATCACTGGGAATAAGTGATGGGCCATATCGCAACGAGGACGTTGCGAATATAAGTGGGGGAGTTTGTAACACCCCAACCCCAAACATAGTGCCATACCTAAAACTCACGAAGTGTGGGTGTGGTTTATAAGTGATGGGAATTACTACTTGATAACTTGGGTTTAAGCATTTTGGGTGGTTGTCAACGGGTCCATTTGGGCCCGTACCCAACAAGTTGTCAGGGCCAGTTTTCCTCGATAACGGACCGAGGACCTAAGCCCGGGACGTTACACTTCCACAACAAGGCGTGGTGCTACGATCCTCGAACCGGCCCTCCGCAATATCGAAGTCAGACTATCTTCGAGGATGCTACGGCAGATATTTGAAGATGATCCAAAATTAGGGTTCCAAGAACCCTAATTTTTCTTGAACTTGAATCATACAGGATAATAATCTTCAATGAATAAATCTTCAAGAACATAGAACCAAAAATCGAATCTCGAACAAAATATAAAATAAATCCTCGAGAATCGCTCCGATATCAAGTTAGCAAGTAAAGAATACGGATTCATATCAAAGAATAAGAAAATAAACACCGAAGAACACGGGATTTTGATGTAGAACCCTACTCCCTAAAGAGTGGGATGAAACCACGGGAGAACACCTCAAAGGGTTGGTTGTATCTATTGCACTTTCTCATTGGATACAGTAGGTCTGGGGTTTCTTATATAGCCTCCGCAGACTCTCCAAGTCCCATCACTGGTAGATGCGGGACTAAACTCTAGATGTGGTAAATGGATCTTGGAAGGATCTATTTACCCATCTACACATATAAGTGACATATACTCTAACACTTTAGAATTATGTACTTGTGCACTATCCCAATTCTTTTCATCTCATGGTATTGTTCATTGTGGAGATATTTCTATAGTTTATTTATCCCTTTGTTATGTTTATTTTCCTTGTTCCATCTTATGTAATTTACCCATAGGCTTACTCTATATAAGAGAGCCTATTGTTCCTTGGAATAAGCATCTTCTCATTTTCTTCCAACATGGTATCAGAGCCACCACCCAAAACCCTAGTCGCCCGCTCCTCTTTTCTCGCCGGCATCGCCACCCTCGCCACCACCTTCCTCTCGTCGGTGCCGCCTTCCCCCCCCCCCCCCCCCCGCCACCTTTGTCTTGCCGCCGCCCCCCCTCTTCCACCTTCCTCTCGACGCCGCCCCCACCCCCTCCCCGCCACCCTTCCTCTCGACGCTACCCCCACCCCCGGCCTACCACCTTCCTCTCGACGTCGCCGCCTGCCCCACCCTCTCTCTCGTCCCCTTCTCTCTCTCATTCCTATGGATTTGAGTGCATAGGTCTACATATGCACTCAAATCCCTAGATGTTTATGTAGACATTGTTTTTTAGTCTACAAATCATAGTTCTCCGTCTCCGGCATCAATGTCAGAAAACAAACTCGACATGCCCTCAATCATGGTTCGAAAAGGCTAGCCTCGAGGCGGTCGAGGCGTACGCCTCGAGGCGAGGCGGTCCCTTTTAGCCTCGAGGCTTACGCCTCAGACCAGTCCTGTGAGTCGTGCGCCTCGAGTGGTCGAGGCAGTCGAGGCGTTTCGTGAGGCGTTTCGTCTTTTTTTGAAGTATTTTTTTATAATTTCAATGGTTTCCATAGTAGTTTGAGAAGCTTATCAATATCTGTTTATTTAGGATAATGATTATATACGATGAATGCCTAAATATGATGTTTATTTCATGCCGATAACTTCACATTTACAATTAATGTATCCAACTATTTTGGCAAACTCTTACTATTTCACTCTTAATGAATGAATTCATAAATATTTTTTTTGACACTCCAAAAAGGGGGAGACACCCTTAGGTGTTCGCCCCAGTTTATTAAGGCTTATGAAAAGAAAATACTTACAGAGGGAACAGAGAAAGGAAGAAAGGGGAAATGATATCAATAATGATACCAATCGCCCCCAAGTGCAAAAAGTTACATAGATGACCAGTCCATACAAAAGCGATTCGCGTCAATGCTGATATTTTCTATATAGAATCGCTGTCCCGCGAAGATAGCTTTGTTTCTTCCCAGCCAGATACTCCATATGCGCGCGATGGGGATAAGTTTCTCCGACCTCGGACGATTTGCAGCAGTTGCAAGGCTAGCCCAGAAAGACTCCATCGACGAATGATTCACCCAGTCAACGTCATCCCATATGGACCGCACAAGGTCGCACTGAAGAAAGAGATGGTCGGCCGTCTCCTCAGCCGAATCGCACAACCCGCAAAGACTTGGAATGTTTGGGAAGAGAGATACCATACGGTCGCGAGTAAGAAGACGACCACGCCTAAGGATCCACAGAAATATACCAATCCTTTCCGGAAGCCTGAGACCCCATATGAGGTTGCAGTGACCAATAAAAGATGCTTCCATACGTACAGCGATGGGGAGAAGAGCAGAATATGCCTTCTTCGAAGAAAAGGACCCCTCACCCCAAGTGAAGTGGTCAGGACCCCCCGATGGAGTTGGGGCGTCGACGAGTAGGGTCATCAGAGAGCTGAAGTCCATAATTCGCTGAGCAGAGAGAGAGTCGACCAATATCGGGCACCAAGATCCATTGGTCCAGCATGAATCCACCGAAGCATATTTGTCCCTTGCCAGCGCAAAAAGTCTCGGAAAAAGGTTCATGAAGATGCCCTTACCAGACCAGTCCGTAGTCCAAAAGCGGAATGAGGTCCCATCGCCGAGAGACGGCCGAAACAAAGACCGATTGCGGTTGAAGATAGCAAAGGCCTCGCGCCAGAAGAGGGGAGAATGATCGTGAGATCGACCGTCAAAAGCGGAAAGAAATGCATTACCTGCCGCCGTGCGAAGGCATCGCACAAGGAAACCATCATCCCTGCTTACAAGCCTCGACGCCCATTTGAGAAGAAAGGCTTCACGTATGACCTCCAACCGCCGAACGCCCGGACCCCCGTCGCATTTAGGACGCGCAATGTCATCCCAAGCGACCAGATGGATCCCTCTTCTTGCAGAAGCGTTCTTACCCCAAAGGAATCCCCGCATATATTTCTCCAGGCGAACCCTAATCCCCTTTGGCAGACCGCGCGTCGATAGAAAATAGATAGGTATAGCCGAAAGGACGTATTTAAGAAGCACCAATCGCCCCCCGCGAGAGAGCAATGAAGATCGCCAGCCAGCCAGCCGAGTCTCAACCTTCTCCACCACCCTCTGATAATCGCGCACCGTGCCCTTCCCACCGAGAGAGGTAATCCCAAATAATCCAGCGGTAATGCCCCTGGGGCAGCCCCCAAAATGGAGGAACAATCCCCAACGTCCGGGGGCGAAAGAGCAAAGGGCACAAATATGGATTTGTTCTCATTGATGCGGAGGCCCGACATTTCACAAAATAATTGGACCGTAGTGGCCATTCCTGCATATTGAGGCATGTCCCCCTCAATAAAACATAAGGTGTCGTCCGCATATTGTAGGAGCGGGATATGGAGGTCACCCATAGAGCATCCGCGAGTAAGACCCGCGCTAGTTACACCTTGTATCATCCGTGGCAGCACGTCTGCTGCCAAAACAAAAAGAAGAGGGGCAAGGGGACATCCCTGACGAACCCCCCTTCTAGGCTGGAAGAGTGCCCCAGACGGCCGACCATTAATAGATAGGGAGAAGGAAACCGTAGTTACACAGCGACGGATCCATGAGATCCACAGGGGGGGAAGCCCCGAGATTTCAAAACTGACCAAAGGAATCGCCAGTCCAAGGAGTCGTAAGCCTTCGCAAAATCAATTTTCCATAATATCCCCTTCGTACCATTTCTGTGCCAACCGTCGATGATAGCTGAGGCAAGGGCATAGCAATCAGAGATTTGCCTCCCTTGAACAAAGGCAGCTTGGCAAGGAGAGATGAGAGAGCCAAGGAAAGGCGCCAATCGACGGGCCAAAGCCTTCGCAATGATCAAGTAAATGCCATTGGAAATTGCAATAGGGCGGAAATCCTCAATACGCCGAGCACCGTGGGTTTTGGGAATGAGAACCATAGAAGCCCGATTAATTCTGTTGAATCCCTGGTTCCCCTCGCAGAATTCGAGGGCCACCTCCAATACGTCGTTGCCGATAACGTCCCAGAAGTCCCTATAGAAGGCTATAGGGAACCCATCTGGCCCAGGAGAAGCGTCGGCGTTAAGGTCCCATGTCGCACACTTAAGCTCGTCCATAGATAAAGGCCGAGAAAGAATAGCAGCATCCGATGAGGAGAGCGAGGTGACACCGGGAGCCATCCACTCCCATGGAGAAGAGGGGAGACGATTGAAAAAGTTCTTGAAGTAATTCACCAAGGCCGAGCTCATGTCGCGGTCAGATCGATATATAGCGTCCCCAATTTCAATGGAAGTAATAGTATTAGCGCGTTTACGTGCACTAGCGACCCGGTGGAAATAAGCAGTATTAGCATCCCCGACCTTGATCCAACGAATACGCGAGCGTTGCCTCCATTCGATGGTTCTTTTCCTGTCATCCTCCGAAACGATGTGGGCAGCCGATGCTCTCTCGGTTAATTCTTCCGGGGATAGGTCCATGTCATTTTCCACGCGATCCAATCTAATAATAGTCGCCTCGGCCTCGTTACGAACGGACATCCGAGCCTGACGAGTAGAATATTTGAAGGAGGCAAGAGCTCGTCGCAAGGAGGATAGTTTAAGAGCAAAGCGATGAGCCGCGTTGCCCATAAATGACGTCTGAGACCAATGATGTCGCACCATCTCCTTGAAATTAGGCTCCAGTAGCCAGCTCTTCTCGTAACGAAAAATACCACGCGGCCGGGACGATTCGCCCGAATCCCACAAAATGGGGCTGTGGTCCGAAAAAGACCGAGGACGAGAGGAGACCGAGCACAAGGGGAAAGCATCCATCCAACGCGAATTAGCCAAAAACCGGTCGAGCCGAGATCGCGATGAGTTATTACGCCAAGTGTATTTGATATCCGCGGCTACCAGATCTTCCAATGCCAAATGATTGATGAAGTCCAAAAAATCGTCAGAACCTGGATCCCTTCCCCCCCTACCACGAGGACGGTCGGATGAGAGCAAGGTAACATTAAAATCCCCTCCCAAAATCCACGGAATGTCCCCGAAAGCCGCAGCATCACCAAGTAAGTCCTCCCATAAATCACGACGTGCAGTGTGGCATAAAGGTGCATAGACACAAGAGAAAGCCACAGGTATGTTAGTGGCCACGTGCACAAGGATTACAGAGATAGAGTGACGTCCCATGCGAGAGCTGGATAAAGAGAAGTTTGAAGATCTCCAAGCCACAATAGCGCCGCCAGAAGAACCGATCGCGTCCAAAGAGCAGAAGGCATCCACCGGCCCTGCCCCAAAAGTTCTCCAAAGCACGTCATCAATTCCAGCGAGCTTTGATTCCTGTAGTAGAGCGACATCACAATCCCAATCAACCAAACGCGAGCCCAAAGCCCTGCGACGAATAGGGTCACCCAAACCACGGACATTCCAAGAGAGAAGCTTCATTAAATATTACAAAAATTGTCCCAAAAAGTGACCGAGGATACGCTAAACTTAAGCGCGGCGATGGTTCAACCGGCGAAGTCCAGCCGCTTCCGCCACCGCCTCCCGAGATACAAAGATCGGCGGAGAAGATATCCCCTCGAGTGAGAGGTCCAGGCGCCGAGCATAAACCATTCCATATCTAGTCGGGGAAGCAATCGAGGCGTTCCAAGAGTCCCAATGGGCTGCACTTCGGGTTGTAGAAAGCGGCGTAGCATTTGAAGAAGAATCCCCTTGATCGGCAGAAGACCTATAGAGCCCAAAAGCAGAAGGAGGCTGACCATAATGAATAGGGATAGCGGCATTACCGTGCTCGGGGGCCACCTCCGATAAGCCCAGCTCGATCGCCAACAGAGAAGACGAACATAGAGTGGAAGAGGGACTATAGTCTTCATAACACGGCGACTGATAGAATGGGATCGCTGAAATAGGATTAGGGCAAGGAATTTCTTCGTAGTACATAAGAGATTCGCCAAACATATCCGGGTCAGACCCGACCCACGAGAGGGATCGAGTAGCACCCGACCCGGAAGGAGAAAGTGGAAACGCCACCTCGAAGCACGGAGTGGGGCCGCATCTCATCGAAAATGGAAAGTCAGATAAATCCATCGGCCTCGGATCGTCCTCGAAAAAGGCCCAAGGCACGTGAGAGGGCGCCTGTCCAAGATCACACGCGAATCTAAGCACAGACGGCGAAGTCGAAGGGTTGCCATGCATCAGCGACGCATCGGAAACCACCGCGGATGACACGTGGGCCTTCGAAGATGAACCGCCGTCGTGGAACCCGGGGGCGTCGCTCCCATCGGAGAAGAGCGCCGACGAAGCCACCGGCGGCAGAAAAAAGAACTCGAGCTTGAAGGACCATCTGCCAAGGTCCAAAATCTCCGAAAAAGTCTTGCCAGACATGGAGCGGCTAAGGTTGGAAGAACATTCCACCAGAATCCTTGTGCAAGACCAATCCGACCCGGGTGACAGGCCATCGTCCAAGATAGCCACCACCTGGCCCCAGCTGCGAATAACCTTGGAGAGACAATGAGCCGAACGAGATAAGAATGGTACCCCACGTACCTCCACCTCACATCTCTCGGAGGTTAAAGAAGCACCATCAGCGACCCGAGGTCGACGCCATTTAACCACCGACGAGTCCGAGCGATAAATGAGGATTTCCCGTTGCTCCGGGGAAAGTCCTCGCACACAGCATCTAGTGTCATCCAAGAAGAAGAAATCCCCCGAGAAGCCCTCGCCCAGGAGAAGAAGGGTTGCCGATTGGATCACCTCGCGGTCGAAGCCCCGCTGCTGCACCACGCCAATCGCCACACCATGATTGGCATCCATCGCCTTCAGACCGGAGCTCGCTCGTGCCGGAGGACCCGAAGAAGCCCCCGCCGAAGGACCATCCATCGCTGGCGACTCATCACGGACAAGCTTTGCTGGAAAAGAAGGAATACCCGTATTCCCGGAAGCAGAAGTCGAAGGGGAAGGAATGCTCTTCCCTTTATAAGAAGCAGCTCCAATGCTGGCAGAAGCCACCTGAGCAAAAGAGCGCGAGTCCCGTAAGGCCGAGGAACGTCGTCCACGGTGAGGGTCCTCCAAACGAGATGAGCGCTTGGGCCGCCGGAGATCCATAAGCACTTCCCTACACGAGGATGAGCGGTGCCCGACACTACCGCACCGGAAGCAGCGGGGAGGCGCCGAGCATGCAGATGCCAGATGACCAACTCCCGCGCAGCGAAAACACCGCTTGCCGGGCTTGGAATGAGAGACCTTCACCCGCTTGCCGGGCTTGGAATGAATTCATAAATATTAAATTAAACAATACTTGTAACTTAACAAGATTTGCAATATATCAAGCAAAACAAAATGGATAAGATTTATGGTTTCTCATGTTACCTTATATTATATATTAGACACAACATAAATTTCTTCGACATATATTTAATCGAACTTTTAATTACAACAATATTTCAAAGACTTGCTCGAAATGGATATGATTCATGCTTTCTCGTGCGATCATATATTATATGTTAGACACATAACATAAATTTCTTCGATGTATATTCAGTCATACTTTTAATTACAACAATATTTCATAGACAAATATGTATTGTTTAATTCTTTCACAATATCTATAGTCAATGAATTCCTCTTTGATTGGATGAAAATGTGTAGGAATGTATATGATGTTGTTCTATTTTCTATTTTGGGGTTCTTATCTTTATTATTTTATCATATCTTGTAGTGTAAATTATTATATATTGGGAAGAGAACATATAATTACATAGAGATATATATAATTGTAGTTTTATACATATTTTTCTATATAAACTGAGGCTTACGCCTCGACCGCCTCGAGGCTACGCCTCGCCTCGATTCCAAGGAGACCGCCTCGTTTCGCCTTTCGTTTTTTCAAACCTTGCCCTCAATAGGCGCTTTCAAAGGTTCAGCGCTCACAGTCAAGATGGATGGGATGAATTACGAGCTCTGGGCGATACAGTTCATGAGCCTCATGAAGTCAAATGGTAAGAATCACATTCTTACCGAAGATGAGCCAGTAGAGAAGACTGGGGTCTATGCCTCATGGGAGGCTGATGATTCATATGTCAAAGTCTGGCTTTCAGGCACACTGACGATGGAGATTGCTAATGATGTACTCCATCATCCCACTACTAAGGCAATGTGGGACATCCTTGCCGTGTCATACTCGTAGATTAAAAATGAGACCAAGATTCTCCAACTGCAGCATGATATATTTACGGTCAAGCAGAATGGTCGTCCTCTACATTCGTTAAATACATCCTTGCGGGGGATGTTTGAGAAACTCTATAGCACCATTCTCCTTACGGCGACTCCTGAGCAACAGAAGACGTTCCCAAACTGTGAACCCCTCAGGATCCGGGTACCCGTTTACGACACAATTCGCGAAAAATTTCCCCATAAAACTATGCTTTTAATGCGATGTCATAAATGGAATTTCGCGAATTGTGTCGTAAACGGGTACCCGGATCCTGAGGGGTTCACAGTTTGGTATCAGAGTCGTGGTACCCCGATACGCACATTCGCAGTATTTCAATTCCGATCGCATTAAGTTCTCGAATAGCGACAGTCTTCCGACTTATCGTGAGTTCGAGAAGGGAAATATGATATTCATATTCAATAACTACAGATGTTACCAAGTTCATTAATTTTCATATTATATCCCAAGAAGAGAAAAGCATTTATGATAAGTATCTGTCTAGGACATTTTTATGACTAATTATGGTCCTCATGCAGAGCCATGGCATCCCGACCAGGTCAGGATACTTCTGATCAGCTGGCACGCATACTGAGCGCACTTACCGATCTTCAGCAGCAGCAGGCTGCTATGAGAGGCCAGCAGGAGCAGATATTGGCCCAGCAGACCGAGATTGCTGACAGGCAGACGGACATAGAGATGAGATTTGAGGACCTGTCAGATTTCACGTACCATCCATCCCAGGATGGAACATGGCAGGACCAGCATCAGTCCGTTGAGGTGGAGCAGCCTCATCCTGACGATCCACTAGAGGGCATTCCAGAGCATGGAGCTGAGGAGGATGCAGACTTAGACAGGGAGCAGGACCCTGTTGACTTCGTGGTGAGGATGCACACGAGTATTCAACCATTCATAGGCACCAGTCGGTCTTCACTTCTTATCAGCGGGCCAACATACCCCTGTTCGAGGGCACAGGTCCACCAGATGATGTTGAGCAGTGGCTGAAGAGAGTAATGAAGGTGCTCAGGGCAATTCATGCGCCACGAAACACGTGGCTATCTTTCATAGAGTATTCACTGACAGACTTCGCCGAGCGATGGTGGGAGGCCGTAGTGTCCGAGTTAGGCCTAGAGCCTACTTGGAACGATTTCGAGACGAAGTTCAGAGCCCACTTCTTTTCTGCGAAGTGGAAGGAGTCCCAGCGCCGACTGTTTGCAGAGCTTCGTCAGGGACAGATGACAGCCAGGGATTACTTTATCAGATACACAGAGCTGTCACGACATACACGAGCAGCTGGCGCATTTCCAGAGGAGAATCTGGAGAAGTTCATTGGCGGCATGCGAGAGGAGGTGCAGGAGAAGCTGGCAGGATTACACATCACTTCTATCTCCGAGGCTACCGATGCTGCGGAGAAGTTCGAGGACATCAGGGGGAGACGTTTCGGGAGCTCGTCTGGAGCTGCACCTAGACCGCGGCGATATTTTGGACCGATACGTCGACCGTTTCAGCAGCAGAGGTCAGACAGACGATTCCGACCTACAGGTTCGTCCTTCACAGGCAGTGTTCGCTCTTCTCCATCGACTACTCTAGGAGGAGCACTTGCCGGACGTGGCACAGAGTCCGCTCGACCATCTGCGTCGCAGCGAGTAGACCGACCACCAGCCGGACCAGCTCGGAGCATAGGCACAGCTACTCCACCTACCAGGCCAGTCAGATGCTATCGATGTCATGAGTGGGGACATTACCGAGCACAGTGCCCACAGGCTTCTGGCGAGCCTCAGCCACAGCCTTCACAGTCACAGCCTCAGACACAGCGTTCGGGGAGTTTCCGTGGCAGGAACTCCAACTTTAGGCGGCAGCAGCAGAGACAGACGCAGAGTGTGGCAGGTTCTAGTGCTGCATCAGCCAGACAAGGTCTATACCAGACGGTATGTGGTTTTTGTTACAGTTTTTAGTTCAATTGATATTGTAATTGCTTCTTCTTTTCAGTCAAATTTTTGAGATGTTGTATGTACAAACAGACATTGTACATGATGTAAAAATACATGCAAATTAATGAAATATGATTTTGGTGCCAATTTTCTCTATTAGCTTGTGGTTGTGAATGTGAATGTCGAATGTCACTTGCAAATATATTCATTGCGAAAAACTTCCCCATAAAACTATGCTTTTAATGCGATGTCATAAATGGAATTTCGCGAATTGTGTCATAAACGGGTACCCGGATCCTAAGGGGTTCACAGTTTTTATAAAAAAATATTCATTGCAAAAAATTTCCCCATAAAACTATGCTTTTAATGCGATGGTCATAAATGGAATTTCGCGAATTGTGTCGTAAACGGGTACCCGGATCCTGAGGGGTTCACAGTTTGGTATCAGAGCCGTGATACCCCGATACGCACATTCGCAGTATTTCAATTCCGATCGCATTAAGTTCTCGAATAGTGACCAGCCTTCCGACTTATCGTGAGTTCGAGAAGGGAAATATGACATTCATATTCAATAACTACAGATGTCACCAAGTTCATTAATTTTCATATTATATCCCAAGAAGAGAAAAGCATTTACGATAAGTATCTGTCTAGGACATTTTTATGACTAATTATGGTCCTCATGCAGAGCCATGCCATCTCGACCAGGTCAGGATACTTCTGATCAGCTGGCACGCATACTGAGCGCACTTACCGAACTTCAGCAGCAGCAGGCTGCTATGAGAGGCCAGCAGGAGCAGATATTGGCCCAGCAGACCGAGATTGCTGACAGGCAGACGGACATAGAGATGAGATTTGAGGACCTGTCAGATTTCACGTACCATCCATCCCCAGGATGGAACACGGCAGGACCAGCACCAGTCCGTTGAGGTGGAGCAGCCTCATCCTGACGATCCACTAGAGGGCATTCCAGAGCATGGAGCTGAGAAGGATGCAGACTTAGACAGGGAGCAGGACCCTGTTGACTTCGCTGGTGAGGATGCACACGAGTATTCAACCATTCATAGGCACCAGTCGGTCTTCACTTCTTATCAGCGGGCCAACATACCCCTGTTCGAGGGCACAGGTCCACCAGATGATGCTGAGCAGTGGCTGAAGAGAGTAATGAAGGTGCTCAGGGCAATTCATGCGCCACGAAACACGTGGCTATCTTTCATAGAGTATTCACTGACAGACTTCGCCGAACGATGGTGGGAGGCCGTAGTATCCGAGTTAGGCCGAGAGCCTACTTGGAACGATTTCGAGACGAAGTTCAGAGCCCACTTCTTTTCTGCGAAGTGGAAGGAGTCCCAGCGCCGACTGTTTGCAGAGCTTCGTCAGGGACAGATGACAGCCAGGGATTACTTTATCAGATACACAGAGCTATCACGACATATACGAGCAGCTGGCGCATTTCCAGAGGAGAATCTGGAGAAGTTCATTGGCGGCATGCGAGAGGAGGTGTAGGAGAAAGCTGGTAGGATTACACGTCACTTCTATCTCCGAGGCTACCGATGCTGCGGAGAAGTTCGAGGACATCAGGGGAAGACGTTTCGGGAGCTCGTCTGGAGCAGCACCTAGACCGCAGCGATATTTTGGACCGATAACGTCGACCGTTTCAGCAGCAGAGGTCAGACAGACGATTCCGACCCACAGGTTCGTCCTTCACAGGCAGTGTTCGCTCTTCTCCATCGACTACTCTAGGAGGAGCACTTGCCGGACGTGGCACAGAGTCCGCTCGACCATCTGCGTCGCAGCGAGTAGACCGACCACCAGCCGGACCAGCTCGGAGCACAGGCACAGCTACTCCACCTACCAGGCCAGTCAGATGCTATCGATGTCATGAGTGGGGACATTACCGAGCACAGTGCCCACAGGCTTCTGGCGAGCCTCAGCCACAGCCTTCACAGTCACAGCCTGAGACACAGCGTTTAGGGAGTTTCCGTGGCAGGAACTCCAACTTTAGGCGGCAGCAGCAGAGACAGACGTAGAGTGTGGCAGGTTCCAGTGCCGCACCAGCCAGGCAGGGACAGTTACATGCCGTTACTGAGGAGCAGGCACGTTCAGCGGCTACAGTGGTGAAAGGTATGGTCTCAGTCTTAGGCCGACCTTCCATGTTTTATTCGATTCCGGCGCGACACACTCTTTCATTGCTTCGAGGCTACTTGCTTCTTTAGGTAGAGTCGCAGAGACTCTCTCTTCTCCGTATCACATCCGAGGGCCAGGTGGCCAGTTATTCATTATTTCACTGATAGTCAGGCACTTGCCCGTACTGATTGGCGGTCAGGAGATGATCGCAGATTGTCTACTTCTGCAGCTTGATGAGTTCGACTTGATTTTTGGGCATGGATTGGTTATCCACTCATCATGCACTTGTTGATTGCTTTAGAAGACGGTTGTCTCAGGATTCCAGATCTACCCGAGTTCACTTTTGAGGGTACTACACATGACTCCACCATGGAGTACATTTCAGTATTGCGAGCTCAGCGACTTGTTGATCAGGGTTGTGATACATATCTTGCATTTATTAGGGAGGTATCTGACCATGAGCGATGATACAGGACATCCGAGTAGTCTCAGAATACCCTGATGTGTTTCCTGATGAGCTACCAGGATTACCTTCTGAGAGAGAGATCGAGTTCGAGATCACATTGCTGCCAGATACACAACCGATCTCTATGGACACTACGAGTTTGTGGTGATGCCGTTTGGGTTCACCAATGCACCTGCGGCTTTCATGTATATGATGAACAATATCTTCCGTCCATACTTGGATAAGTTTGTAGTGATGTTCATTGATGATGTGTTCATTTACTCACGGAATGAATGGATCATGCGAATGATCTACGGGTTGTCTTAGATATACTACGGGAGCACAAGCTATATGCCAAGTTGAGCAAGTGTGAGTTCTGGTTATCCCAGATCTCATTTCTCAGGCATATCATTTCTGGAGCAGGCATTACAGTTGATCATGCGAAGATAGATGAAGTTATGTCTTGGGAGCAGCCCAAGACAGTAACTCAGATTCGGAGCTTCCTCGGATTAGCGAGCTATTACAGACGCTTTGTCAGCGGATTTTCATGCATCGTCCGTCCATTGACACGATTGACACAGAAGGGAGTTCCATTCATTTGGGACGATTCATGTGAGCAGGCCTTCCAGACACTGAAGGAGAGGTTGACTACAGCACCTATTTCTTGCTCTTCCTTCAGGAACTCAGGACTATACAGTCTACACAGATGCATATGGAGAAGGTCTGAGAGCAATATTGATGCAGAGATGACAGGTGATTGCTTACGCATCACGACAGTTGAGGCCGCACGAGCGGAACTACCCCACACACGACTTAGAGTTGGCGGCAGTTGTCTTTGCCTTGAAGATCTGACGCCACTACCTATATGGGGTGAATTTCGAGATCTTTACAGACCACAAGAGTCTGAAGTACATCTTCGATCAGAAGGAGCTGAACATGAGGCAGCACAGATGGCTCGAGCTGCTAAAGGATTATGATTGCACGATCTCTTACCATCCCGGTAAGGGAAACGTGGTGGCTGATGCACTTAGCAGAAGAGCGCATGCTGATGGTACGGCGAACTGGCTATACACGTGGGATACGCTTGCAGCTTTGACCGATTGGCATCCTCAGGAGAGCGCATCCATTTCTACCGCCGTGCCTCCACGATACAGCAGTCTTTGGGATCGTATTGTCGATGGACAGAAGGCAGATCCTTGGATCCGAGATAGATACATGCGCGCCATCAAGGATGAATTTGATGATTTTGTCGTGACAGAGTCTATTTTATGGGAAGGCAGGACGGGTCGTTGTACCCAATGACGAGCAGCTTCGCAGAGACATTCTCGATAAGGCACACAGTTCACGATTATCTATCCATCCAGGCAGTACGAAGATGTACCGTGATATGCGTCGACATTTCTGGTGGGATGGAATGAAGCGCGATGTGGCGCTACATGTCAGCAGATGCATGACCTGTCAGATGGTCAAGGCTGAGCACAGGAGACCGCCAGGATTACTGCAGTCTCTCCCCATTCCCGAGTGGAAGTGGGAGAGCATTTCTACGGATTTTGTCACAGGATTGCCGAAGACGCCAGGAGGCCATGATTCCATTTGGGTCGTTGTTGATAGGTTGACTAAGTCAGCCCATTTTATACCTGTCAACACGACCTACACTCCATCCAGGTTGGCCAAACTCTATGTGCAGAACATTATCAGGCTGCATGGTATACCACGAGAGGTGGTGTCTGACAGGGATTCGAGATTTACATCTCATTATTGGCATCAGTTCATGTCAGCACTACAGACAGAGCTGAAGATGAGTTCTGCATATCATCCACAGACCGATGGGCAGAGTGAGCGCACCATTCAGACGCTTGAGGATCTACTTTGCGCATGCACTTTGGAGTGGAATGGGTCCTGGAAGGACCATTTGCCATTGGTGGAATTCCCGTACAACAACAGCTATCACTCCAGTATTGGCATGGCACCATTCGAAGCCCTATTAAGGCGGAGATGCCTCACGCCTCTCAGTTGGCGTGAGGTAGGTGATCATACTCTCTATTCCGTAGATCTCCTGGAGGAGACCACGAGAGCTGTTGATCTTGTGAGACGGAGGCTTCTGACGGCACAGAGCCGCCAGAAGAGTTATGCAGACCGTCGGAGAAGAGATTTGGAATTTCAGGTATCCAATCTTCTTCTCTTCCTTTATTACAAAATTGACTTAACTTCATATTAATGACATTCCTATCAATTATAGGTTGGAGAATGGATATTTTTTGCGAGTATCTCACATGAAAGGAGTGCAGATATTCGGTGTTCGTGGTAAGTTGGCGCCACGATATGTTGGACCGTTCGAGATTCTTGCTCATGTGGGGAAGGTTGCGTACCGAGTAACCCTTCCTCCACATCTTTCAGCTATTCATGATGTTTTCCCACGTATCCAATCTGAGGAAGTATGTCCACGACCCTCGACACATTATCAGTTACGAAAATCTCGATGTAGAGCCGGATCTGACTTATGAGGAGAAGCCAGTCCAGATACTTGACCGCGCTGAGAAGAAGCTTCGCAACAAGGAGATTTCATTGGTCAAAGTTTTGTGGCACCGACACGG
This sequence comes from Ottelia alismoides, assembly GCA_037367405.1. Classification (NCBI taxonomy): domain Eukaryota; kingdom Viridiplantae; phylum Streptophyta; class Magnoliopsida; order Alismatales; family Hydrocharitaceae; genus Ottelia; species Ottelia alismoides. The sequence continues at coordinate 228,911 of JAZKJV010001464.1, read as the reverse complement.
CGTCAAAGAGGCGACGTGGGAGACCGAAGCTGACATGCGGGCACGATACCCGCAGCTTTTCTGATGTAAGCATCAAAACAAGCTTTTGTAATTAGATACATTATAAATATATGGCTTGTCTTCTCTTTGAGCTTTTTATAAGTTCAAAACCCTTTGAGGTTTTTATGGACATATGAAATTTAAACAAGTCACCGAATAGCCTTAACTCGAGTCTCGAGGACGAGACTCCCTTTGAGGTTTTTATAATTGTAACATCCGAAATCCGCCCAAACCCGAACTCGTCCTATTTTGGGTCCAATGAACCCAATAACGTTGTCAGTCAATACTAAACAACCTAAAACGATTACTTGATTGTGAATCAAAAGTTGTTCGGATGAAATTGACAAAAAATCGGTAGCTTCGTATTGCGCGCCGCGAAAAAGCCGCGACGCAAATTCGGAAACCGCAAAACGAACCAAGACCATCATTAGATCCGATTCGACGACACGAGACCAACGGAATCGACCGTTCGTCAATCGGAGGTCGTTTGATATTTTTAGTTCGTAAAATTTAAACCCAAACCGAAACCGTATCTCGAAAATTTCGGGCATCCAAACCCGATCAAAAGTATACCAATATTATACTCATATTAATCGTCATTTAGAAACGGTCAAAATGAGTCATTGCGCATTGAAATCAGAAGCTCGACGCGCGATTACGGATGACTTTAAAATATGAGAGAAATTGGAAAATAAAGATATATATTATAAATTTTTTCAGACTGTAGCAGCAGCAGCTGCCGTTGGTTTCTGGTCTCTTTCCACTTGGCTTTGGTTTCCATTCCATGTGGCTATACCCCAAGCCCCCTCCTCCTCCTAAATATCACCAAATCTTCCCTAATTCTCCCTAAACTGGCTAGCCGTGTGAGACCAACTCCTCTCCAAATCTGTAGCTGTTCTTTCTCCTATTAGAGCTCCTTGCAGCCATTCCTTCTTCTCCAAGAAGAGCTCCCAGCTACAGCTGCTGGAAATCCTCCTGCATGTCAAGAAATCCTCAAAATTTGAGGCTTTTCAGGTACATTCCTCAACCCTCCTCCTTGCTGGCATGCATGGACATTTCCCTTGATTATAATGTACAACCCTATCTCTAATCCTTTTATTGCTAGGCATGCACTATCTAAATTTTCTCTTTACTGATTCCAAGTAAGATTTTTACATATACTCTTCCAATAACACTATTTAATGAGGAAATTCATGGTCTTTTTTTACACTCCTCATATAATGACTGTATGTCCTCGTATTACTGTTTGCAGTTTGAGCCAAAAAAAAAGAGGTGTTTTCATATAACAATAGGAAAGGAAAACAACAAAGTCTGGGTAGAATATTAAAAACAATGACTACAAATTAATCTTAATCGATCAAGCCATAACTTGTCAGAGATCTCAGAAATTAGCCATTTAGTAACCAAATGTACAGTAACTTAATTACATAATTAAAATTTTAGTTACCACACGTATTAATCCATCAGAAATTGTCCACATATCTAGGATATGGCAGGTGTATAGATTATGTAAATTATATAAAAAGCTTTGAAAATGGAAGTAAGAGAAAGGTGCCTTGTTTACTGGTCATTTAAGGATGGAACTGCAGGACAAAATATAAATATGCCCTTCGATCACTAACTTCGGTTGCATAGAATACCCCCATAGCCTTACAGAGAAATGGTCACATCTTAAAAAAAATACCAATCTTTCAAATCAACTTTTGAAGTATCACGTTTATTTTGGTTAGGATTCTAGTGAGCACTCTTTATGTTTTTTAGCCTTAAAATATCTAAGTAAAAATGTTTTTGCTTTAATTATGTTTATAATTGAATTATATAGCTTATTTTTATTTAATGGCTTAATGGATTTTGTTGGAAGCTGGAGTTTATTTAGGAGAGAAATCATGAAATTTATCTTCCACTGTTAACCAGTTCTGGGTTCGGAAAGGTTCATCATAATACTATACCTTCAAGAGAAGCTCTGACATTATCATAAAAAGTAAGGATATGTAATTTGAACAGAAAATTCATATGATTCCAAATGATCTAAGGATTTTGAGCTTATAATTTGCAATGGCTTGGCTGGATATACCTATCCGAGCTTTGATCAAGATTGAGCCGAGAGATAGGCAATAGTTATTGGTTCAGATTAATGTCAAAATGATATTGGAATAGAAAGACAATCACTTTCTTTGGTTTGGACATAAAACTTCCTTATGATCTGATTATCCTTCTATAGAACTAGAGTTAGGATTACGTCACTTAGTTATTTCTTTTAAATTATGTATCTTGACCAAGGGCTCTGTTAATAAATCATCCAATTAGTGTGTACATTTAGCTTGTTTGAAGATGTTGGTATGGATATATGATTTGAAGAGAATTAGTAGTGACTTATACTTATTAGTACCGGTCATGATGAACTTTACACTTGACCTTGTGAGAGCGCGGTGACTCTCAACTGGGCGGAAGATAGGAAGCCCAGTTTGGGCAGCGGCCGCCAAGTGCGCGGGTCTAGGATCCCAGTCTTTTACACGGTTTTTACGCGAGCTCGCAGTGTTTTTACGCCTCGTTGGGATCCAGACTTTAGACCAGTTCCGCTGACCCTGTCTTTTAGGATACCCAGGCGGGGGATCCTTGGTTTTCAGTTTTTACGTACGAGCTCGTCCGCCCGTACTAGTCGGGCAGTTTTCTAGAGCGACTTTTCTAGGGAGTCTCTCTCACCCGTCTCAGTGGCGTAGTTGGGGAGTAGACCTATCCCTCTATTGGACCGCGGCTTCCAATTAGAGGGCGAGACGGAAGAGCCATTTGTAGGCTTCTTCATCGCTTGAGTTACTTCGCCAACAGACTTGGCGATTCTATATCTAGATCATCCATATCTACATCTACAACATCTGGAGTTATATCGGAAACATTGAAGTTAAGAATTGGAGAAGTTATGATCAAAAGACTATTCTCTCTACCCAAGAATTTAAACAAATTAATAGATCTTTACAATCTTAACTTTCCATTTTTACTCATCCACATGATCTCTGAAGCAATTGATATATATGCTCACACCAATACCCTCATGATTATTCAACTATAAATAAGTAGGTAATAAGGGGGAAATGTCGGGTTCTGGGGAAATCATTAGAAATTGCATTACAAACAACTTGAAACCCCTTTTTACTTACGCAAGTAGATGTAGATTTTACTTTCCACCTTTCTACTTGCTTGCTTTTGCACATATTAAATATCTAGTTATTTTTATAAGTTTTTGGGAGGTACCAGCAATGGCTGACGCCTCTTCTTTCCTAACGTGTTTGGCAGGCAAACAGCCTGCAGTTCAGTAGCCGCTCAGTATATACATGCTTCCTGGAGACAGAGTTTACACTAGACCGGTATGAAGTACTTTGTCTCAGTTTTTGTCTAGTTGGTGATGTATATGCTATCTCTTTTGTATCACTTGGGATATATGTTGTGATATGGAGGATGCTTGTGCAAGTTGTAAACGGATATGAATATTAATAAAAAGGAATTTTGGTGCCATTTGTATCTCTTTTACTTTGTGGTTATGTTGTGGATGTGAATGTCATGTGGATAATTAGCCGCGAGAAAAATTTTTCCTGCTTTTTGGTAATTTCATGCGATCTCATGTGAATAATAGTGCGATTGTGTGATTAACGGGTACCCGGATCCTGAGGGGTTGACACAAATGCTACAATGGTGGAGGTCTTACTAGCGGCTCTTGATTTGTAATGTGATGCGGCCCGCTCGCAGATACTTGCAGATGCTGCTATTCCTCCAATGAAGGAAGTGTATAGAAGGCTTAGCAGAATTACAGTCTCATCTACTACTACTACTCCACCCCCTTCGGCGATGGCAGCTTCTGGACGCAGAGGGGCCTCTTCTTCTTTCCGTGGTCGTGGACCTCGTGGTCGAGGTAGTCGCTCTCGTCAGCCATGTACCTTTTGTCATCGCGCTGGTCATACGAAGGATACATGCTATTCTAAGCATGGTTTTCCTGCATCGGCCCGTGTAGCCGAGCACGCTGCGTTTCCCACAGCCATCTACTTCAGACCAGTGGTTTGAGGATCTTGTTGCCAGACTCCAAGATATAATGCCTCCTACCTCTATTGACTCTCCAGGAAGTCACTCAGACATAGCAGCTTTAACTTCTGCCAGTACGTCAACCCCTGCTAGCACATCAGGTAGTGCTTATGCTTTTACTTCATGTCATGGTTCTGAAGTTTCAGACTGGATTATGGACTCTAGTGCGACACATCATCTTTGTCGAGACAAAGATAAACTTACATCATACAGGGAGGTTCCGCCAGGGAGATCTGTTGTGATTGCAGATGGGACCAATTCCCCCATCATTGGACAGGGGGAGATCACTTTGACACCCTCTATGCGTCTACAGAATGTCCTGCATGCTCTAGATTTTTCAATGAACTTACTATCTATCAGCCATATTACAAAGGATTTGCACTGTCGTGCTATTTTTAACCCCACCATCTCTTATTTTTTAGGACATTCTTATGGGCAGGGTGAGTGGTTGTGGTTGTGAGCAGGATGGTCTCTACCGGTTGGTCCCGAACTCTGCTGGTGTCTCATCTCAATCCAGTGGAACAATCTCTCCCTTTACTTCGCATCTACGCTTTGGTCACCTCCCGCTTCAGAAGCTGTGTCATATCTTACCTCAGATTTTCTCCGAATTCTTCTTTTCAGTGTGAAGCGTGTCAGTTGGGAAAGCATCACAGATCTACTTTCCCTAGTCGTCAGTATCGAAGTAGTAGCTCCCCTTTTGAGCTATTACATGTTGACATTTGGGGTCCGAGTCGTGTTCCTGATCACCAAGCACCTAGTCATGGTTGATGATTTCTCTAGACTGTCATGGGTGTTTTTGTTAAAGAATAAATCTGAAGCAGGGGATGAAATCAAAAATCTTATCGATGAATTTCAGAATGGTTTTTCGTCTACTGTGAAAATTGTGCGTACGGATAATGTCTTGGAGTTTTACACTCGTGCTCTTTCACAATTCTTCTTGTCTCGCGACATTATCCATCAAACGACTTGTTCTTACACGTCTCAACAAAATGGGGTTGCTGAGAGAAAACTTCATCATTTACTTGATATCACTCGGACTTTACTCATCCAGAGTTGTGCTCTCATGTCTTTTAGGGGTGATGGTGTGCTTATGGTGTGTTATCTGGTGAATCGTATGCCATCTTCTGTATTAGGTGAGAAAGTTCCTCTTTCTGTTGTCTTTCCTGACAGGGAATTGTTTTCCCCTAACTCCTCGTGTCTTTGGCTATGTTGTTTTCGTTCATCAGTTTTCTCCAGGACTTGACAAGCTCTCACCTAGGGTTGTCAAGTGTGTATTTGTTGGATACTCTCGTACTCAAAAGGGCTACAGATGCTATGATCCTGTGAACATGAAATATTATGTCAGTGTCGATGTTACTTTCTTTGGGACTGTGATGTATTTCTCACCTACAGGTGACAGGTTGACTTCCTCTACTACTGATGATGAGGGTTTATGTGCCACCTCCTCCCCTGCGCCCGTCTGTTCCCATACCAACTCCTACTGCACCACCATCATTACCACCACCACCATCTCCACAACCACCAGTGCCTCCTTTACCGAAATTTTATAACCCATCGTTCGGTCCCTGCTCACGGAAGTGGTCCTTCATCCACTACGCCCCAGGTTTGTCCAGGTAATACTACTAACGATGGGGTTGAAAATGTGCAAGTGCAGGGATCTTTGCAGGGAGAATAGCATACCAGCGAGTACTGCTGATGATTTGGATGTACCCATTGCCTTACGGAAGTAGAAGCGGACTTGTGCATCCTATTTACTTGCTTCACAGGTTTCATTCCATCGCCTCACTGGTGATTTTCATAGGTTTGTTGTGGCCTTATCTACCGTGGAAATACCACGGAATTATCAGGATGCATTAAAAGGAGAGTTGTTGGCGTTCAGCCATGGAAGAGGAAATGGCTGCTCTGCGAGCTCGCAGTACATGGAGCTTGGTTGTTGCTCCCACAGGAGCTTTTGTTGTCAGTTGTAAATGGGTATTTACTGTCAAATATCATGCAGATGGCAACCTTGATCGTTACAAAGCAAGGCTAATGGCACGTGGGTTCACTCAAACCTATGGCGTAGATTATATGGGATACTTTCTCTCCAGTTGCACGTCATTCCACTTTACGTGTCTTTTCTGTTGTTGTGGTATGCTATTGGTCATTGTTTCAGCTTGTTGGTGAAGAATACATTTTTATATGGAGATCTGCAGGAAGAAGTCTACATGCAGCAACCTCTGAGGTTTGCTGCTGAGAGGGAGTGTCAGATGGTTTGTTGTTGTGGTTTGATGCTTCAAACAGAGCTCGCGAGCATGGTTTCAGAAGCTTTCCGACCTAATTCAGAAGCAAGGGTTCAAAAGATCAAATGCTAATCATTCTTTGTTTGATCATAAGACTCCCAGAGGTATTGTCGTTATCATGTATATGTTGATGATATAGTTGTTACGGGAGATGATATGCAGGGGATAAAGATGGCAAAAGAATTTCTAGGCCATCAGTTTGTGACTAAGGATCTTGGTACCCTATGATATTTTCTGGGGTTGGAATTTGCTAGGAATGCACAGGATCTTGTGATGACCCAAAGGAAGTATATTACATATATGCTTGTTGAGACAGGCATGATCGGTTGTTGACCCTCGACTACTCCCATGGATCCTAGCATGAAATTATATGAAGACAATACAGACGAGGTTGACAAGAGAAGATATAGAGAAATGGTGGGAAAGCTTCTTTATATTACTATCACTAGACCTGACATCGCTTTTGCAGTGAGTCGGGTGAGTCAGTTCATGGAACAGTCCAGACAAGTACACATGGATGCCATATACATGATACTGAGGTATCTAAAGTCGTCTCCAGGTGCAGGACTTTTGCTCAGGAAAGAAACAAATATCCTTGTTTCTGTACGTGTTGATGCAGATTATGCAGGATGCCCTAAGGATCGAAAGTCAACATCAGGGTTTGCTGTGTTTGTTGGCAGCTCTTTGATTTCTTGGAAAATCAAGAAACAGACAGTGGTGGCTAGATCTAGTGCTGAGTCTGAGTACAGGACCATGGCACATGCAAGTATAGAGATGATGTGGGTCCGAGTTGTATTAGAAGATCTGCATATAGATGTACCTCTACCCATGCAGTTACAATGTGACAATCAAACAGCATTATTTATTGCTAATAATCATGCGTTTCATGAAAGAACAAAACATATTGAAGTAGATTGCCACTATACCAGAGATATGATTTCAAAAGGGCTTTGATTTCTACTTCTCATGTGAGTTCAGGAGAGCAGGCTGCATATATCTTTACCAAACCATTACTCAGAGGGCCATTCCAGGAATGTTCTTCCAAGCTGAGCATGATTGACACCTATGCTCCATCTTGAGGGGGAGTGTCGAGATATTTCTATAGTTTAGGTATCCCTTTGTTATGTTTATTATTCTTATTCCATCTTATGTAATTTTACCAATAGGCTTTTCTCTATATAAGAGAGCCTAGGGTTTCTTGGAATAAACCTCTTCTCGTTTTCTTCCAACATTCATCAAACAATATGTGCCTACACTTCTCAGCAAAATGGTGCCGCAGAGAGAAAACATCATCATTTACTTGATGTTACACGTGTTCTTATTCAGAGTCGAGCCCCACATTCGTTCTGGGGTGATGCAAGTCTTACGGCACGTTATCTCGTGAATCACATGCCATCATCTGTTCTGGATTAGAAAATTCCTTTCTTGTTGGCATTTCCAGAGGAGTTGTTCTCGCTCACTCGTGTTTTTGGTTCTATTGTATTTATCCATCAGTTATCTCTAGGTCTTGACAAGCTCTCTCCTAGAGCTGTCAAATGTGTTTTTGTTGGATACTCCAGGACACATAAGGGATATAAATGCTATGATCCATTGCGCAGGAAATATTATGTTAGTGCTGATGTCATATTTTTTGAGTCGGTGATGTATTTTTCTCCTACATGTGATAGATTGACTTCATCAGATTCAGATGATGAGGTCTACATGCCACCTCCTCCTACGAGTCCATTACCACCTCCACATGTGTCAGTTGTTCCAACACCACCACCACCCACTATTCCACCTCCATCACCTCCTCCTATATCACCATCTCCCACAATCCATGTTCCACCATTACCATAATACTATACGCGTCGGTCTGCTTATGCTCATGGTCATCGCCAATCATCCAGCACGTTTCAGTTTGTTCTGAATACACTATTTCTAACGATGGGTCTGGAGATGTGTCTACTCATGAATCGTGCAAGAGACTGGCATACAGATTAGGGGTTTCCAATGACCCGGATGTACCTATTGCGCTTCGAAAGCAAAAGCGTACATGGCCTCATATCCTCTCGCATCCCAAGTTTCCTTTAATCGCTTAACAGGGGAATTCAGGAGATTTGCAGGTTCCCTATCTGTCGTGGAAATCCCATGATACTACCAGGAGACCTTGAGAGAAAGTCAGTGGTGTTTGGTCATGGAAGAGGAGATGGTTGCTCTACAGTCGTGTGGTACCTGAAGCTTGGTTCCCGCCCACATGAAGCGTCTATTGTCAGTTGCAAATGGGTGTTTACAATCAAACACCATGCAGATGGGAGTCTTGATTGTTACAATGCCAAATTGGTTGCACGTGGCTTACTCAGACATATGGAGTGGATTATCTGGACACATTCTCCCATACTGCTCGTTACTCTACTCTACGAGTTCTTTTCGTTGTTGTGGTAGGTGATTGACCTTTATTTCAGTTTGATGTTAAAAATGCATTTCTGTATGACGATCTCCATGAGTAAGTCTACATAAAACAATTTCCACGGTTTGCTGCTGAGGGGGAGTGTCAGAAGGTTTATAGACTTTATAAGGCAATATATGGCATTAAGCATAGTCCAAGGACACGGTTTCAGAAGCTCTCGGATCTGATTGAGAGGCAGGGATTCAAGAGATCGAATATAGATCATTCATTGTTTGTACATAGAACTTCTAGAGGTACGGTTGTTATCATGGTATATGTTGATGACAGCTTGTTACATGAGATAATGTGTAGGGGATCAAGAGGGCAAAGGAATTTTTGGGGCAGACAGTTTGTCACCAAGGATCTTAGCATCCTACTGTATTTCTTGGGATTAGAGTTCGCCAACAATCAACAGGGTCTTTTGATGACCCAAAGAAAGTATGTTACAGACATGCTAGTTGAGACATGCATGATTGGGTGTCGACCTGCTACTACTCCTATGGATCCCAGCATGATGTTATATGATGATGATATAGAAGAGGTGGGCAGGAGAACATATAGATACGTCACTATCACAAGGTCGGACATCTCCCTTGCAGTTAGTCGGGTCAGTCAGTTCATGAAGCAACACTGACAAGTACATATGGACGTTGTTTATATGATTTTGAGGTATCTAAAGTCATTTCTAGAAGTAGTATTGCTATTCAAGAAAGGAGAAACTATGATTGTCTCAGCATATACAGATGCATATTATGAAGGATGTCCTAAGGACAGGAAGTCCACTTCGGGCTTCGTTGTATTTGTTGGTGGTACTCTTGTTTCTTGGAAGAGCAAGAAGTAAATTGTGGTTGCTAGGTCAAGTGAATACGAATATAGAGCTACGGCACAAGCGAGCACATAGATGATGTGGGTTCGAGCAGTGTTAGCGGACTTACATATAGATGTGTCTCTTCCTATGCAGTTACAATGTGATAACCAGGCTGCCCTATTTATTGCAAACAATCATTTATTTCATGAAAGAACCAAACATATTGAAGTGGACTGCCACTATACACGAGAGATGATACAGAAAGGTTTTATGTCTACCTCTCATGTCAGTTCAAGAGATCAAACTGCAGATATTTTTACCAATACTTTGCTCAGAGACCATTCAGAAGTGTTGATCTAAGCAGAGCATGATTGACATCTATGTTTTATCTTAAGGGGGGTATAGAGATATATTTTATAATTTTGTATTATTTCTATATTTTCTTTCTTATGTTCGTCCACAGTTGTAAAAGTCGGCCGACTAGGCCGACTAGTCGGTCCGACTAGTCGAGTCGGGGGGGTACCCGACTCGACTAGGCCATGTCGGCCAATAGTCGGTCAGACCCGATTAATCGCCCGATTAGTTGGCCTAGTCGGCCGACTAGTCGGCCGACTTTTGCAAAGAGATTTCTTGGCTGACTTTTGCATAGGGATTTCGGATATATGTTTCGGGCGCAAACCGTAAACTCGATTACCCGTTTAGAATTAGATGAGATTTAGGGCTTGTTGTTAGACAATAAGATGAGATACTTAAGGTTACATGCTAATAAGTATAACTCACAAATAAATTAAAAATATGAAAATAAAAAACACTAAAAATGTTAACTAAAAATTATAAGAAAATTCTGTATAGTTCTGTACTTTAAATTATAGTGTTTCATCTAGATATAAAATATCAACTAATTAATATACTATCCTGGATAATTTTACTTAAAACTTTGTGATTTAGTTTCATGTTGGTTAACTTATATAAGATTAGAATTGTGTTTATTACGCCTAAATGTTCATTAACTTAGATACTTCTTGTTGATTTGCATGATAGTTAGGTAACTTAGGTTGTTTACCTTTTGTGGTTGTTGATTAGCTTTGTATTAATTTATTTCTAACTTCAACTCGTGCTATGTACCAAACATTTTGTTCTTAACATTCTGTTCGTGCTATGAACCAAACATTTTGCTTCATTTTTTCTTCTGTTGCTATAATTTTTTAAGCTCTCAAAAATATTAAAACTGCTAAATATATGAATATAAATGAGACTATATGTTATAAAACTTGATTTATATATTTAAAATAATTAAAAAAATCAAAACCGACTAATGCCCGACTAAATCCGATTACTCTCCCGACTGCCGATTAATCCTTAGTCAATGACCCTGCCGACCGAGTACCGACTGCCGACTTCTGCAACCTTGTGTTCGTCTTATGCAAACTCAACCATGGTCGGTCCCAAGCCCGGGTAAATTGAGAAGGGTTGCTTTAGGTAGCCGACAACCAGCATAAAAAAGTCAGAGAAAACTTCCTAAATAGTATTTTTTTAAAAAATACTATTTAGGAAGTTGCCTCAAGACAAATAGACCTTTTCAACATGGATTTAAGCAAACATTTCGATTTCATCAGAGTGTTCCCTACTTGTGACGCGTTGCATCACTCGAATGCAATAAAAAATTGGCAAGGACCGCTACATCGTTGCTCGGATGTAGTTCAAAATTTACAAGGGTTCTCGCATGAGGAATGCATGCAAGTAAATAAACTAGTTCCTCTGCATCATCTCCCAGATGCAATCCAAAATTTGCAAGGGTTCTCACATGATGGACGCATGTGAGTAAGAAGTTAGTTCAAAATAGGTTGCAAAGGAAGTTGCGAATAAATAGTTGGAATATTAGCACTTTAATTGACAAATCGATGGAGATAGTAGATACGATGGGAAAGAAGATTCAGATAATATGTCTCCAAGAGACAAAATATGTTGGAGAGAAAGCAAAGGAGATCGAGAAGACGTGCTTTATACTTTGGTATACTGTTAAAGATAAGGGTAGAGACGGTGTTGGAGTGGTTGTACATAAGAATTTGAAGGATTGTGTGGTTGAAGTGCAAAGATTCGGAGATCGAATTATTTTGCTGAAATTGGTGATTGAAGAAGAAATTCTTAATATCATCTCAGTTTATGCACCACAAATTAGTTTAGATGAAAGGATTAAATAAGCTTTTTGAGGATCTGGATAAGATTTTGCAAGGAATCCCATAAAGAGATGATTTGTGTGGAGATCTTAATGGACATTTGAGAAAGGATGCTTCAGGGTATGCTAGTGTTCATGGAGGCTATGACTTCGATAATAGAAATGAAGATGGAAAAAGTCATTCTGGATTTTATAACGGCTTATGATCTTTTCATAGCAAACACTCTCTTCAAGAAGAGGGAGGGAGCATTTAATTACTTGTAAGAGTGGCCCGACTAGAACACAGATAGATTACTTTGTATTGAGGAAAAGAGAGCGGTTGTGTTGCAAATATTGCAAGTAATACCAGGAGAGAGTTTGGCAACCTAACATCACTTGTTAGTCATGGATGTGCAAATAAAAAGGGCTGATAAAGAAAATGAGGGTTTCCAAGATCACTAGAACTGGATGGTGGAATGTTCAACTGAAGCAATCAAGCTTTAGGGAGAAGGTTTTAGAAGACTCATCTTGAGATTATAGCGGAAGTGCAAACAAGATGCGGGAGGTGGTAACATCTTGTATCTAAATGGTAGCAGAAGACAAGGAAGGAAATATCGATATCGATATCGTTTCGATACAATGTCGATACCCGATATATCGCCGATATATCGACGCATATCGCCGAAACCCGGTATCCATTAGGCATTTTCTCCTGTCGATACCCGATATCGTCCATATCGACGATATATCGGTGACCTGTCGATACCGATATATCGTCGATATATCGACGATATATCGCGATATGGCGATCCCTGGCAAAAGAGATGCTAGGTGAGTCAAAGGAAGGAGCTCCATGTCAAAAGGAGGCTTGGTGGTGGAGTGGAGGGGTACAAGAGAAGCTCAAAATTAAAAAGAGCATGCTTTAAAGTTATGTCTAAGGATAGAACAGAGGAAACGGTCATAAACTACAAAATAGAGAAAAAGGAAGCAAAGAAGGCTGTAAGCGAAGCTAAGTCAAAAGCATATGAAGTGTTATACAAAAATCTTGACTCTAAGGAGGTCCAGAAGGATATATTCAGGTTGGCCAAAGTAAGAGAAAGAAAGGCCAAAGATCTTTCTCAAGTAAAATGCATTAAGGATGAGGAACGCCACGTGCTTGTTACTCAGAAGGATATAGAGACTAGATGGAAGCAAACATTTTCATAAGATTTTAATTGGGGAAGTAAATAGAGAGATCACTTTGGGTGATCAAGCTATAGACGAATACAAAGAAAGGAAGTAGGGAAGGCTTTGAAGGTTATGAGACATGGGAAAGATGTAGGACCGGACATTCCTGTAGAAGTGTGAGTTTTAGGTGAGCGTGGTTTGGCTTGGCATACAAATTTATTCAATGTCATTTGGCGAAGCAAAAAAATACCAGAAGATTGGAGGAGAAGTATCGTGGTGCCTCTTTATCCATGCAAAGCTCTTATAAAAAGCCGAGCTATATAAATGAACTCAGTTTACATAGAGGACATGCAGGGGAAGTACCAGTCGTATCAGATGTCAGAGGTGAGGTGAGGCAAAGCTATAAGTGCACAAAATGTTGCTATGGAAAGGATTTTTTACGACAAGCATCTTTGCAGGCAGTATATCCACCAGATTAACATGACTTGCACAGAAATTGAGGAGCATCAAGCTCCTTAGAAACTGGGAGAAAAGAATCAGTATTTGAAGCTTTTTACAAAAGTTTGAACACTGCTGCCCATAAAAAACCTAACATGTTGAAAGTACTTGAACAAGGAACATACACGTATTCCAGCCTTCCAGGGAGGTCTTGTGCATTCCTGAATCTTGGTACATTTTCTCGCCCGTTTTCAAAGAACATGGGATTTAAATCTCCTTCAATTCAGACATATGGCTGCATCACAACAAGTGGAGTTCTTCCCGAACCACAAACTGAAAAAAGAATTTGGAATAAGGTTCACTCAAGGATTAGTATGGAGCTTGAAGATTCAGGTCCTACATAGAAACAAGCATTACTAGAGGACTACACAAGGTGTTCATGCTGACTCCCTCTTTGATAAACTATCAATTGTCGCTTATCTCCTCCTATGCTCCACAACACTCTACTAAAAAATGACCATCCCCCAAATAGAAGAAAATACATTATAGTTTAGGGATTTTTACATCTACAACCCTGAGTAATTTTTGCAATTACAATCATAACCCTGCATAATCATGAATTACATGAGAAATCCCGAGTAATGCTTAACTCTTACATGGCATAACCCTGTGTTATATTCAGTTTGGGACCCTCGTTATAGTTGACGGTTTCCGTTAGAAAAGATCAAACTGACCCTAAAGCTCATTCCTATTTACAAAACATGACATCATCTCTTCATGCCCGCCCCTCTCCCTCCTGTTGAAGCCTGCTTGAAGCATCCCCTCGTTGATCCTCCCCTGTTCGAAGCCCCATGCAGCTACTCGAATACCCTCCCCCCTCCCCTCGAGCAGTAGCTCCTCCTGCCGATCAACCACTCGACCATCTCCCCGAAGCCCCCCGGTCGAAACCCCCCACGCCGAGTGTTCCCTTCATCGGTCAGCCCCCCACCCTCGCAGCCCGTCGAGCTCCCCACCTCCCCCCGGCCGCCGAAGCTCGAAGTCCCGCGCCACCGCCCGATGCGCCCCTGCCAACACCCCCCCCCCCCCGTCAGCTCCTCCCCTTGTCGAGCCCCCCTACGTTGAGCCTTCCCCTTCATCGGCCATCCCCCAACCACCGCCCGCCCCGCGCGTCGTCGAAGCTCGAAGTCCCGCGCCACCGCCCGGTACGCCCCTGTCAACCCCCCCCCCCCCGCTCCTCCCCTGTCAAGTCCCCATGCGTCGAGCCTTCCGCTCCATCGGTCAGCCCCCAACCACCGTCCGTCCCGCACGCCGCCGAAGCTCGAAGTCCCACGCGCCTTCAAAGCCCCCCCCCCACCTGCAACTCTGCCAGCGAGCCTTCCCCTCCATCGGTCAGTCCCCAACCACCGCCCGCCCCTCGCGCCGCCAAAGCTCGAAGTCCCGCACGCCTTCAAAGCCCCCCCCCACCTGCAACCCTGCGACGAAGCTCGAAGCCACCCCCGGTGCACCCCTGCCCACCTCCGCCAGCAAGTCCCCTCGACCTGGAACCCTGCGACGAAGCTCGAAGCTACCCCCGATGCACCCCCCACGTGCTTTACTCGAAGACCACCGAGCTCATCCCCTTCCCCCCCAGTTCGATCCTTCCCCTA
>JAZKJV010001464.1:0-213780 GCA_037367405.1 Ottelia alismoides | reverse complement strand
TGTTAACTGTGGGAACTTGCCTCAGCATGCTTTCAACCACCAAGTTCACTCCGAGGAAATCAATCCTTGTGTAGAAGTTAAATATTTTCCTCTAACACTTGGAGTGATTCCCAACCTTTCTTTTGTAGACGTGTACATGTATCAACATGTCAAATGGGAAGGCAACAAGTACGATGTCATCAGAAGTGTGGGAACCGAAGGTGTCATTCCGTTCTAGGCTCGAAGTTACATCTGTGATGTGTAACGATCGTGGCATTAACTAAGGTGATAGTCGTGACAATGAATGATGAAATTTACCATAGGTGATATTCATGTATTGGCGCTAAGGTTCGGGAAAGTGATTGTATGTACGCACTCGTACAAATCACCGAATATTGACTAAGTAGTATGTGGCGGCATATACGCGGTATATACGGTTCTACATGGTTTTCTAATTTTTAGTTGTGTACTATAACAAATTTAAAATAAATAAATATTTACAAAAATGACTACAGTTGAACTGAAATTATGAATAAATGTGATTCAACATAAGATCTAAAAAAAAATGGCTTGCATGTAGAGCTCAAAATAATTTCTTTCAATCAAATATCAATTGAAAAGTTAGCACAGTTAATAGCTGACTCAACAGTCACCAAAATATGTAATTATCCTTGAAATCTAATATTAACTTGACATTAATTGAACTTTAAATCCACTAAGTCAATTTAACATGGACATTAAGTTTCCTTCACTTGATGTTGGACCTCTTACACTTAAGTTGTGTATACTGAAAAGTGGAAATTTAGCATAAACTTTGTTTCAAAAAAAGAAGCTCGGCATAAACTCCAAGTAATGATACAGTAACACAAGTAACACAAGTAATGAATCTAACAATAAAGATCAATATGGTTTCACAACATGACAAAAACTTAGAAACATTAGGTGTGTAGAGATTTATGTTATGTTATGTTATTATGTACCGTTTCATATTTTCTATTTTTCTTCTGGACTCTTGTGTAATTTACCCATGGGTTCTCTCTATATAAGGGAGCCTAGGGTTCTATAGAATAAACAGTTCACTCATTTCCACCAACATCGTATCAGAGCCAAAACCCTAACCCTCATCCCGCCGCCGCCTCTCTCTCTCTCTCGGCTGCGCCGCCCACTCATCTCGCTGCCGTCCCTTTTACCGCCGCCCCTCTTCCGCCAGCCCCTTCCAGCCCCTGCCCACCCTTCCAGCCCCCGGCGGCCCTTCTCAGCCCCGGCGGCCGCTTCCAACCCTCGACGGTACCTTCCAGTCCCCCCCCCCCCCGCGGTCGGCCACTATCGTCATGGATTTGAGTGCATAAATATAATATCCTTGAACAATATTATAGCATACATACCTGTTATGTTTTGCTTCAGAAACTGACATTCCACTCTCCCAATACAACGGTGCAGGTATGTTGCCTGCAATCCATGGAATAGGGAGAAAAGAACATCAACAAATGTTGAGTAAATCTTAATTAATTAAAAATAACAGAAAATTTAGTTGTTCCAAAAGAAGCAAGTAATTTGGCCTTATCAATTAAAATTTAGAGCTACTTGCAATGAAACATGCTTTCAAGTTGTTTGGTATGTAAAACCCCATTCTACTCATCCTCCACATTAATCAATTTATATACCAATATCATGTGGTCCATATTTAAGTCATTGCCTTTCTATTAATTGTAATACAAGTTTGACTGGTATTGAGAATATGAATGATGAGACTCTGATATAATCATTATCTCTATTAATGCTTATAATGATGTTTAAGAATCTTGTGGATTGATAATAGTAAGAGTATATGATGGATCTGGGGTTTTGATTCTTTCCTTGTTGATTTTCTCAAGCTTAGTGGATAGTCTGATAAGGATGATTTTCATGATATGGTCTTTTCTCTTTGCCAGGAATTATTGGCAGAAAAGTAACTAGTTCAACGGAAACCAACTCAACTGTAACCAAGCTTCCGTGTAACCAATTCAACTGTAATTCAACTTTAACCAACTCAATTGTGACTCAATCCAATCTCAAATGTAACTTTTTCAGGATTCAACTGTAACTGATTCAGATGTAGCCATAGATGATTCAGATGTATACATGGATGATTCGGATGTATCATTGCCAAGTCTGCTGGCAAAGAATAAACAAAACTCAAGCGGTGAAGTAGCCTACAAAAGGCTCTTCCGTCTCGCCCTCTAATTGGAAGGGCGGTCCATAGAGGGATAGGTCTACTCCAAAACTACGCCATTGAGACGGGTGAGAGAGACTCTCTAGAAAAGTCGCTCTAAAAGAAAAACCGGCCCGACCGGTACGGGCTAACGAGCTCGAAAAACTAAAACCAAGGGTCCTCCAGCCTAGGTACCCTAAAGAACAAGGGTCAGCGGAACTGGTCTTTAAAAGAAAACCTGTGGATCCCAGAGAGGCGTAAAAACTGCGAGCGCTCGCGAAAAACCGAGAAAAAGATTGGGATCCTAGACCCGCGCATTAAGCGGCCGCTGCCCTAACTGGGCTTCCTATCTCCCGCCCAGCTGAGGGTCACCGCCCCCTCGCACAGTCAGGCGTAAAGGTCACCATGACTGGCATTCATAATTATTAGTCATTGCTGAATCATCTTCACTGACTTGATTTCTCATCCTTTCTCAATTTCTGTTGTGATTAATTTTATAGATCTAGACATCTTGTCGACAATCTTATAATTAGTGATTCGTATCTAAATGACTATGCACGAAGATTATCAGTCATTAATTATAGATTATCTCCTAATTTGGCAGCTTGCTAGATATTCTAAGTTACTGGTATGAAAATATCTTAATGATTTAAAATTTCAAATCATGAGATTAAAAGTTGTTTATTAGATCTGGATTTAAATTTAGATCAATGATAGACTCCTTATTTTTTTAAAAAAAACTTGCCTTATCTTGTGTACTAATTCAACTCCAAATCTCTAATCTATTGTCATGAGATTAGTGGCTAATTGGTGTTCTTAAACTTGACTTGATTGCATACGAATCACCATATCAAATATGCACAATCTGAACATTTATAGGTCTAATTTTGAGTTCTAATTGCATGCAAAATACCTCAACTTTTCATCAAATCTATCATGAATCTGTAGCTATTCAGTGATCCGAAATTAGACTCCGCTCACATGCAATTCATTCTAAATTCCTTATTATTTCAATCATGAAATCAAATCATAACACTTATTCTGGAATTGGGTCAAAATATATGTAGACAAGAAAAGCATGATATATGCCAGTAAACTGTGAAGGGAACTTAGTCTAAATGCTAGTCTATGAGAAATTAGTCAAATAACATTTTTTTAAAGGAAAGGATGGTCCTCAAGATTACTAATCATCCATAATTAGATTAAAAAGTAAAGACAAGACTACAAATAGTTGTCCAACCAATCACAATGCCCAAACATACATAGGATTAGTCTCCCTTGGGATAAATAACATCCTCCCTACACTCTGATCTCTTTTACATAAACACTTTGTAGTGGTTGCCCAATACTAACAAATTGCCAGTGAGTCAGTAATATGTCATGATATTCCAAAGTTTCAAAATCTACCTCCGAAGTATTCTTAATCCAAGCCAAACCCAACTACTCTAATCATCCATAATGAATGAGCATTAAGAAAATACGTCAATAATCATCATCCATTCATAGGGAAAACTACAAGTCATATTAACAATCATACAAACGTTAAGTAATACATCTTTAACAAGACTCTCGTCTTTAGGAGAGACATGAATATCCACACACTCATAGAACCTTACTCCTTCCAAATCAGTCTGCAATTAATCATATAGACAAAATGTCATTAACCTGAGAACCCCAAGCTGAGCATATGCATCCACAACCTCCCTTCCAGCACCGACCATTTCATAACAAAACTTGTAAATGTCGTGGATAATCAAGTAATGGGTCATAATTAAGAAATGGTGATGTGAAGATTTATTAAAAATGTACAAACCAGTTATTTACTAGGAAGCAGTACCCATGTCTCCATTGTAGATTGTTAAATAATGTAACAACTTGATATGGATCCATTTAACCTGTATAATTTGGTTCTCTTGGTTCTCTGTAACTAAAATACATCACATCAACTACTGTTTCCTTTAAAACATATCTGAATTACATATGCCCTAATTCTTATTCTTAAGAATTCAATTATATATAGTGGATGTAAAATTTTAATGAATTTCATTAAACTTCACATTCTCATTTAATTTCAAAAGCAAATTACGAGTTTAACTCATGCATAGAAGGCAGCAAGAGAGGGGTCTTAGATTGTACATAAAAGGAGGATAGTTGTACAAAAACATGGATTGCAGCAAGAGGAGGTAGATTGTACCTTGGATCCTCCAATATTGGAGGGTCAATCATGCATGCAGGAGGGTTGCAGTTGCAGCAACTTCCAGGTGAAGAGGAGTGGTTTTCATTGTTCAAATTTTGGCTCCAGTAGCAGGAGTAACTGCTGGCAGCAGCTACCACAGTTGGGGAGGCTCCAACTAGAGGATTTGGAGGCTCCAAGGAGTCCTTTCAACTGCAGCAAAAGGGTTTGCTTGCAGCTGTAGCAGATTTTTTTTAGCCTAAAATGGAGGAGAAAGAGGTATATTTGTTGAGAATTTCAGGGAAAATTGAGGAGAAGGAAAGGGTATTTGGAGGAAAAAGAATAGGCAGCAAGGAAGAAGATTGTACCTCTATTGGTATCAAATTTGGAGGAGATCATGCATGCAGTGACTTCAAAAGTAAGGAGCAGCAGCTGGGAGGCCTTCCAACAGCAGCTAAAATGTCTCTTGGAAGAGGAAACTTGCAGCCTTCCCTCTTGAGGCAGTAACAACACCAGGTACTACTTGGACAGCAGCAGTTTGGCTGCTGGGAGCTGCTCCAGGGGAGGAGGAGGGGCTCCAGCAGGGCCAAATTGACTCAAGGACAGCAGCTAGAAGCTGCCAAAGCTGCAGACACACCTCCAGCTGCTTGGACAGCAGCTGAACGGGAAGGAGAATGGCTGGGAGAGACTCCTTCGGTGGTATTCTTTGGGGAAGAATTGGGAGAATTAAAGAGGGTTTGGGGTTATATTTATAAGGGAGTAAGGGCTTTAAGAGTTTGACATGTGTAAAGGCCTTTAAGGCCAAATGGATAGAAGATTTGGGGCCATGTGTTGAGAGCAGCTGCTGTCCTGGACAGCAGCTGGATTTTTATTATATATATATACTTTTCTCTCTCTTATTTAGCAAACCGAAGTGGTCCGTATTCGCACACCGAGTCTCGGATTTTGGTGTACAAAAGCTCGTTTTGACCGTCTCTGAACGACGATCAATATGAGTATAGTATTGATATACTTTGGGTCGAAGATAAATCTCCGAAATTTCCGAGATACGGTCTTGATTGGTTATTAAATTTTACAATTTTAAAATATCAAACGACCTCCGATCGACGAACGGTCGATTTCGTTGGTCTTATTTTATCGAATCGGATATTTGGGTGGTCTCGGTTAGTTTCGCGGTTTCCGAATTTGCGTTGCGGCTTTTTCAGGCACGCATTACGATGCGATCGGTATTTGATCGATTTCGGCCGAACGACTTTTAATTCACGATCAATTGATTGATTTATGTTATTTAACACGATTAGTAACTTTATTGAGTTATACGGACTCTAATCAGGTCAGGTTCGGGTTTGTGCAGCTCCGGATGTTACAATAAAAGTCTACATATGCACTCAAATCCTATCAAGTTTATGTAGGCACCGGTTTCTTGTCTACAATCCCTAGTTTTCATCTCCGGCAAGATGTCAGAAAGTAAAGTCGATATGCCCTCCATAGGCACATTCAAAGGTCCAACGCCAATAGTCAAGATGGATAGGACGAACTATGAGCTATGGGCGATGCAGTTCATGAGTCTCATGAAGTCAAACGGTAAGAAGCATATACTTACCGAGGATGAGCCCGCAAAGAAGACTGGGATCTATGCCTCCTGGGAGGCCGATGATTCTTATGCCAAGGTCTGGCTATCAGGAACAATGTCGATGGAGATTGCCAATGATGTCCTCCATCAGCCCACCGCCAAGGCGATGTGGGATATTCTGGCTGCCACATATTCACAAGTGCGGAACGAGACGAAGATGTTACAGCTCCAGCATGATATTTTTACAATGAAGCAGAATGGGCGGCCGCTTCACTCTTTGTACACGTTCCTGCAGGGGATGTTTGAGAAACTATATAGCACTATACCACTCACGGTGACTCCAGAGCAGCAGAAGACCTTCCGGGATGCTACCATGGTGGGTGTACTACTAGCAACACTTGATCATGAGTATGAGGCAGCCCGCTCTCAAATACTTACCGATGCTACTATTCCACCTATGGAGGAAGTTTAACGGAGGCTCAGTCGCATCTATGTTTCTTCCAGCACATCTACTCCATCCCCTTCGACGATGGTGGTATCTCGAGGAGAGGTGGTCAGTCTTCCTTTCGTGGATGTGGACCTCGTGGCCGAGGAGGTCGTTTTCGCCAGCCGTGCTCTTTCTGTCATCGCACAGGTCACGCAGAGGGTATATGCTATTCTAAGCATGGGTTTCCAGCATCGGCGCGTGTAGCCGAACATGTTACATCTCAGTCGGCATCCACTACAGATCACCGGTTCGAAGAACTTGTGGCGCGTCTGCATGATATTATGCGTCAATCATCTAGTGATTCTCCAGGTGGATCCTCAGATGTTGCCGCTTCAGCATCTGCCAGTACTTCTGCCGTTGCCAGTACCTCAGGTAGTGCTACTGCCTTTACATTTTGTAATGATCTCTCAGATTGGATTATGGATTCGGGCGCCACCCATCACCTCTGCCATGACAGAGATAGACTTGAGTCATACAGGGACGTCCTACCTGGATGCTCAGTGCTCATAGCTAATGAGACTTATTCCCCCATCGTTGGACAGGGGGAAATCACCTTGTCACCTTCTATGCATTCACAGAATGTTCTACATGCTCCTGAGTTTTCCATTAATTTATTATCCATTAGTCAGATTACGAAGGATTTGCACTGTCGCGCTATATTTGACCCATCGTCTCTCATTTTTCAGGACATACTAATGAGCAGGGTGATTGGTTGTGGCTCTGAGCAGAATGGTCTCTATCGTCTGGTTCGGAATTCATATGCGGGCGTCTCTTCCCATTCAGCCGGATCAGTCTCGCCGTACACCTGGCATCTTCGCTTTGGTCACCTCCCGCTCCAGAAAATGCGTCATCTCTTGCCTCAGATCTCTTCGAGTTCGTCGTTTCGTTGTGAAGCTTGACAGTTGGGAAAAAAGCATCGTTCTAGCTTCCCTAGTTGTCAGAGTCGGAGCAGTAGCTCCCCATTTGAGTTGTTTCATATTGATATTTGGGGTCCAAGTCATGTACCTGATCATCAGGGACACAGGTTCTATCTAGTTGTAGTTGATGACTTTTCTCGTGTATCTTGGGTTTTTCTTTTAAAGAGTAAATCTGAAGCAGGGGATGTTATTAAAATCTTATCAGTGAAGTGCAGAATGTTTTTTTCTTCTACTGTCAAATATGTTCGTACGGATAATGCATTTAAATTCTGCACTCGTTCTCTCTCCCAGTTTCTTTCGTCCAAAGGTATTATTCATCAAACCACATGTGCTTACACATCTCAACAGAATGGAGTGGTAGAGAGAAAACATCGTCACCTTCTTGATATCACTCAAACCCTGCTAATCTAGAGTTGTGCGCCTATCACTCTTTTGGGGGGATGATGTCCTTACAGCCTGCTACCTGGTCAATCGCATGTCGTCCTTTGTTCTTGGTGAGAAAATTCTTCTTTCCGTTATTTTCCCTGATAAGGAATTATTTTTGCTTACTCCTCGTGTCTTTATTGTTGCCTTTATTCACCACTTGTCTCCTGGACTTGACAAACTCTCTCCTAGAGCCGTCAAGTGTGTCTTTGTAGGTTACTCTCGGACTCAGAAGGGTTATCGTTGTTATGACCCCATAAACAAGAAATATTTTGTCAGTGATGACATTACATTTTTTGAGTCCGTTATGTACTTCCCCCCTGCAGGTGACAGGTTGGTCTCTTCCACATCTAATGATGATGCCTATGTTCCTCCTCCTAGTCTGAGTCCACCTGCGTCCAATCCAGTTCCAGTTGTCACGCCACCACTATCACCACCACCACACCTCCACAACCACCACCAATTCCACCATTACCTAAATTCTATACACGTCGGTCAGGTCCTGCTAAGACTACATGTCAAGCATCCATCACGCCTCAGGTATGTTCAGATGTTATTACTAATGATAGGTCAGATAATGTGCATGTGCAGGATTCTTCGTTGCAAGAGGAGGATGTACCATTGAGTACAGTGGACAGTGACCTTGATGTCCCTATTGCTATTCGGAAGCAAACACGGAATTGCGCGTCTTATCCATTTGCTTCCCAGGTTTCCTTTCACCGTCTCACAGGCGACTTTCAGAGGTTTGTTACGACTTTGTCTTCCGTGGAGATACCACGGACTTATCAAGAGGCTATGAAAATTGACTGCTAGAGATTGGCTATGGAGGAAGAAATGCATGCTTTACAGTCACGTGGTACATGGAGCCTGGTTAGCGCTCCATCTGGCGCATCTATTGTTAGCTGCAAATGGGTGTTCACAGTTAAATACCATGCAGATGGCAGTCTTGATCGGTACAAGGTAAGACTTGTAGCGAGAGGTTTCAAACAAACCTATGGTGTAGACTATTTGGATACATTCTCTCCAGTGGCTCGGCACTCTACTCTTCGCATTCTTCTATCGGTTGCTGTGGTACGTGACTGGTCCATATTTCAACTTGATGTCAAGAATGCATTCTAGTATGGAGATCTGCAGGAGGAAGTCTACATGCAGCAGCCACAGGGGTTCACTGCTGAGGGGGAGAATCATATGGTGTAGACTTCACAACGCGATATATGGCCTTAAACAGAGTCCAAGGGCATTGTTCCAGAAGCTTTCCCACCTAATTGAACGATAGGGATTCAAAAGATCAAATGCGGATCACTCGTTGTTCATTCAGAAGACTTCTAGAGGTACGGTTGTCATCATGGTATATGTTGATGATATTCTGGTTACAGGAGATGACATTCAGGGAGTAGAGATGGCAAAAGGATTCTTGTGCCGTCAGTTTGTCACGAAGGATCTTGGTACCCTAAGATATTTTCTGGGGTTGGAATTTGCCAGGAATGCACAGGGTCTAGTGATGACCCAAAGGAAATATATTACAGATTTTCTGGTTGAAACAGGAATGGTTGGATGTAGACCATCGAGCACTCCTATATATCCAAGTATGAAACTGTATGACAATGATACTGAAGAAGTGGACAGGAGATGATATTGAGAGATGGTGGGTAAGCTTCTTTATATCACTATAACTCGACCTGATATTGCTTTTGCAGTAAGTCGGATGAGTCAATTTATGGAGTAGCCAAGACAAGTTCATATGGATGCCATATACATGATACTGAGGTATCTAAAGTCTTCTCCAGGCTCAGGGTTGCTGCTTAGAAAGAACACAGATTTATCTGTTTCAGCTTGTGCAGACGCAGATTATGCAGGGTGTCCTAAGGATCGTAAGTCTACTTCAGGCTTTGCCGTTTTTGTGGAGAGCTCTCTGATTTCTTGGAAGAGCAAGAAACAAACTGTTGTGGCGAGGTCTATCGCTGGATCTAAATATAGGGCTATGGCGCAAGCGAGCACGGAGATGATGTGGGTTCGAGCTGTATTAGAAGACTTACATATAGATGTACCGTTACCCATGCAGCTTCAGTGTGACAATCAAGCAGCTTTGTTTATTGCCAACAATCCAGCATTTCACGAAAGAACAAAGCATATCGAAGTAGACAGCCACTACACTAGAGATATGATCCAGACGGGCTTGATTTCTACTTCACACGTTGGTTCTGAGGATCAGACTGCCGACATATTTACCAAGCCATTGCTCAGAGGACCCTTTCAGAGATGTTCTTCCAAGCTGAGCATGATTGACATTCCATCTTGAGAGGGAGTGTAGAGATTTATGTTATGTTATGTTATGTTATTATGTATCGTTTCATATTTTCTATTTTTCTTCTGCACTTTTATGTAATTTACCCATGGGTTCTCTCTATATAAGGGAGCATAGGGTTCTATGGAATAAACGGTTCACTCATTTCCACCAACAAGGTGAATACAAGATGTACTCACAATCCAATGTCAAATAAATAAAAAATATACCTTGTCTTAAAAAATGGCAAAGCCTTCACCCATTTTAAGGTGGTAGGCACGCTGCTCTAAATTATTGACTCAAAAAATTTAAAAATATAACCTAGCAACGTTGAAATATTAGGATAAGCTATATCAACGATATATCAGTATCGACAGATGATCGATACATCATCGATATGGTCGATATTCGCCCTTCCAAGGTCATTTCCGTCACATAATCGAGCCGATTTGGGTGATATGGCGTCGATATATTGGCGATATATCGTATCGACAAGTAGTCGATACTGATATCGATACTTATATTACCTACCTTGCGTTGAAGAGGCAGGAAAACTTGACAGATGAGCATCATGGAGGCAGAGGAATTTCTCAACGACCGAGAAGCTTGGAGGTGGAGGAGCTTTACGATGATCCAAGCT
This sequence comes from Ottelia alismoides, assembly GCA_037367405.1. Lineage (NCBI taxonomy): Eukaryota > Viridiplantae > Streptophyta > Magnoliopsida > Alismatales > Hydrocharitaceae > Ottelia > Ottelia alismoides. Next base: position 203,113 of record JAZKJV010001464.1, on the reverse strand, counting down.
CTGACAGAGGCTGAGGAGCTTCACAACAGAGGTTGGAATTGGAGATCAGGTTTTGGAGATGGGATTTGGCTTCGCGGAGGAGGTTGGAGGCGGAGGAACTTTGCGATGATCCAGCGAAGGCAATTTGTCTTTGTGGCGATCGAAGAAGAAAGATTTATGTGTTGTGGAGATTTAGTACCAATAGATGGGGGTATCGGGCGCAAAGAGGTTTATCGAAGGGTGAAGGATGTCGATCGGATTCGGATCTTGAAGAACTATTTCCAAGTGCACCCGATAAACAATAACTGCTCAATGGTGCTTAAGCAGCCGCACAGCCCGCATAAGCAACCCACTTATGCGCATATGGCATAATATAATGTTGTGCTCGAGGCCGCATAGGCATGTGCGGTCGCATAGGTGACTGCACATGTCAATTTCCTGAACATTGAATGGTGCCACATTTGTATGCTAGTTGGAAGGAAAATCATTGGGCAATGGCAAAGGCATTTCCTATGCTAGATAGGACCCTTGGATGTTTTTGCTTATTTTGATTCATACTATGCTAGTTTACCTGATAACTGAATGTCTACGATAGGTCTATGATTGTCGTGTCCAAAGAATTTCGGTATAGAGTTCTAGCACATACTACGTGTATGGTCACTTAGTAGGCCCCTTTTCTAAAAGAACTTGGAATCTAAGTAGTTGCCCTGCCCTGATGTATTGTGACAGCAAGTCAACCACTTATATTGATTTAAATTTTATCTTCGAAGATCGCACAAAGCGTGTAAAAGTTGATTGCCATTTCATTCATGGCAATATGAAGCAAGGGAAAACTACTACTCCCCACATCTCTATAATGCTCCAACTAGCAAATATCTCCACCAAGGCACATTCTAAGAAGCGACATCTTTTCCTTGCACCTTGAGCATGTTTGATGTTTATGCTCCAACTTGAGGAATGTTTGAATCTGAATTTTTTATCTATTTTCTTTTATCATTTGGCCTCTTAGGTATATTACTCGTCAATCCTAGACTGCTCTTATCCTATATAAGAGAGCCAGGGTTCATTGCTCAATGAAACCCCTTGTCGTCTTGCACTTTCCACAAAATAAATAAATATCAATATTTGCTACATGATATACCGAATCCAAATATTTGTGAAATGTATAAACTAAACAAATTTGGTGATTTTACACGAGTTGTTCCTATATCAATGGGCACAACACAATATAACAAATCCAAATATTTATGAAAAACGGATTAAAACATACTTTGTGATATTAAACAAGTTGTTCCTATTTCAATAAATAAAAATGAACACCCATAGGGACTCCGTAAGATAGACTACAAGGTTGTATAAGTATATATCATATAACGAGTATCAATCTGTTGCTTGAGTCAAAAGAAAACCAGCTGGAAGGAGGTGTAATGAAATATACATTGAACATTTCACCATTACCTAAGTGTGACTAGTTAATATAATTACAACATCTGCATCGTCACGTCCACCAAGACATGGCAAATTGCGGTGAAATGTGTGATATCAAGTGACATGCAGAAATCTAACAGAATTGTCCCTCGAATACTGCCAATATGTGGTGAAACATCAGTAAAATGCCTCGGTTCACCAGATACTGGTGAAACAAAAATTGGGTAGTATCAGCATGACCTAACTTCACATAAGAAGGTATCGAGCAATTTTCCAACAATATATGTTATAGGATCCCACGCTTCTCGGTCAGTTGATCTCCTCAAGTCTATGACTCGGGATTAAGAGAAGATATTCTACATTAGTTACTCTTTTCTCCCTGTCGATGCCATCAAAGGCGTCTGGTTAACAAATAACAACCAAGGTTCATGACCGAGCTCACCTTCCCTTTCTCCACCCCATGCTTGGCTAATGAAAACAGCTCCTGAAAGTGCCGCTCCGGGTCCCCGCTCTCCTCGAATTCCTTGCAGGAAAACATTATTTTCGATCAGCGAACAAGCAACAACGAACAACCACCGATCCGATACAGCAGAAGTAACTGGACAATTAAGCGGCACTCTACCTTGCATCGCGTTGGATGCACCCCGACAGTGCAAAACAACCGGCCATCTGTCTCCGCAATGGCAAGCGCCTCCTTCGACTCCTCCAGCGAGCCCCCGGTGACCTGAACGAAACCAGACCACAAATGAGCACGCACGCAAACTGTTCGCGAAAATGCCCAAATGAAACGAATCAACGAATGATTCTCACGATGATCCGATCCACGCCTGCGCTCCACGCCCTCGCGAGCACCGCGGGGAGGTCGGCGGCGTGGTGGCGCTTGCCGTTGTAGACTCCCTTGAACATCCCATCTGCGAGGCGAGATGGGAGATGAGGCCGAGTGGCGGCGGAGGCGATGGAGGAGGGAGATGGTGGTGGGGATGTGGGGGTTTTTACCTGTGAGATTGACGGCGATGTCTGGTGGAAGGCGAGGACAAGGGTTAGAAGTTGGAACTTGGCGGGGGAGAAGAGGGAGGAGGAGAAGGGGTACCTATCATGCGGAGGGACGATGCCATTGGCGCGAGGGAAGAGGAGCTGCGAGGTGCGCGTGGGAGTGCTACAACGTGCTCTGTTCAGTGTATGAGATGGGGTGTGGGAAAAATGGCACACCATCTACAGAGAACACAAACGACTGGCAACGACCAGTATTCTACGGCTGATTTATACGAAATCTGACGACTTTTTTATTGAATAATTATTAAGAAAACTGTGATTAAATAAATAGTTAGGAGGCGTTCGGTTCATGAACGAGAGCAAGAATAAATATGGGAAATAAGAAAAATAATGGTATTTTTTTGTTGGGATGGAAATATAGAAATAAGGAAAATAAGGTAGAATAAGGTGAAATAATATGATGTGGATGAGAATAGCCGTACTTTTAGAAAACATGTCTGGCAAGGAATTGATCCCTTATTACAGTGCTTATTCTTCAAACGAACAATGTCTTAACAAAATAAACACCAATCAGGTGCCAATTTGAGATAACTCATCCAAATCATGTGGGAGAAAGATTCCCGTCTTCGGTGAATAAGGGAGATTGTGCCAAGAGCTCAGTCCTATCCCATTACTCAAGCTATATTGCATAATATAAGTATTGTATATCTTTTTCTTATATTCTATTCTTTGAACAAGAGACCCGTCCATCAGATTTCAATTCCAAGCTCCGGTTCACATTTCTCCTCACAGAAGCTACAGTAGATAAGAGTCATATGAATGATGAATCTCATATTCATCATGCTAAAATCGATCAATTAGGCTCTGTTACCAAAAGTTCATATACATTTAATCATTAATATAGCATCATTAGCATTCATACGTTTGTAAATAATATTCGCATTTCATCATGCGTAATTGCATAAAATAAGGAACAAAAATCCAAGTGTAAAGTGGCCTAAAAAGCAGCTAACTTCCCTAATTTTTAATTAATTCATCCTAACTCTAATTGGCCTAACTTTAATTGACTATAATCTCATATTCATCAGTGAATATTAAACTATTGTGTTTATATATATATATATATGGTCATGATTCCTATGAATAATAAACTATTGTATGTAGACAGTCACTGGTCAGGCCTTGAGTCCTCTAAATATTTAACTATTATACATAGATGGTTAGCTAATTTGTTAGGTGTGGATTGATGTCTATTCTTTAAAATATGGATTCTTCTTATCTATTTATTCAATGATAATTTTATTTATAATTATTTAAAAAGATTGGAGATTATGTTGATCGTGTAATAATATGGCTCACCTTTTTGTCATGTCCTCTCCCAGACGTCTTTCATCAAATGCAAAATGGGAACTCGTTATCTTTCTCACATTTCGAATTGAGAATGTGTACACTATGGTCCTGGTCCCTTTTTTGCGACTTTATTTGTTAGGAAAAACAAGAATAAATAAAAAAGTAGGCATGCATCAAAATGTAGTGTTAATTTAATAGGCAATATTTGATTTGGTTAAATCTTTACTAGTTAGAAGAAATGACACATTCTAGGAATAAGCTAATCATGTTTGGTCATGCTTATCAAGACCTTGAGATTATCGGAGACATTTATAACTTTGATTGCTTGGGTTTACTAATAATTCCCTTTTTTATGGTCGAACATATGAATTCCTTAGCTAAGAGGGGTGTCTTAGACATCCTCTTCAAATTCATATAAGCTAAATATTGGCCTCTCAAATATAGTTTCTTTGCCTGATTTTTAAAGAGATGATTGTTCGACATCCAACATTTATCCCAATGAACCTTATAATTTTTGTAAATTACTCTCTCGACATTTGAAATAACATAGTTTCCCTTTAGATCCCGGAAACTTGATAACTCTTACCCCTTGAACCCTACAGTTAATTTATTTGAAATTTGTAGGGGTTATTGGGATAATTTACGAGATCAATACGATAAATGCGTTGTCCAAAATATCGTAGAGATAATTTAACAAGTTTATAAGGTTCGTGGGGTAAAAATCCTGCTAACTTTGCACCACCACGGAAACATCTAATGAACATTTTAGCTTTCAGTGCAACCATATTTCACGTCTTTATTTTCATTGCATCAATCTCATTAATTTATATAAATAGCATCCAATTTGTGCCAACCAATGGTGATAGACTTGACTTCTTTTCTAATTTAATTAAAAAATTCTTTGTGACAGCTTTCATATACCTTGGACGTAGTTGAAAATAAATATTAAAATTAACTTCGTTTCCATCAAAATCCAATCCTTATTATTCTTTTCAAAATCTAGAGGAACTTGTCAACTATTGACCCTTCTCTTAACCAAATGGGCCTTCTGATAAAATATTATCCACCAATCTATAGATCCATATTTTGATCCATGCATGGTTGCTTCTATGTTAATAATTGATTTTCTTTCTAGAACAAAGGACGGCCTTGGATGCATCTTATAATGCTCCAAACATAGTCCTACATCCAATACTCTTGAAGTGCGAGGTTCAAATACGAGTGATGGGATCATTGATTAGCAATTTCAGCTTTAACTTTTTGGGTAGTTGTCAATTTGTCCAGTTTTCTCCCTCAACAATGGCTATCAAAATGGGTTCTCTCTAACAGAAGAAAAGGCTATTAATTACGAATCCATGATTTATCTACAATATTCTTCCATATTGTCCTGAAATACATGTAAAATATGTGTGAATACAGATTGATATCATGTTCTTGGAAATACAAGCAAATAAGAATGCATTTTAATAGTAATAATACATATAAAGAAAAAGAAGAAAAGAAAAATAAAAAGAAACAAATGAAGTTTGTATCTATGTATATATGTACATACTATTAAAGAAAACAAAAAATAAATATAGTTATAAGGTATATTTATAATTATAACGTGGTGATCAAACAAATAGGACTTGGTTGATACACTGATATATATATATATATATGAAAAAAAGAAAATCTCAAAAGAATAATCATTGTGCGAATATTTATGTGCAAGATACTTGTATATATGTGTATACAAACTGAAATCAATAAAAAATTTGTTTGAGCTCTTTTTGAAATAATCCATTTTATATTTATCTACATAAATATGTAAAAAAATATTAAGTTATTTCAAATTAACCACCTGGATATTTGAGACGAAAAAACATGATTGAATTTATACCAACTCTGTGTGGTGATATTTATTTTTAGAAAATACTGAATGATCAAACTTACATCTAGACATCAACTTGTACTGACCATTAACTTCAACTTGTACTAACTTATTAACTTGTAAAAAAATCACAAAAATATTAAGAATGGAATTGTACATTTTGTTGACCTATCTACAACCATATTGTGCAACTATTTTATGTTTGTATTTAATTATTTGTATAACTCGTGTATAAAAATACATAGAAATATAAAATAAGTAAAAAAATCTACCTTGCACGAATGCAGATAAAACTCAAATTCTAGTTTTAAATAGGTATGCATTCGCAAATCTGTAACTCGAGCATGTAATGTACGAATAAACTATACTCATACTTATAGTTCACTATTAAAATACTCTGAAACTAATAAATACTGTGGAATGAATAGGATGTCATATGTGAAAGTTGGGTTGAAAGTGTCTATTGTACATCTGTACAATTGATTTCAATCTCTTCAATTTATATAGGATCCTTTTCAACTTCATTTTCATTATTTTTAACTTTGAGATACTCTCTTGATGCCTTATTTTATAATAAAAAAACTATAAAATCAATAAAAACACTAAAAAGGGTAGACATTGAAAAAATATAAATAATTTCCAAAAATAATATACATATCACATTTAATATTGTTATTTAACATATCAAATAAAACTAAATAGAATCTTTAAAAATTCATAAAAAATCACAAAAAAATTAAAATATTTAGATAATGTATTATACCAAAAATAAATAATTAAGAATAAAATTGATGGAAAATATGTGTATAATATATATTATTCTTTTTTAATTTGTAACTCCTTGGTTATGTTGAATTTAAATTTGACTCTTTTTTTAAATAATGTAGATAATTAATTTATCTGAAATTTCATATTTAAATCCTATTTACTATCTTAGTTCTTTCTATTTTATTTGTGACCATCTCATAATGTTTAGGACGAAGACACGTGCCAAAATATTTGTTTATCTTCTTCCTCTAGAACTAGAAGTTCTCTCTCCAAGCGCTCTAACTTGTTAAGGTCGACAGTTCCTTGAATTCCTTTTTATTGCTCATGATCTTCACAAACTTGCAACTGCCTTAACCGTTAGCTGTTGCACCCATCTTCTTCGTCCAACCTCTAAAAAACTACATTTCCCTCTATAATAGCTCAAGGACCACTGTTAACGTGTTCTTTCTGCTATTTTCCATATTTTCCACCTTGAATCATAGCTACAACTCTGGTGGAATCAGGGATCTGGGAAGAAATCGAGGTCGTCTATGAGAGAGATGGAGAAGCCAAGTACTGATACAGATCCTTAAGTCTTTGCTCTGAGCGCCATAAGGTCTTGATTGAGCCTTTGCTTACGGTTGAGCATCGGGGCGATGACGTAGAGTTGTTCTAGGACAATCCCATGCTTCTTAATACACTTGTTAGGACTTTCAAATATGATTCTAAGTTTCCTTCTGGTATGTTTTTTCCAGTTTTGAGATTAGACATATGTTTCTTACCTAGATTTCTGTTACACTTAATTCTATCGTTTTGAGTGTTGGGGATATAGTCACAATCAACCCAGGAGTATCCCCCTAAAACTGTCCTGCAGCAAAGATGGCACACACAATATATGTTCCCCACACGGGAACTCAATGGCAACAATGACAAGCGAAATCACAAACACAACAAGCAATCACCACAAGAGACAAGGATATTTTACGTGGAAACCCTTACTCGATGTGAGTAAGGGAAAAACCACGGGGCAAGATCGGCAACGATTTCACTACGGTCAAAATGGAGCCAATGTTCTTCCTGATTTTGTTGCCCACAAAACTGAGGTACAAGCCACTAGCACAGTGATAGTTGATCACCAAGTTTCTAACTATCCCTAGGTATCTAACAATACCAATAATGTGCACAAAACTAAGAAGATGGAGTATCTTCCCTTGTGGGCTCCCAGATGGAGACCCAAGCACGATGGCTTCGGCTTCTTGAGGTCGTTCCCAACGACCTCTCGCTGCTCCCTCTCGAACTCGCCCAAACGGTGGCTCCTCTCCAACACGCAGCCCCAGTCGCTGCTCCTCTCGAGCCCAGGCTGTTTCTCACGAACTTGAGATGCTGCTCCTCGCGAGCCCAAGCTCGAGCTCTCTCTCGTGGAGGAAGATGTCGAGGGTTTCAAAACCCTACAGCTGTTGTACACTAGAATGGGGGAACGAATCGCGGCTCTCGTCGTTCTAAAATTGGGAGTAAATGCCCCGATTGGGGTTCCCTGGAATGGGATGCAAAATCTGGGCAAATATCAAAGATGCCCCTCCCCCCAAGTGGGGACTGGAAGCTAAATAACCTAACAACCTCCCCCTCCATCCCCAACGGGGAGGTGTTGTCCGTGATGGAGATCAACAAGAGGTGACACCACTCAGCTATCTACAGAGCTGAAGCTTGTCACGAGTGACTACCTTGGTCAACATATATGAGGGGTTCTCATCTGTGTGGATATTCTTCAACATGAGTTGCTTCTGTTCAATTTCATCCCTCAGCCAGTGGTATCTCCCATCAATGTGTTTTGTGCGAGCATGGTGCATGGTACTCTTGCTGTGAGGCCCGTTCCTTCTCGGATCTAGGAAACCCGTTTACATATCATCCGTAATATCATAATCTCAATAAATCACTCTTGAATACAAGAAAATGAGTAGTTTTAGTTACTGGTTGGCATGTTTTTGTGTAATATTGAGAAAGAGTACAAGTCATATAGTATAAATGCTGAAAGATTAATTTAATAGTAATGATAACAAACTTTGGGCTACTGTTATGAACAAAAATCAATTTAATAATAAAGATAACGACCTTTGAGCTACTGTTATGGACAAAAGTAATAAAAATTATGGTTTGATTGGTGCATATCAATTTGGCATGCCGGGTTTAAAAAAATATATATACATACTAATAGCAGCCTTGTTATTGTTGATATAATCCGTAGCTTTTCAGATTTAGTGCAATGACACCTTTAATTAGAGATGGTGGGGATACATTATAATTATCTTGTAGGGAGATAGAACTGCCTCAAGAGAACAAACCCTGCAGCTTTAATCTCTTGGTCCCTAAAACCGCCTCACAATCACATGGATCTATATATCTATATCGTATAATTCCATCCAACACAAAAGTGTGGGATTGGTCTATCTCTGTTGAACATAAGCTTCGAAAAACTTTGAAGACCATCTTATTAACAGGAAATATAGAATAGAACGAGAAATAAGACATAGATACCATACACACACTACTTTCATTCATACACATACACACCCATTTTCCCAAATCCAGGATCTACTCTCTTCTTCTTTCTGGATTTGTAGAGGTAATGTGAGATTAATCGCTATGAAATCTTGGAATTATATGATTTGACAAGTGGTTCTACATATATGCACTCACCTCATTGTTCAGTTCCTTGTTCAAAATTTTCAAATTAAAAGATTTAATTAAGATACAGTTATTTTGAGTTGGGAAACATAAATTAAGGTATTGCTCTCAAAAATCTCATGATCTGTACTTTCTTATCTAAATTTTGTATCAGAATTTAGAACAAATCTAATGAATGGTTTTTTTTAATCATTCAAAAAAAAATTTTCCCCTAATTTTCAGAACTTAAATGTGATCTTTAGCGAATATGATACTACGACTGATATGTAAATGGGTTTCCCAGATCCGTGGGAGCGGGTCTCACACTTGCTCAAGTCTATAGCGCTCTGGCTATCACAAAATACAACCAGGTAACTATCAACCAATCCAAACTCACCAAGAAAGCGTTGTAGCCACAACACTTCTTTCCCATCCTATGTTGCTACTATGTATTCTGCCTCTGTAGTCGAGAGAGCAACACATTTCTGTAGCTTGGATTGCCATGATATGGCTCCCCCTGTAAATGTGAAAATGTAGCCTGAGGTAGACTTTCTCTGATCCATATCTCCTACCATATATGCATCAGTGTAGCCATGAAGTTTGGGATCTGACCTCCCAAAAACAAGACACATACTTGAGGTACCTCTCAAGTATCTCAAGATCCACTTCACTGCATCCCAATGATCCGTGCCTGGGTTAGACATTAATCAGCTCACCACGCCCACTACATGGGCTATGCCGGGTCTAGTGCAAATCATGGCGTACATGGGACTCCCAACTGCTGACTGGTATGGGATCTTGGCCATCTATGCTTTCTCCTCAGAAGTAGAAGGACATGAGTCTTTGGTTAGCTTGAAATGAGAGGCTAAGGGCGTGATGATAGGCTTGGCATTCTTCATGTTGAACCGCTCCAACACGTGTTCAACATAGCTCTCTGGTGACAACCACAACATACGTTTCTTCCTGCCCCTTGTAACATGCATCCCTAAGATGTGACTTGCCTTGCCCAAATCTTTCATCTCAAACTCCTTGGAGAGTTCTCTCTTAAGCTTTGCAATGAGGTTGGAATCATGACCTACAATCAACATGTCATCCACATAAATCAAAAGAATGACAAACTTGTCATTGGGAAGATGATGAACATATACACATGGGTCGACTGTAGTCCTCTTGAAGCCTTGCTTTCCCATGAAAGCATCAAACTTCAAGTACCACTGTCTCGGGGCTTGCTTCAAGCCATAAAGACTCTTTCTCAACCTGCAAACTATATGTTCTTTCCCTTTCTCTTGAAAACCCTGTGGCTGCTCCATGTAGATCTCTTCCTTCAAATCACCGTGAAGAAACGTCGTCTTCACATCCATCTGCTCCATCTCAAAGTCCATGCTAGCAACAAGTCCTAGCACCATTCTCACTGAATTCAACTTCACCACTGGGGAGAAGATCTCATCATAGTCCACTCATTCCTTCTGGATGAACCCTTTCACTACCAACCTGGCCTTGTACTTCACATGCTCGCCGCTGTCATCTGACTTTAGCTTGTAAACCCATTTGTTCTTCAAGGCTCTCTTCCCTTTAGGAAGCTCAACAAAGTCAAAAGTATGATTCTTTCTAAGTGATATCACCTCTTCATTCATTGCATTGCGCCAATGACCCTTATCCTTGTGCTCATGTGCCTTTCAAAGGTGTATGGCTGATGAACGCAAAAATTTCGCCTCAATAATAATGTGGAATTATGCTATAGTACAGGAGGCGAATTTTGTTCAGCAAAAACCACAGACTTTGAATGCTGTGGAATATTTATGCGTGGTAAGTGTACCAAGGTCGAACACAGGGATACGGCAACCTAATCTGAGTATTGAATTTTAATCCATGAAGGCATAATGTCAATTAATTTCAGTTTCAGGTCCATATGCAATTTATGAGGTAATGCAAAGCGATGCTATGGTATATGCATTTTTTTATTTTGTTTTTATGCAAGTTAAAGTGATGCATGGGCGAATAATGCAAAGGAATATGCATGATGAATAAAATGCTACAATTATACCCTAAAATGAGAGCAACGCAATATAGAATGAAGTTAGAGTCAATTTGAACACATCATTAAAAATCGGTCATCAAATCAAGCAAGACAAGTAGAGCATGGTCCCATTTTTCACATTAAAAAAAAATACTTAAATTAAAACAAAGTCAAATGGAACAAATAAGTATGCTAGAATGTAGAGGACAAAATAAGGATCAAAACGACACTAAAATCATGCAATTTGGACCTACGATGCTCAAGTTATGCTAAAAACAGTGCAAAGGCATAATGGTACTAAAAATGCAATAAAATAAAGGGATAAATATTGCATTTAGGTCCCTGGAGGGACCTAAATGCAAATATGAAAAACCGCCTGGGCCCAGATGTAATTTTTCCATTTGCGCGCAGGGGCATATTTGTAATTTCCATAAGTAAGAAGGGCCTCCCTGTAAATAACCCCAGGTGCGCACGTGAGGCACGCGCCTGGAGGACCAAAATGCAATATCCGGAAGTTCCTGGGTCTGGCGTGCAAATTACCCAGCACCTCACGTGCAAGGCACGTGAGGGCTAGGCTCGGGTCAGCCCCTTGGCTCGGGCCACGTGGTGATAGCTGGAGGTTCGGCATTAGGCTCGGAAGACCCGAGCCTATAGGTCTGGACGAAGGCTCGGGTCCACCACGTGGCGTCGTCTTAACCGTCCGATCCTGATGATCGGACGGTACCTGTAGCTCCTTCTTCCTCCGCAGGCGGTCGGAGGAGGCGGGGATCCGGCGAGGTAGACAGAGCTCCTCCACACGCCAGTCGCCCGCCTGATGATCGGCGAGGGTCACTGGGGTGCTGGCGAAGGCGGTGGAACTCCGGCGAGGCTCCAGGCATGGTCAGAACTTGAAGTCGATGAGGCTTCGCCGGAGGCCATGAGCTCGAAGATGCTCCGATGAGAGATCCGGCTATTGAAGATACCTGCAGGGGGTTAGCGATAGCCGAAGCGTGCGAGTGAGTGAGTTAGAGTGGAGTGAGGTGAGGAGCCATCGGAGATGGAGAAGGCGGTGGCTCAGTTGGATTCCTCCGCCGTGAAGGCGGAGAAGTTGGGTCGAAATTTGAGGGGGTTCTGGAGGAAGGAGGAGATGGGGCGAAGATGTAGGTGGTCGGGCGGAGCTGATGACGAGGTCAGATGAAGATGATGGTGGCTGTAGGTGACGGGGTAATTCGGAAAAAATCAAGAAAAAGCACGGAGGGAGAGGTCCTCATCGGGGAGGGGAACCCGGTGGCGGAGATTGCTTGGGATGAGGCTCGGAGGAGCCCCGGGGTCGTTGCCCAGCTAGTCAGCAAGCCAGCGAGCTCTGCGGAGCTTGGAGGCGTCCGCTACTCAGCGGAGGAGCGCTGAGGGTCGACACCAGCAAATACCCGCTGTCGCCTCGACGCTCCGCCCCTCCGCTGTCACCGGAGGAGCGGAGGAGGCTAGGGTAAAGGCCAAGAATGGTGGACGAGGCTTCTTGTGGCGGGGGAGGGGTTTAAATAAGAGGAGGTATCCGGCAGTTATGGTGGTGACGACGAGGGTTTCAACGGCTGAAATGATGAAGAGGAGTAACGGAGATGACGTTTGATGGGGTTCGCGAGGATGGCGGAAGTACGAGCTGCGAGAGGGAGGCGTTACGAGCAGCGGTGGGTGGCTGGGACGGTGGCTAAAAAAGGAAGGGGGCGGCAAGTCGGAGAGGCGTAACGTCTGGGGGAGAGGGGGGTTACGGAGGTTGAAGATGGGTTTTGGACCGTTGGATCATACGATCCAACGGTCAGGAGGGGTGCGCTGGCGGAGGGATGGGATCAGATCAAAGATCTGATCGTACGGCTGAATGCGAGGCGCTAACGAGTGGTTGTGATGGAGAGTTGGAGAAGATCGTTCGGTGGAGGTTAGAGAGGTGACGTGGAGCGTCGGCCACCGTAGGATGAAAGTGGAATCGTGCGGCTCTGGAGGAGTGGAGACGTGGCGCAAGGAGGAGCGTTGGATGAGGATGGGATCGAAGGGCTGTGGATCAGGTGCTAGTGGGCGGTCATGATCTGATCTGAGATGAGATCGGGCGGCTGAGGATTGAGGCGTGATGAAGGGCTCAGATGAAGGCGGGATTGAGGTGATCCAACGACCCAGGAGGCCGCCGGGTGGCGAGAGGATGAGCGGGCCACGTGGGCGGCCCAGGGGGCGCCACGTGGCCCAATCAGATTAATTAAAAAAATAAATACAAAGAAAATTAGAAAAGAAATAGCTAGAGGCCGAATTTGGAAAAAGTCAAAACATGAAAGTTGCTCGTCTCGATGAGATCTACAACTTTCATGTTGGTCAAAAAGCCAAAAGAGGTCATCTATATAAAAGCTATTTTTTGGGGGTATTTTCAAGGGGGTAAAAATACCCAGTTTGTGGTTTTGATTTGTTTTTGTATTTTTTTATCTTTTTAAGGGTCAGTGAATTATAGACAAGTTATCTACCTAATTTTTAGGGGTTTTTGAGTGATAAAATGATTACAGAAAATAAGGGCAATTAAATACAAATAATTAAAGGCTAATTATAAATAATATGGTACATGATAAAAATAGAGAATTATGGGATATTTTTATTGGCTTGTTTAAGCAGGGATTTTAATAAGGAGTTTTTAGCATGATGGATACGAGATTCATCAATGGCTCACCTGCGTCTGTGAGCATCACATACCTAAGTGGGGTAACGGGATGATGGCTGGCGTGTCCTCTCAGATCTCCTGACCTGAGGCTCTGTTTGCATCTGCATGTGGATGAGGCTGCTCCCCCTGCCCTAGGTCCCCTGGACCTGCATCAACGGGGTCTGCATCTGACTCATGCTGCTCTAGCTGCCCATCCTCTCCACATGTACCCAGTACTGGAGAGGGGACTGTGTCACGACCCCATTTCCCGGGCCGTCGGATTCTCCCATATCCGGATCTAGTTACTCAGCAATAATTTATTTAGCAATCACAACTAACATTCAAAAATAGACTACAAATAAAAATACTCAGAAGAAAGTATTTCAACGCTTTTCCATTCACAAAATAAAGTTCAGATGATACACTGTCCCACTATAACCATTTACATGTACATCAGCTTGAAAGGAAAATATAAAAAAGATTACTAACTACCTTAAAAGTAAAGCTATTGTGGCTGGCTGGATGTCTAATATGTAAGCTGCATGAATTTTTAAAGTCCTTGCGATGGCTCACCGATACCTGTTGGGTTTTCCATAAAATCATAGGATAAAAATTAGCGAATGGTAAGTAACGAAAAGGAGAAAAGCAAATAAATTGTGTAATTTTTCAAAACTTGATATCACAAAAATTTCATTCTTTCTCATTAATTTAAGTCCTATTCCTTTCTATTCCACATCAGGGATTAGTCCAGAGGAACCCCACCATTCTTGGACTCCGAAGCTGTAGACACTTCGGGATTTGAGATTGTGTTAATCTTGGTAAGCTTATGCCGCCGCACATTGCCTCAACCAATCCTCCAATACTACCCTGATAATTTCCTTTTCTTTTATTAAACAGGGTCTCAACCCTCAGCTTGGAAAATCAAATGAGCACACCGTCCTCGAGGACTCGGTTGCTTAAAACTCAGGCTAACATTTAATCATATAACATAGCAGCTTTAAATACATGTTATCGTGATCCAGTTGCCATTGAACCACCCGTTCCTCCATATGACACGACCACATCTTCCGTCGTTCAACCCGACAATATTGGCTCCCGATACCACGCGTTGCAAAACATTCATTTCGTGCGCACTTATCATAACAGGGCAACCGTGTACCACCTAGATAGGGAAACTCCAATACGGGTTCCTTCCGACAAACCTACAGGTTGCATGCCCGACCTGTAGTTCTACTCCTAATCATCCTTAATGTGACACACGATCCTTTTCAGGATCTAACTCAAACCACATCCGTGATGCAATTCTTTCGTTAAGTCTTCGATTTGCATAATCAACAATACTTAGTATATACTCACATATATATTGATCATAATCATGTATATATATTCATATTTATGCCTGTTTTAACTCCCAAACCCTAACTTTCAGAGCCAACGCATCAATTTGATGCGTAAACCTTATTTTAGTGGGAATCACAAAGCAATTCTTCAGACTTTTTTAAAAAATAGCCAAAATTAGGATTCTTCCTAGCAAAGAACACACAATCAATAATTTTAATAATTTTGTATGAAAATCCAACAGCAAAAGGAAAGATTTCATTACCTAATCGAGCTCTCTCTCGTGTATGCAAGACTTTATCGAGTTTCATTTTTAGAAAGGCTATTTTAAGGCTCCTCAAAAGATTGAATTTCATTTTCGTATCAAAACGCTAAGAACATGTCAAGAACGCGAAGAACGAACGAAGAACGTGAAGAACGCGAAGAACAAGAAGAACGCCAAAAATATATTTTCTCTTAAAATTTTGGCAGAGTTTCCCCTTATATCGGGACATATTTCTCGAAAAATTTCGGCAGAGTTTCCCCTTATATCGGGACATATTTCAAAAAAACAGAAAGAGTTTCCCCTATAAAATATATCGAGAGGAAAATAACAACGGAACTGAAATAATATACTCAAACAACAAGAGATGAAGAATCGGTAGACACCACACATCTTAGGTGAGTGAACGTGTGACGAATCATAGGGTCACTGACGTGCATAACCGCCCGCACCTAAGTAGGGTATTACACAGATTTCTCCATCAAAATAACTATAAAAGCATAATTGAAAGAATAGAAACATAAGCGATGGAGAATCGGTAGACACCACGTGTCTTAGATGAGTGAGTGTGTGACGAATCACAGGGTTCACTGACGTGCATAGCCGCCCGCACCTAAGTAGGGTGCTACACAAATTTCTCCTCGAACCACAACAGAAAACGAATCGGAAAGAAAGGTGGATCAAAAACAAAGCTTGGAAGAAAAGAGGATGAATTGAAATCCTAGCTTACGAAACAAACTAAGAGAGGATCATACATTTCTCCTCCTCGTTCTCCCGGCAGCGCTTCGCTAGCGCTCCTCCCTCGCCTCCCACTCCTCCTCCCGACCTCTCGACCCTAGCCCTTGGGGTGGTGGTGGTAGTGGAAGTCGTAGAGAATGAATGGGTAGGGGGCTTATTTATAGGCTCCAGAAACCATTAACCATGGTTAGAAAACCATGGTTTGGACCTTAACCATGGTTTAGCAGCCCATGGATTTGGCCCATGGTTTTGGCCGAAACCTATCCCCAACTTGGGGGTTAAGTTAGAACATTCCATATTATTCTAGATTCGCTAATGACGCTTAATTAACACTAATCGTGATTGACTTTCATTAATCGTGATTTATCTTTCGCGGCTTACGCTTATCTTTTGTTAACTATTGATTAGTGTTTACTAATGATCATTAGCTGCTTTCAATCTATTAATTTCTTTAATCATGTTTAATTAGTCTTAATGACAGTCATTATGGATTAATGACATCTTAGCCTTCCTTACTTCTCTTTCTTCGGAAAATCATAACAATTCGAAACAAATTTCGTTGGTTTTCTCTTGACGAGCTGGATCTTATTATATAGGGTCTGACATGCCAAGTTCAAGGCTTTACAATTATAACAACCTTAAAGAAAGTCTCGTCCTCGAGACTAGAAATGCAGGCATAACAACCTTAAAGAGGATTGAAACCAAAACAACCTTAAAGAGAATGAACGTCCTTTCTTTTAAAATGAGCATATACATAATACATAGTGTTATCATTCAAACAAGTATGGGTATTTCTCTCTCATTTCTGCCTCAGGTTCCCATGTGGCTTCTTCAAACTCTTGATTCCGCCACAATACTTTAACTAGAAGCACCTCTTTGTTTCTCAACTTCTTAATATCCCTTTCAAGTATTTGCACAGGTATCTCTTAGTATGTCAAGTCTGGATCGACATGTAAATCATCATAACTTATCTTATGCTCTGGATCCCTAAGGTACTCTCTCAGATTTGATACATGAAATACATCATGTATTGCGAAAGATGTGGAGGAAGCGCAAGTCTATAGGCAACTTTTCCAATCCGTTGAATAATTTCAAAGGGACCCACGAACCTGGGTGCTAACTTCCCATACACACCAAACCTTTGAATTCCCTTCATAGGTGATACTTTGAGAAATACAAAGTCACCTACCTCAAACTCAAGGTCTCTTCGCCTAGTATCACTATAGCTTTTCTAGCGACTTTGAGCAGTCAATAGTCTTTTTCGAGCAAGCTCTACAGCTTCCCGTGTCTCTTGTAGTGTATCTGAATCATAAAGGTTCTTTATCCAGACCTCTTGCCAACACAGAGGAGTAGTACACCTATGTCCATAAAGTGCTTTAAATGGTGCCATGCCAATACTTGTATGGTAACAATTATTGTAGGTAAATTCTGCAAGAGGTAAATGTTTAATCCACGATCCCTTCCATTTTAAGGCACATGCTCGTAGCATATCCTCTAGTATCTGAATCGTATGTTCTGACTGACCTTCTGTTTGTGGATGGCATGCTGTGCTTAAGCATAACTGTATACCTAAGGCTTTCATGAAGTTCTCCCAATAGTGTGAGGTGAATCGTGAATCTCGATCGGAAACTACTTCCTTTGGGATACCGTGGAGGCGAATCACATGTGTAATATATAACTCAGCAATCTGGTCTGGAGTAAAAGATAAGCTTATCGGAATGAAGTGTGCTACCTTTGTCAGACGATCTATTATAACCCAGATACTATCTTTACTATCAGTCGTCTGAGGTAAGCCGGTAATGAAATCCATGGAAATACTTTCCCATTTCCATTCAGGTATAGGGAGGGGTTGCAATAATCCCAATGGCTTTTGGTGTAAAGCCTTTACCTGCTGGCAAGTGAAACATGAATTCACAAACTCAGCAACATCTTTCTTCATTCCCAGCCACCAAAATTATGAATGAAGATCCTTATACATCTTCGTAATTCCCGGATGAATTGATAATCTAGAATAATGACCTTCACGTAAAATGTCTTTCCTCAGTTCTGGTATGTCTCGTACACAAGCTCTGTGATGGCTATATAGTAACCTATCTTGTATCTGAAATCCCTCTATCTCATTCTTCTCGAGTTGTTGTTTCAAGTCTCTAAGGATTGGATCATCCTCCCGTCCTTTCTTTATTTTATCCCATATCTCTGGTTTGTATCGACGAGGAATAGTTATAGTATCAGCACTACTATCAAATGGTTTTCATTCACTTAACGTTGATAGTAAATCCCAGAAGTGGATAACACTCACTAACCCAGGTGAATAAGCTCTTTTGCTAAGGGCATCTGCTACGACGTTCCCCTTACCAGGGTGGTAGGAGATAGTGTAATCATAGTCTTTCAACAACTCTAGCCACCGTCTCTGTCTCATATTGAGTTCCTTCTGATCAAATAGATATTTCAAGCTTTTATGATCAGTGAAGATTTCAAAAGTAATACCATAGAGGTAATGTCTCCATATCTTTAAAGCAAAAACTACAGCAGCTAATTCAAGGTCATGTGTTGGGTAGTTCTTTTCATGTGTCCTGAGCTGTCGTGATGCATACACAACTACCTTACCATGTTGCATAAGAACTGCCCCAAGTCCTTCTTTAAACGCATCAGTGTACATTGTAAACCCTTCACTCCCAGAGGGTAGAGTAAGGATGGGTGCAGATGTTAGGCATTCTTTCAGTGTTTGGAAAATAATTTCACATGCATCTGACCATATGAATGGAACTTCCTTCTGGGCCAACCTAGTCATTGGCAATGCTATTCGTGAAAAGTCCTTCACAAATCTCCTATAATATCCAGCTAATCCCAGAAAAGATCGTATTTCTGTGACAGTCTTCGGGCGTTCCCAACTCATCACCGCACTAACCTTTGTAGGGTCAACTGATATACCTTCCCCATAAATAACATGGCCTAAGAAAGATACTTCAGATAGCCATAAGTCACATTTGCTATATTTACCATATAGTTTGTTCTTCCTTAGAGTTTCAAGTGCATGTCTGAGATGATGTTCATGCAGATACTTATCTTTGGAATAAATAAGCACATCATAAATAAAGATTACTACAAAGTGATCTAAGAACTCCTTGAATACTCTATTCATGAGATCCATGAAAGCTGCTGGGGCATTTGTCAGTCCAGAAGGCATAACTAAGAATTCATAATGTCCATATCTAATTCGAAAGGCTGTCTTGGGGATATCCGCATCTTTTATCTTCAACTGATGGTATCCAGATCTTAAGTCAATCTTGGAATACACATTCAAACCCTGTAACTGGTCAAAGAGATCATATATCCTTGGCAGAGGATACTTGTTCTTTATGGTCTTCTTATTTAGTAGTCTATAGTCAATGCACAACCGCATTGACCCATCCTTTTCTCTGACAAATAAGACAGGTGCTCCCCATGGTGGAGTACTAGGACGAACGAATCCTTATCTAATAGTTCTTGCAATTGTGCCTTTAGCTTTCGTAACTCAGCTGGTGCCATCTTATATGGAGGGATAGAGATAGGTTGAGTATCAGGTATAAGAGAGATTTCAAATTCAATCTCTCGCTCATGTGGTAATACAGGTAGTTCCTCTGGAAATACATCAGGAAAATCGCACACTATAGGTATATCTTCCATAATTCTATCTGACCCTGATGTAGTGGTTACATAAGCTAAATAACCTTGGCACCCTTTCTCTAACAATTACTGAGCCTTCAAAGTAGAGATATATTCGACATTATCATTGGATGTCTTTCCAATGAACTGGAACTCTATCGAGTTTGGAAGGTGAAACGTTACTGTCTTCTGAAAACAGTCAAGACATGCATGATGCCTTTCTAGCCAATCCATCCCAAGAATCAGATCAAAATAATTCATTTCGATAAGTAGTAGATAAGCCGGTGATTGATGTCCTGCAATCCGTCGCACACAGTCGTCTAAGATATTCTTGAATTATATTGACCTCCTGGTTCCTTACTCAGATAATGGTTTTGTGCTTTTATAGGAATCTTATCCTTACAATAGGAATCAAATATTCTTCTTCTTCTTTTTTTTGTGCCTATGAAGCACCTTCTCCACTTTTCCTCCAAATAGAGTAGGGGTATACAAATTCTATGGACTGATGGTATCTAGACTCTTTCTTATGAGGGTGAATAAAACCCTCAACTCTAGCATACATGGGTCTGGATGACTTTGATCTCTCATTGTGGCATTGAGTCTTCGCTCTAATGCCAATTATATTTGACTCATCTCATGGGTCATCACTACTATAGTCGCTAAGTGTCTAAACACGTCTTGGTCTACCATGATCCTGGGATGAATGAAGGTCAAAGGTCAGATCCTATATGTCTTAGCATGATGTACATAAGGGACAATGACTTGTGAATGGTACTGCAGTCATTTATTAAGATCAAAGGATCTTAATACAACCTTAGTTTTCTGAATACCACTCATAGTTGTTAATTACTAAATAAATTACTGGAGTAACCGGGCTCTGATAACAATCTGTCGCGACCCCGTTTCCCGAGCCGTCGGATCCTCCCATATCCGGATCTGGTTACTCAGCAATAATTTATTCAGCAATCACAACTAACATTCAGAAATAGACTGCAAATAAAAATACTCAGAAGAAAGTATTTCAACGCTTTTCCATTCACAAAATAAAGTTCATATGATACATTGTCCCACTATAACCATTTACATGTACATCAGCTTGAAAGAAAAATATACAAAAGATTACTAACTACCTTAAATAGTAAAGCTATTGTGACTGGCTGGATGTCTAGTATGTAAGCTGGATGAATTTTTAAAGTCCTTGCGATGGCTCACCGATACTTGTTGGGTTTTCCATAAAATCACAGGATAAAAATTAGCGAATTCTAAGTAACGAAGAAGACATAAAATCACAGGATAAAAATTAACGAATGCTAAGTAACGAAGAAGAGAAAAGCAAACAAATTGTGTAATTTTTCAAACTTGATATCACAAAAATTTCATTCTTTCTCATTAATTTAAGTTACATTCCTTTCTATTCCGCATCTGGGAATAGTCCAGGGAAACCCCACCATTCTTGGACTCCGAAGCTGTGGACACTTCGAGATTGGAGATTGTGTTGATCTTGGTAAACTTATGCCGCCGCACGTCGCCTCAACCAATCCTCCAATACTACCATGACAATTTCCTTTTCTTTTATTAAACAGGGTCTTAACCCTCAATCTGGAAAATCAAATGAGCACACCGTCCTCAAGTACTCGGTTGCTTAAAAGCTCATGCTAACATTTAATCATATAACCTAATGGCTTTAAATACATGTTATCGTGACCCAACCGCTATTGAACCACCCGTGCCTCCACATGACACGACTACATCTTCCGTCGTTCAACCCGACGATATTGGCTCTCGGTACCACGCGTTGCAAAACATTCATCTCGTGCACACTTATCATAACAGGGCAACCGTGTACCACCTAGGTAGGGAAACGCCAGTACGTGTTCCTTCCGACAAACCTACAGGTTGCATGCCCGACCTGTAGTTCTACTCCTAGTCATCTTTAATGTGACACACGATCCTTTTCAGGATCTAACTCAAACCACATCCATGATGTAGTTCTTCCGTTAAGTTTTCGATTTGCATAATCAACAATACTTAGTATATACTCGCATATATATTATTCATAACCATATATATTCGTATTTATGCCTATTTTAACTCCAAAATCCTAACTTTCAGAGCCAACGCATCAATTTGATGCGTAAACCTTATTTTAGTGGGAATCACAAAGTAATTCTTCAGTCTTTTTCAAAAAATAGCCAAAATTAGGGTTTTTCGTAGCAAAGAACACAAAATCAAGAATTTTAATTGTTTTGTATGAAAACCCAACAGCAAAAGGAAGGATTTTATTACCTAATCGAGCTCTCTCTCGTGCATGCAAGGCTTTATCGAGTTTCGTTTTTAGAAAGGCTATTTTAAGGCTCCTGAAAAGATCGAATTTCATTTTCGTATCAAAACGCTAAGAACATGTCAAAACGCGAAGAACGGACGAAGAACGCGAAAAATGCGAAGAACACGAAGAACGTCAAGAACATATTTTCTCTTAAAATTTCGGCAGAGTTTCCCCTTATATCAGGACATATTTCTCGGAAAATTTTGGCAGAGTTTCCCCTTATATCGGGACATATTTCAAAATAAAAATGGAAAGAGTTTCCTCTATAAAATCAATCGAGAGGAAAATAACAACGAAACTGAAAGAATATGCTCAAACAACAAGAGATGAAGAATCGGTAGACACCACACATCTTAGGTGAGTGAACTTGTGACGAATCACATCGTCACTGATGTGCATAGCCGGCCACACCTAAGTAGGGTATTACACAGATTTCTCCATCAAAATAACTATAAAAGCATAATTGAAAGAACAGAAACATAAGCGATGGATAAATCGGTAGACACCACGCGTCTTAGATGAGTGAATGTATGACGAATCACAGGGTTCACTGACGTGCATAGCCGCCTGCACCTAAGTAGGGTGTTACACAGATTTCTCCTCGAACCACAACAGAAAATGAATCGGAAAGAAAGATGAATCAAGAACAAAGCTTGGAAGAAAAGAGGATGAATTGAAATCATAGCTTACGAAACAAACTAAGAGAGGATCATACCTTTCTCCTCCTCGTTCTCCCGACAACGCTTCGCTAGCGCTCCTCCCTCACCTCCCACTCCTCCTCCTGACCTCTTGACCCTAGCCCTTGGGGTGGTGGTGGTAGTGGAAGTCGTAGAGAATGAATGGGTAGGGGGGTCTATTTATAGGCTCCAGAAAACCACTAACCATGGTTAGAAAACCATGGTTTAGACCTTAACCATGGTTTAGCAGCCCATGGTTTTGGCCAAAACCTATCTCAAACTTGGAGCTTAAGTTAGAACATTCCAGATGATTCTAGATTCGCTAATGACGCTTAATTAACACTAATCGTGATTAACTTTCACTAATTACGATTTAACTTTCACGGCTTGCGCTTATCTTTTGTTAACTATTGATTAGTTTTTACTAATGATCATTAGCGGCTTTCAATCGTCATTAATTTCTTTAATCATATTTAATTAGTCTTAATGACAGTCATTATTGATTAATGACATCTTAGCCTTCCTTACTTCTCTTTCTTCGAAAAATCATAACAATTCGAAACTAAGTCCGATTCACACGAAACAAATTTCGATGGTTTTCTCTTGACGAGCCAGATCTTATTATACAGGGTCCGATATGCCAAGTTCAAGGCTATACAGTCTGTGTCCTCATCACTGTCATCATCCATGGAAAACTCATCTGCAACACCACTCTCAGTGGTATCCTCAGCCAACGTCTGATTCTCATAGAAAATCACATCCCTGTGTCTGATGACTATCTTCTTCCTTGGATCCCAAAGACGGTATCCAAACTCTTGATCTCCATAGCCAAGAAAAATACAAGGCACCGCCTTGTCATTTAACTTCTTCCGCTGCTCTTTGGGTACCAATGCATAAGCCTTGCATCCAAACACCCTCAAATGAGCATATGAGGGGTCTTTCCCTATCCAAACACGCTCTTGAATCTGAAAACCCAAAGGAACTGATGGAGATCGGTTTACCAAGTAACAAGCAGTGCGAACCGCCTCAGCCCAAAAAGTCTTGGGCAACTTGCTGTCTTCAGCATGCAGCGAACTCTCTCAACGATGGTCATGTTCATCCTCTCAGCTAGATCATTGTGTTGGGATGTGCCTGGCTCTGTCCTCTCATGCCTGATGTTGTGCTCTGCACAATAGCCCTGAAAGCTATGGGAGGTGTACTCTCCCCCATTGTCTGTGCGTAGACACTTCAACAATTTCCTTGTCTCGCGCTCAACCATGGCATGGAACTTCTTGAAGCAATCAAAAACTTGATCCTTCGTCCTCAGCACATACACCCACACCTTCCTATATGCAGCATCAATGAAGGTGACAAAATACATGTTGCCTCCCAAAGAGGCTGTGTTCATAGGACCACAAACGTTGGAATGAACCAACTGTGGAAGGTCTCCCTTCACTTTGGATCTGGCTCTGTAAGGCGCACTCCTGCTCTTCACAATGTTATAATATTTAGAAAATGTTATCGATCATGTTTTTAGAGTTGATCGATCATGATAGAAAAGTTGATCGATCAGGTTAACAATGTTCATCGATGATTTTCTGGATATTAGATGACTATTGAGCCGCAATTCAATTATAGATTGATCATGGTTAAAAGTTGGTCAAACAGGGTTGATCGATCAAGATCAAAAGGTTGATCGAATAATAAACAACAACCAAATTTTTATCGTTCGTGATCACACATTTTTCGACCAATATTGAAAGGTTGACCAGTTAGATCATAAACAATAACCAAAGTTTGGTCAATCATGACCAAAAGTTGATCGATCAAAGTATTAAGTTGATCGATCATATCATCCAAAAAGTGATTTTTTATTGTGATGATTCCGGCTTAATTTTGCTTGTTGATCAATAATACACAAACTATGTAATGTTTTTCAGCAAAAATATAAAAAATATGTAAATCGTTCGAGTTTGCAAAAATTGCAGAAGCAACCCTGATTCTTTTTTACTTGCCATTGACCTCCGGAGACTTCAAACATTCTCTATAAATTCATTTAAGCTATTGTATTCAGATCTTAGGTTGAAATTGTGCTTTATGCTTTGATTTAGCTTCACAACTTTCTCTGCACTTTTTATCGGCTCTTCTAACTAGAAACCATCAAACTACAAAACAAATGCACACCATAATTATTGGTAAAATTTAAGCCACTAATAAGCTCAAACAGGGAAGGGCATCCTAAGACTTGGTTGTGATTTGAATTCAAGCGAGTGATATGAAATTTTCTTATGATAATCATATAATTTGTCAAATTGCAACCAATTCCTGTCACGGACTTGGAAGAGAGAGAATGTTTAATTTTCGCGGTAAAAAGGGCCCCTCCAATGTGGAACGTGTCCCAAGATCCATGTGCTAGAAATTCCACAAAGAACCCACCAGGGAGTATTTCCATAAATTGGAGAAGCAGGTTTTGCTCATTATACTTGAGCCCCTCCAAGACAAAAGTAATCATGTGACCTTTTTTTTCATAAAGGTCTTACAACCTTTGAACATTCTATAATTCATTTACTTGAATTCATTTCACATGTTTTATGTGAGCCTTGTATTAAATAGCCCTATTTGCTCAAATTGGTTTCGTTTACCTTAGCTCATCATTTAGAATAATGTAAATCTCCTCGAGTAAGTATCCATGGTACCTAAGTTTAATTAACCATTTTCTAAAATTTTAAAAAGATCTTCAAAGCACCTTTAAAAATTCAAAAAAAACAAAAGATAAAATCCAATAATACAAATACCATATATAGTCCTACATATACACAACATACTATGTTTTTAGCTTTTAAAATAGGGATATTTACACCCACAACCCTGAGTAATTCTGTAACTACATTATAATCACAAATTACGCCCAAGATCTTAAGTAATGTTACTCTTACATCCACAACCTCGTGTTAGCTTTTCCCATTAAATATGACAGTATCTGTCAAACATTTTGCATTCTATACCATTTAAATTTCTATTATTTATGAATAGTCACTCCCCTTCCTCCTCCAGCCGAGAAACCCCCTCAAGAAAAGTTCCACGCTCCATTTTTCCATCATCGACAAACAAAGCTTGCAATGGAATCTTGTCAGTGAAGCACCAAACTGGCTACTGGTTATTTTTTACAGCAACCTGCAAGAGTGAACTTATGGGAAGCAAGGTTCCTGCTGAAGATCAAGGTTGCAATGGTGGAACCTGTTATATAGAACAATTCACCATTTTCAGTGATATATCTTTGTATTCTGGAAAGGAAAGATTGCACTGAGAAACCACAGCTACCTGGAGAGACCCCATAGCAGCAAGATCAAAGAAGTTTTTGTTGAACTATATCATAAAGAGATTTTTACTCGGCAGATCCTATAATATTTTCCAATTACTTCCACGACCTTTGAAACAACATAATTCCTCTCTCGACCCCGTAAACTTGTTAACCCTTATCCCACAGACCCTGCAGTTAACCTCCATCCATTTGTCAGTTAAATGTAACCAGATTCCGTTAAAAAGAGGTGAATATTACCCTATTTGTTTAGCAAATTTACAAAAGATGTCATTCTTCCCCTTCCACCTCCCCTGCGTTGTCCCCAACCTCCCTCACGCCGCCCTCGACCTCCCATGCATCGTCGCTGACCTGCACCTCCTTCAGGCCGTCATCGACAAGAGGAGGTCAGAGCTCGTCACCTTCTCGGCCTCATGCAAGACGCGTACTACAAGAGGAGGCCGGAGCTCATCAATTTCGTATAAGATGTGTACAAGTCCTACCATGCGCTAGCCGAACGATACGACCACCTGTCCGGCAGACCCTATAATCAACAACAAGATCCTTATTGCTCTTCTCTGATGGAATGAACACAGTCTTGAATGTCCTTCCGTAAAGAAATCTCCATTCCAGAGTTGTGCGATCCGGTGGTCCGCTGCAATACACAATCAAGACGACATTCTCGAAATTCTTCCTCCTGCGGACGAGGCTACCGATCTCTGTGCTCACCAAATCCTCCTTCACTCCCAGGGGCACAATGGGAGCTTACAAGGAATAAACTCCCCATTGCCACCACTTTTAGCAACACCAATCGATGCATCGATATTGAGAGGCATCAACCTCGGCTGATGGTAGTACCCAACACCAATCAAATCCTGAAGCCAATCAACAGTAAACCACACATCCTGCTCCTTCCAAAACCCATCCTCCTCCATTTCCCAGCTCAGATCCAAGATTCTCTCAAACAGGGTCTCCTTGTCCGACCTCCATGATACCAAGAAATCGATCAATCGACCCATATTTACGTGGAGATCCTTCTCCTCTACAAATGGATATGCTTCTGATCGGTCCACACGTCGCATGGTTGGAGGGTACACTGCAATGTACCCGTTGATCACCCACAGCATCCTTTGCGCCCATTACCCCCTCATCACATCAGATGCCATCATGCTTACCGACACCGGCAGCATGAGCCCCCAGAACGCCTCACGGTGGAATTGTGTATTGAGCGAATTCACCGGCACCATCACGCCCAGTGGTACAGCAACCTTTGGGGCCTCATGATCGAACCGAACATTATATGCCTCCCCTCGTGATTTTAGTAAAGTAGAACACGGAATCAACATCAGGAAGACCATCGGAGAGCCCCTGTTGGATAAATTGCTGCCCTGCAACGGCCTCCTCATACGTCTCCTCAACCCCAAGCTGCCCGACAAGGTGTAATGGGAAATCAAAGGGCCACACTGACCGCTGCCCCAAGTGCACATACGGGTTCACCACCATGGTTCCGTTCCGCCTGGCATATCGGAGAGTTGTCGAGCCTTGGGCAAAGATCCACGTCAAAAACACGAGTGAGGTTACCATTGATGATGTTCG
The DNA here is from genome assembly GCA_037367405.1 of Ottelia alismoides. Lineage (NCBI taxonomy): Eukaryota > Viridiplantae > Streptophyta > Magnoliopsida > Alismatales > Hydrocharitaceae > Ottelia > Ottelia alismoides. The sequence continues at coordinate 175,556 of JAZKJV010001464.1, read as the reverse complement.
CATGAAGGTGAACAACATGATAGCGTCCGTCTTCCCCGACCAGGTTCACTTCAGAATCGACGACGGCGAGGAAGATATCTCATCGAAGCCTTCGCCACTCCACTCCAGCAGAATCCACAAGCTCTCACAGTCGCTCGACGAGTCGACATTGACAGTGACTAGAGCTCGAAGGCCCCCTCGATCTAAATGTCGTCGGAGCACAAGAGGACCGTGTCGACATCAGTCGTGGGCTCTTGCCATTTTTCATGGCGGTTCCAGTTGGAAGAGAGGTGTTCTTGGAGTGATGCACGGGAATAGGGAAGGTGGGTTTTCATTGGTTAGATTAACTCAAGACTAACCCAAGCACATGGCTCAAATAAAGTTAAAACTGACGGCAGGGTTTGTGGGGTAAGACGGAGCAAGTTTACAGGGTCGAGGAATGAATTAGGTTGTTTCAAAGGTCGTGGAAGTAAATGGAAAAGATTATAGGGTCTGCCGGGTAAAAATCCCTATTATAAACCAATCAAGTGCAGCCAGAGAATTATTCTCGAACATAATATTGTAAAAGATCTGACCATCATGTCGAGTAAGATGTGCACTGATTTGTATCGATGACCAGCTGCCTCTGATAAAAGTACTGGCAAAGCCCGACCCCCTACTGGCCAGCCTCCCTTCGCCCATCTCCTCCAACCCAGACAAACCCTATCGAAACCTCCCCCCTCCTACAAGCTCGAAGAGTGGGAGTAGTTGGAGATCAGAGAGAGGGAGAGAGGGTAGTGGTGGCGGTGGCAGGAGGAGGAGCGGAGGGAGGAGAGATGGAGGAGGTGGTGGTGTTGGAGGGGGAACTGCTGGAGGAGGGAGAGGGAAGATGATTTTTTTTACTTTTGGTTAATCCTAGTCATCTGATCATGGAATGGTCAGATAAACTCAATCATCTGTTGAGTTAACGAACTAATGTAATGGAGGGTGGTGGCGTTGGAGGGGGGAACTGCTGGAGGAGGGAGGGGGAAGATGATTTTTTACTTTTGGTTAATCCTATTCGTCTGATCATGGAATGATCAGATAAACTCAGTCATCTGTTGAGTTAACGAACTAAAGTAATGGAGGGTTATGGGGGTAAGACAACACACTCATTCTGGGTCTTGGATGTAATTCGCGATTATGCAGGGCTATGAATGTAATTATGAAATTACACTGGGTTATAGGTGTAAAAATTCCTTTAAAATATTACATCTTATTATTTTTAAAACTTAAAAGATTATAATAATTATAAATGGACTTAAGTATTCAGGGAAACTTAATTAATTTTTTAAAATACATATATCAAATATCTAAAATTTGGAGAAAAATATTAAAGCAATAGCTTAAAAATCCAAAAACACTACGAAACTCATCCATATCTAGTATTATTTATCAAAGCGCTTGATCACTCTGCTAGATCACTACAAGCAACATAAGAAATTTTCTAACATTATAAAAATTCATATTATGTATATTATACCACCTACCATCTAAATAAAATCTCCACATATCTATTTATTACATGGTTTTGAGCATCTACTTATATTTATTTAAATTATTTAACTCTTGTCCTATTTTATACAAACAAAAAAATTCTAAAAACATAAAACCTCACACACAAATGATTTTTCCAATTATAAAACAAAAAATATTTTTATAATACCTCCACAAATATTTATATCCCTTAGAAAAAAATTAAAAAACTAAAAATATATACTCAAAAAGTTCTTTACAAAATAAAAATAAATTCAACGTGCTTAAAAATAAATATAAAAAAATACAAATATATATACTAAAAAGAAAAGGAAAATTTCGAAAATACAAGTGTACTCATATTTAATATGCATATAAAAAATCAAAATGCACAAAAGATAAGCACACTTGGAATTAAATCAATTAGAACACCTATACACTTTGTTTTTCTAGACCAACACATACCAAGTAGTTTAATAATCATGTGGCCTCTTTGAGTCAATCTTAGTTCTTACCCATGTAAAATTCTAAAATTGTGTTTATTCCATATTCTTCACATGCACCAAATCGGATATAAATTATTAAAATGAAAAAAAAAGTAAATTACCAAAAAAAGCCTCAACAAGTGTTGATTCCCAATCAGATGCCTTATTTTTCAAACGTAACAAAGAGGGGCACAATCTTCCTTTTTTATCTCAAATACAAGTCTACGCAAGCATTTATGACCCCTATACATCGGTATTTAGTCCTAAAGTTGAAAGTTACCTCTTTGTTACATTTGAAAATTGAGGCCCTAATTGGGAATCCACATACAGTGGATGCTCTTCTTGTAATTTACCGTTAAAAATCATGATATATATTGAAGTCTTACTTTTAAAATTATCAAGCGAGTTCCTAAAAGCTTAGAAAAGATCCTACATGTATACTAAAGTAAAGTCCAAATGTGGGTTTTATGTGTTCCTTGAAAAATGATCAAAGATGCAAAATAGTGGTTTAGTTTAGGCTAAAACACTTGTATGGAATTTAAATGAAACACTATAATTCAAATCATGTCAGCTTAAATTCTATTATATCAAGAACGACTGCACCTACAAGCATAAGAATTTGATGTGGTTGATATTGCATTACTGGAGTTACGAAAACTTTGGAATGAGAAGTTCATTTCTTTAATTAATTCATTTTATTTATTTCTGAATTGTGCATATGAAGAAAAAATCTCAAAATTCCAAAGAATGTTCAATCAAGTAAGTTCAAATTTTATGTGAAATAAAATATCAAAAATCATTAAAGGTTTCATATGTATAAAGTGTTGAAATTTATAGCAGGAAGCTCCAAGACCTTTAGATTTCTAAGAACATAGAAGAAGCTTGAACTTAAAAGTGAGATCAACAAAGAGTATGCACTCCTTTTGACCATCCTCTAATTGATCTTCATTCACTTTAGGAATAATCTCTGGGTTATTAAGATCTTCATGTTGTCACCACAAAGCTACAACACGGCTTCACTCTTGCAAAAAAATGTGAAACAATGTTTTTTGAATTTGAAATCTTATTAAATCAAAGCTCTAATTGAATAAATTTGGGTATGAATCAGTAACTAGAGTTCAAGACTTTTATGAATCGATAACTAGAGTTCAAGACTTTCTATTGATAATTTCGTGTATGATATACGGGGTTAAAAGCGCGATTTAGCGAAAATTTTAAGCAAATACAACCTGAATTTAGATATTGTACAAAATATATACATGTATTTACAATGCAGATTTATTATTTACGAGATATATTTTGGCAATTTTCATATATGAAATTTGGCTGCTTATAACATTTGGAATATTTGCATAAACATACACATGCTTATATCAAGCTCTAAAGTGTGCATGTATTTACACCAGGCTATAAATATAATGTACCTATATATATCTAGATAAACTTTATTTATTATTATTATAAATTATTACTATTATTTTTTATATATGATATATGTAACTATTTTCTAATATCTTGTCGTAGAAAAAATAAAATCATTTGGGATTTTTATTTATTGGTTGGTATGATTTACTTAAGTAAACTTACACTACAAGAAAAATTGGAAAATGCGACTACGATTGTAGTCGCATTGTAGTGCTAAAGTAGAAGATTTGTAGTCGTATTTCATACTTGGGATTGCACATGCTTGTAATTGGTGTGGTCGCGCGTCAATGCCCGCAATTGCAAATTCAAGCACAGTGTAGACACATTGTGGTCGCATATTTAGCTAATTGCAACTATAAAGCTATTGCATGTAGTCCCTTTTGTAGTCGCAGCCGGATTTTTAGGCTAAAAAATAGCAGCAGCAGGCTCCAGCTACACCTATTGTTACACTTGTAGCCATACAAACATTCACATACACACATAAATACCGAACATACATACACATTTACATACATATGCTTACTCTCACGCACGTGATCACTAACACACATGTGCATACTAATACTCACAATACAGAGATTATTACACACGCATACATACATATACTCACTCAATCACACATATACACATTCAAATTTACATATTAATACACGCATATACACACGCTCTCTCTAACAATCAAATATGTATTCACATGCATTCAAACACATACGCATACACTCTCTTCGTTTTCCTCTCACACATATAACACATATTCATACATTTCCATACATACACATACACATACACACACATCATGGACATGCACATTCATACACATGGATGCGCATCACTCTTTCACACACACGCATTCACATACTTTCGCACGTATATAAAAATTCACACGCATACAGTCATGCACATAATGGCACATATAATTGTATCTCTATCTCTTAAGCACATTCACACACATATAATCACATATATATCTCTATATTTCTTATGCACATTCACACATACATTCACACAACATGTACATTCACACACACGTGCACGCATCACGCACTCGTATAAAAATACTTTCATAAATATGAAACATCCATAGACTTATCATTAATCGATTAAAAGCAAACAACCATTGGAAAATCTAAATGAGAGATGAAACTTTCTGAAATGAATGAAATAAGTATATGAAGGAGTATGAGTAATGATATAATGATAAACACCACAATATGCGCTAACCCATCTGCTTAATAAAGCGTGCAATCTTTAGAAGTCCTTAGAGTTGTTGTAGTGACACGATAATCATAGCATAACCGATGAAACTAAACATCGATGGCATTGAGAAGGAGTCCACCATGAACTCCAACCATGAACTAACACTAATGAGCAAACAATGCATACAAGGAAGGCATCACTTACACATACACAAGAATTCACGTACACATATTTATAGACATACAATACATACATTTACATTGGCTCTTGGTTGTATAGGTTCTCCAATGATGCACGTATTTATACAACATAACGAAACCTAGAAACAATAATAGAGATCATCCACTCTGTAGTATTACATGCATATATATATATATAGAAAGAGGATAATATCTAGAATATTAGGTTTAAATGGATGACAATTAGTGAAGTTCGTTGCAAGAGTGTTATTTCATAATGCTAAAAATCCATATATTATTTTATGCGCATAGCCTTTGAGATATATAAGAGTAAAGTTACCTCGAATAAACAAATAGGCGTTCTCTTAGATGATGCATGTGCTTTTAGCCATTCCTCCTATACACGATGGATTATAAGTGTTACATGCAAGCATACAACAAATGAGAATCTATAAAAAAATCAAAATGTGTTAAATTGGATATTTATATCAACCAATAAAAATAATTATGGAAAATATAAATTTTACCTATATTGGACTAATTCTCCCATGTCTCTATGAGGGCCTGAAAATTAAAAGTAATTGCATCTTTAAAAGAAAGAAGAAATGGCATCAGCTTCTTTTTTAGCCTTGCATCGTTAAGGTATAGCTAACATGTCCTTATATATGAATCTAATACCTTCTTGTACAAAATAGGAAGAAATTCTATAAGTTAGATTTGCAAGACATAACTTAATAGTTTTTATCGAGCAAACATTACAATATATAAACTTGAATACCTAGTGGTTCACCAAAAAATGGTAGTCTCTTCTTCCTCAACCTTCTGCTTCTCCTTATCAACATCACACTTCCACAGTTCTACTCCACAGAATGAAGGTTAGCACGAGACACTTTCACACATATTTATGCATATACATACTCTCCCTCCCTCTCACTCACTCATACATTCATACACGCATTCACTCACACGCATATGAAACATACATGTTCATACATACACACTGCACACACAAGAACACAACCACACACATACATACAATGTCTCTTACATATATCCATACATGAAACATGAAAAGCAAATATATGAAAGGGGAGTAAACACGTGTTTGAATATCGCACGCATTCATTATATATAAACACGTGTACACACACATACATTCATACCCATTTACTCACACATACATGCTTGCATGCCCACGCACATATACGCCCATCCACATATGCATGCACATTAGCATTCATTCAAGCATACACATATACCGCACACAAATCACACTTACCCACTCACACATGCAAGAACACAGACACATGCTCACAAGCACACATTTTTACACTCACGCACACATGCTCATACAAATGCATATATGCACACACTTTCACGCATACACATAATTATAAACATGTCCAAACACACACACAACCTCATACACTCACATTTACACCAACTCACATTCACATACATATGTGCGCCCATTCATGCACTACATACACATGTGCACATTCACACATACCTAGGTATTTGCACATAAGCACACACACACATACATACATACATATATACATACACACATACATGTATTCGGACATATGAAGACACACGTATTCTCTCTCATCTACTCACACACATATGTTCATACACATTCACACACAATATGTGCGCGCTTGCTCACTCCCTTTCACACATACAAACACATGCATTATCACACTTGTTCAACCCATGTACATAGACATTCACTCATTCAACCCACCCACCCACGCCATTTCACTCGTTTACACATGCACATGTGCACTCACACATTAGTACGCGCACATACACATGTATACACACGTGTGTTTGCACATATTATCACACGCACATGTATTATCTTATCTTATTCACACACACATGTTCATAAACCTTGACACATGAAGAAATATTCACACACACACACACTCAACGTGGATCTTGAAATATATGTTTCACAATTACAAAAAGTAAAAAGATTAGTCCCTTATCTCAAATTCAATAAAGCATACAATACTTCTTTCTTGCCTTAAAACCTTCATTTGTTTAAAACAAGGTTGTATGCCAAACCATGGACAAAATTTATCAAAATTTGAGAATGGTAAGAGATAGTATATGGTAAAACAAATAAAATCATATAAAAGTAAAGTTACACTCATACATTCATACACATATTCACTTATATATATGCACATGATATCACACACATATCTATACACATACCAAGAGTAAAGTTACCTTGAATGAACTAGTAGTTGTTTTCTTAGATAGTACTTGCACCTTTTAGGCATTTCTCCTAGACATGATGCATAAACGATTCCTCTTATATGAAAACCGTTTCATTAGAGATAATAAATCCATGTCTGATAAATCTTATTAGAGTCAATGAATGTGTAAGTTAATCATACTTAATGAGAGAAGAAGATTGATTTTGATGTTTTGTTGATAAGGAATAAGCTCAAGTTTGGAAATATATTTATAATGATAAACACCTAATATGCAAAAAGCATGTGAGAAAAATATATAGGAAGGGATATGAGAAATTACATTGTCTCAAATCTTGATGAGTATCCAAGTTATCGGGCATCTTTCAAGATTTGTTCAATATGATTAACTTAGAGAAAACATACATGAAAGATCAATATTATATAAATTGTAACAACGATTACGTACAGGCATGTAACGCATGAGAATCTATAAAAAATCAAAAATATGTTAAATCAAATATGATTTATATCAAATAAAGAAAACAATACCATAAAATACTTTGAATTCGTAGGAGGATGGTGAATAATGTAATATACAGACCTAAATACAGAATGGTTCATCATATATCAACTTCTTCGTGCATTCATTGTTGCTGCATCCATCAATCAAGCCATGCCACCGTAGTAGCTACTCATCCATGATTGGTGCTCCAACGCCGGTTACTATTCGGGAATGTGGGCAATCATCATTGTGATAGGTGTGTTTCATAAATCTATAGAGAATAAAAACTTAGAATATGTAAAACATTAACTAAAATCAATCACTAGAAAGAGGCCACTCAGAATACCCTATTTGAAGTTGTAAAACATCATATATTCATCATTGTTTCCTCTTTGGATTTTGCATCGGTCGATTGCTATTTCACCATCGCAAGTGGTGAGCCACGCCAAACACGTGGTTGCTCACCGAATAAGCAATAATGATAAAAATCCCTAAGGTTATTCACCATCGTGTGAAAAAAGTTAGCATTTATTAGTCTCACAAGTATATCCACATTCACAATCAAGAATCACAAGGTATATTCCACATTCACCTACGCCACAATACAATATATTGCAAGAACAATTTGAACTTAGAACCATAATGTTAATGAGAAATAATTGTTGATACTAAACAATCATCCACCAGGAGGCAGCAGCCTAGATAATCACCGAATCAAGGCCAAAGCAAGAGTAGCAAAGTAAATTCATATCTGATGGTCCAAATTGGCATTCAAAATTCTAGTGCCAAAACCATGCAAGTATAAACAAAGAAAACCAAATAACAACATGCAAAGGCAACAACATTGGACTCCCACGTGATATAATAATGTAAGCATAAAAGTTACCATCCATTATTGAAAGCATAATATGGTCAAGTTCAACAACAAGGGATGTTATCTACTAAACACAAGAAACTCGTGACATTCATACATATCAATCACATGCGTGCATACATGTCCAATTTACTAACATACACGATTACATTAATTCCCACCCATATGCATGTCCATATTCCTCACACAATTCCACACATGCACATACCGCTCCATACACTCTTACACACCCGTACATTTCTTCATACCATCATACACACCCATATGAATATACATATTCCCCACATACGTCCCATTAAAATAAAATAAACTATTACATAAATCACGCATTGTATCTCTTAGGCATTTTCACAGACATACTCATTGTACATCAAAACAAAAACTAAACTATTATATTAAAAAGTTAAAGGACAAGAGATACACCTAAGTAATAGAAGGAAGAGCTTCTCTATGATGGCGGAAGGAAGGAGGTTGGGCGGAGAGGGAGGGTAAGACATAGCTAGGGTAAGGAGTTGGGTGAAATGAGAAAGGGAAGGATCTTACGATATGTAAAACATTAACCAAAATCAATCATTACAAAGAGGCCACCCAGAATACTCCCGTCTGAACTGTAAAACATTAGATCCTCGGTGTTGTTTCCTCCGGATGATCTTCCTATATTTGGCATTCTTGAATGATATGTTGTCTTCGTAAGTTGCGAGCCATACCAAACACGTGGCTTCTCATCGAAAAAGCAATAACGATAAAAATCCCTGGGGTTATTCGTCATCATTGGAAAAGAGTATTTTTAGACTCACAAGTATATCCACATTCTCAATCAAGCATCACAAGGTGGTCCACATTCACAAATAAGCACATTCAGCTCAGCAAGTAATTTCGGAGTTGATTCTCAATCATAGTAGCTCAAGATCTTGCTCACATAGTTAAAATTCTTCATGGCACTGCATGCCAAGCAGTGATAAGACCCACCAAATGGAATACATCAAAATGATATGAACAATCAGAATACATCTTATAACACACAAGCTCATCACTAACAGGAGGGAGTAGCTCAGATGATCACCAAACAAAGGCCAAATAAATAGTAACAAAACACATTCAGCTCAGATGGCAAATGCATACAAGCAGATGGCCCAATTGACATTCAAAAATTCAAGTACGAAAGTCATACAAGAATAAATAAAAGAAACCAAAAACCAACTTGGCAAAGGCTACATCATGCTCATAGAAAAAACAAAACCTTCCTCCAAATATGAGGGCATCCATATCTAGGAATGCAAACAAGCAAGTTTCAGAGTTGATTCGGTCATCCATCTCCAGGAATGCAAATACACATTTTCGGATTTGATAATCAATCATAACAGCTCAAGAGCTTGCCCATATAGTTAAAATTCTTCACGGCACTCCAGGTCAAGCAGTAATAAGTCCCATCAAATGGAATGCATCAAAGTGATGAATAGTTGGAATACATCTTATAACACAAATCTCAACACCGACAGGAGGCAATAGCCCACACGATCACCAAACAAAGCCCAAAGCAAGAATAACAAACCACATTCACCTCATGCGGTAAATGCATACAAGCAGATGGTCCCAATTAGCATTCAAAAATCCGATTGACAAAACCATACAAGCATAAACAAAGGAAACCAAAACCACCCTTGGCAAAGGATACAACATCATGATTGTAGAAAAACAAAATCTTCCTTCAAATCCGAGGGCATACATCTCCAAAAATGCAAATACATAATTTTGGAGTTGATTCTCGATCATAGCATCTCAAGAGCTTGCTTATATCTTATATAGTTAAAATTCCTCATGAGTTTCATGACAAGTAGTGATAAGACCCACTAACCGGAATGCAACAAAGTAATATGAATAGTCGGAATACATCTTATAACACAAATCTCATCACCAACAGAAGGCGGTAGACTATATGATCATCAAACAAAGGCTAAAACAAGAGTAACAAAGCACATATTAAAACACACGCATGTGCCCGCGTGCGCGCACACACACTTCAATCATGGCATATATTACCCTAACACACTCTCTCTCACACACCTTCCTCCAAATCTGAGATCATCATATATTACCCCAACACACACGCACACACTTCAACACACAAGCACAAACAAATTGCTTTTCTAATTCATATATCGCAACAAATCACATATTAGAGAAAAAATCACATTATGATTTATATTTAGTACTTAATCCAATTAAAACAAAAATAAAACTCTTACATAAACGATGAAGCGAAATCCGCCTCATTAATTATTATGAATTGTAGTATATGAGGCGAAAATTTATTCAGCAAAAACCATACACATTTGAATGTTGTGGAAAATTTATATTTGGCAATTCTACCAAGGTCGAACATAGGGACTCGAGCTACTTTATTTTATCTATCGTATTTTGATCAATTAAGAGCATGTGTGAATAAGTTCTCAATTTCAGGTCTTCATGTAGATGCGCAATACAAGGCGAGCAGAGTGATGCATGTATTTTTAGTTGATTTTTCGATGCAATTTAGAGTGATGCATGAGAATAATGCAAGGTTAAATGCAAGGAGGAAATATGTAAATAATGAGTTACAAATATGTCTTAAAAAGATCATTAAATTGTGCAACAAATTGTAATTTGAAATCAGAGTCATTTTTAGCATAACATCATGAGCAAGCATCTATTTTATGACAAAGCATTGAATAAGATACATCATCTAACAATAAAAAATCACTTCATTTAAAATGGTATCAGATGAGAAAATTAAGCATGCCATAAGATAGATTAAGAAACAATGATCAAAACGACACTAAAATCATGCAATTGGGACCTACAATGCTCAAGTTGTGAAGAAAACAATGCAGGAACATAAATGTAAATAAAATGCAGGAAATAATTAGAAATAGGTCCTTGAAGGGACCTATTTGCAATTAGCAAAAACCGTATGGGCCCTTATGTAATTTTCCCATCACACGTAGGGACCAGAATGTAATTTTTGAAACATGCGAGGGCATCCCTGTAAAATACCCAGGCATGCACGTGACACACACGTCTGGAGACCAAAGTGCAAATACCAAAGGTATCCAGGGTCCTTCGTGTAAATTTCCCAGCCCTCATGTGTAGTGCACATGAGGGGGCCATGCTCAGGCTCGTCGCAGGTTCGGGTCCACGTGGGGGGCTGTGGTGCTTGGCGTGAGGTTCAGTGGACCCGAGCCTAGAGGATCAATAGGAGGATCTGGTCGGCCACGTGGCTTCATCATGGCCATCTGATCAAAATGACCGGATGATATCTGTATCTTCTTCGTCTGACATAGATTGTCGAAGGAGGATGCGCTCCAGCGACCTCCATCCAGTTCCATCGTGCTCTGGAAGCCCGCCTGATGGTCGAGGAAGGTTCGTAAGGGCTTGGCGTTGAAGCTCGGACGGCTGAGGAGCTCCATCGATGTCTGGAAAGTCAAGGTGGAGGCAGGTAGTCGGAGTGGGTGCTCGAGACCGGCGAGGAGGCGCAATGTCTGGCTATTGAAGACCTGCAGGGTTAGTATAGTGATGAATATCGGATTCATCAATCTAAATCTCATTAACTAAGCTCAGATCCCTCAAAATCAACAGCATTTCTGCATTTATTCTGCATAATTAGCATTCATGCATGATTTCATAAGAATTGCATTTTAGCATTAATTTCTGCACAAAATAAGAAGCCAAAAATCCAAGCCACAGTTGACCTGTAAATAGCCTAACTTCCCCTATTTTTAACTCCTTCATGCTAATTCCGAATGACACAAAACCACCTCCACTGTGTACATATCACTAACAAGAATAAATAAAAAATACAAAAAATCACCAACCCTATTAAGTGGACCAAAAACCCAAACCCTAATTTCAGGATTTTCGGACTAAAAGCCCCATATCTTCCCCATCCAGTGTTTGATTTGACCCTACTCACTTTTGAACTAATATACATTCAATTACCTTCAAAACAAGATCAAGTTCAAGTGAATCGGAGCTCGTATGTAAAAGTTGGGTTTTGGGCCTATTTTGTACATTGTATATTTTAGCGGTTTTCTGACCTATATTTTATGTATATATTTTCTTAGTCAATAAAATTCCAAAAAAAATTAGATTTAGATGACTTTTATTTATCTTTGATTTCTCTATATTTTTCGGTCTTTTATCTGGTTTAAAAATGACACAAAAATTAGAAACCCCAAAAATCTAGGTATTCTATGTACATGTGATACCCCAAAAATTCACTTTTTACATTTGACCGATTTTGGATTTGATGTCTTCATGGAAGTTGTAGATCTCGTTGAGACGAGCATTTTTCGGAAGGAATTTTTTCGATCCGAGGTTGTTTACTATTTCTTTTTGATTTTACAAAGTATTTTATTTTTGATTTTTCTGGTGCTGACACGTGGCCGCCCTAGAGGCCGCCACATGTCAGTGTTTCTTAGCCTTTATTTTTATCATTTTTATAAAAAATAAAAGCCCACGCACGTGCGTCGCATGTGCCCCCATGCACGTGCTCCGCATGTGCCACGCCCGCTCCCCTCTCTCTCAGTCACGCACGTGGCGTGATCTCAACCGTTCGATCTCTCTTTGATCGAACGGTTCCTGCGCATCTCCTACCTCCCGCGCCCCTCGTCCGCAACCGCCGCGCCCCCTTCTCCGTAATCTCCGCCCGATCATGCAACGGTTGCCGCCCCGCATATCCCGCACCTCCGTTCACCTAACAACCTCCGCAACTCTCGCGCCGGTCGCTCAGCTCCTCTCGCGTCGCCAACGAACTCCGATCATCTTGCGCCTCCCAACACCGGCTGCCCTACCCCTCCAACCTATTTAAATGCCATCGTCAGCCCCGACCCCCTTCATCCACCGATAACACGAGGCCGAGCCCGGTGGTGACAGCATCTGGGCTCGCCATCGACGAGATCCGAGCTCCGGCTCGTTGCAGGTTCACGGCGAGCCAAGTCTGCCTCCTGCTGAAGCTCCGGCCTCCGTGCCGTCGAGCCTACGATGCCACTGTTCTGCCTCCATCTCCGATCAACGACGATCACATCTGCCAACGACCATCTTCATCGACTTCTTCACCGCCTTCAACCGCCAGCAAGCACCGCCCCCCGACGCCTCGCCTCGGGCAGCACATCCGCTGCACCTGGGCTGCTCCTCTATCTTCGCCTCCACACAAGCTTCATCGACAACCCCCCCTGTCGGCCTCGCTTCCGCCATCTCAGCCTCGCCACCGACCGAACACCAGCCACACCTCCATCTTCGCCTTCACGCGTCTACAACACCATCGACAACTATGCCGTCTCGGCCATCGCCTTCTCCTCAGCAGCGCCGGTCTTTATCGACTCCTCCAGCTCCATATCTGCCAGATCTCGCCATCGGAGCACTGCCGGTTGCTCATCCCCCTCCGCTTCGGTAGGCCTGCCTACGCCTCCATCCACCGCGCGCCGGGGCTCCGACCCGAGACCCCCCACGCACGTGCGAGGCGCGTGCGACCGGGGGGGATGTCAAGCTCGCGTCATCACCCCAGGTCACGTGCTTAGCACGTGGCCATGGGAAAATTACACGGAGCCCCCCAGAAGATCTCTATTTCGCACTCCACCCCCGCCGACCAGAGGGCACGTGCGCAGCACGTGCCCCTCTGATTATTTTGCAGAAGAATCCCCAAGGGTTCAGGTATCTACATTTCAGTCCCATCTCTGCATTATTTATTTATTTATATTGCATACATACCCCTGTAATCCCCCTCAGTTTTAGACCTATTCTCTACATTATTTTACTTATTTAAAAATAGCATTGTATTCCTCATATAATTCTCTACATTTTGACATATTGTGGGTATTTTTGTGATCAGTGGTTGATTAATAATTAATTATTTGGTGGAAAGTAGCATATTTTGCCCAATTTGCTCTCTAAAATTCATAGTTGATTAACCATTGCTCTAAAAATCCCCGAAAAATCATCTAGTGTAGAGTTAATTGTGCTTAACATTGTGCCCAAAAAGATTTGCATTTACATGCATATACCCGTAAAAATTATTTTGCATAATTCCGTATTTAATTTTTAATGGGTATTAAACCCCACATTTTCAAGGTTTAGGATTTTTCTGAGATCCATCACCTAGTGATATATCTTAGATAATTTTATATCTTTAAAATAAGTAGGTTTAATATTTATTATAATTAAATAGTGAAAATCATCCTGTTTGCATTTAAAAATCCATAAAAAAATTCATATTCCATCCAAAAATTCCAAAAAAATTACAGAGATTCATTTCATCATCATTTACATTATGGCCAAGTTTCATATTTTTCGGATATTGTTGATCGTAATTGATATTTTAGTCCCGAAAATAGGCCGAATTTGCACTTTGCATCCCTTATTGCATTGAAATATTCCAAAAATAAACCGCATCGAAAACCGAACACGAAATTGGGTAGACATAATTTTAGGTTGTTCCTTTGCCTCCTTGTGATTGACTTTGGGACTTGTCCAAGTAAAATAAACATAAAACCTCTTGATTAAAATTGATTAAAAATTTGTGGTTATTTCTTGATTGTTTCCGATCGCCGCCTACAACGAACGACACATTAATTATTTTCACGAACAAGATAAAAACAACTCCTTAACATCGGCGATTCCGGACCCATCAGATGGCGCCGTTGCCGGGGAGGCAAACGACTTAGTTTTGAGTTTTGGCATTTTTGTTCGATTTTCCGCATTCTGGTAGTCTGACCCCCCGAATTTGTCATTGTAAATCCCATTTTATTTCTTGTATTTATTTTCAGCATTTATTTCTTCTATTTTATTTTTGATTATTTTATGAGTCACTCTCTAACCCTCTCTCTCTTATTTTTCTTGCGAGGTACCCGACGTACGTGGAGCGATTTTTCAAGAAACCGACGCATTTTCACCGACATCCAAAGAAGCTGCAATTAAATTAAGATCGAGTCGAGTCGTGAGAGAGCGTAGAGTCTAAGATTTAAATTTCTGTAAATTTCAATTTCTGCTCATTTATAGCGGTGTCCGTTTGGACTCTCGCAAGTGTAAAAAGACTCTGAACTCTATTTGTGGTGTGTCGTGGCCTGTTTCACTCTCCGGTGAGGGTGGGGCCCGACTTGAGTGGCGATTAGGATAGACTTGCACATAAAGCTTTCAGAGCATTTTTATTCTTTGATCATGCTCATATGATCTTAAGCCACGCTTCACATTAATCGAGACACACATAGATCATTCAACATAGCCAAATTTAACTCAATTCTTCCCAGCTGATAGAACTTTCTGCTTAGGTGCAGGTTTTCATCAGCTTGCATTTCATATAGAATAATTTTCAATTTTTGTCTAGCATCCCACATGGAGATTGCGAGGATTTGCTGTAAGTCTTCTAACTGAGCATTCATCATAGTTTTCCGCGTGCATCGGCTTTCCCGAATTTCTCCCTCTTGTTTTAACACATAATTCTAAAGGAAATTGAGACTGGACGGTAGACGTGTATTTGTACTCAGTTGAAATTCTTCAGTAATCACCTAATTAAAACTGGGACTGCTAAATATATCTGATCTTAATAACTCATAAAATCAAGATTTTTTGCGGGAGAGCAACCCCGACCTTGGATGTTTTCATTTTTCTGAGTAAGCGAGAGACGACACTTAAGGCTGGAGCCCAAATCCAACTTTCGGCACCTAACAGCTCGCTAAATTTTTGCCAAGATTGAATTATCACCAACTAAAATTGAAAAGACAATAGCCAAACTCTTACGGCTTCATTGTGTGAGTTGGTGAACCCGAGGTTTGAATTGTGTTTGCATTAGTGTGCGTGAACCGATTTCAAGGTCAACAACTGCACATTTGATAAAATTTCTCTTATATCTCGTGCAATCATCTCTCCTCTTTGCTTGATAATGGAACTCTTGTCCAAAAATTCTCGCAGACCCAATCTCTCATTCCTTTCAGCTCTTTCAAAAATGGCTGAACGTTTATCCAAGAATCTATCAGAGCTATACTATGAAAATGAATTTGTATCGGTTAGACCCAAAACACCTCCTCCTCAACCACCAATAAATCCATCTCCCTCTGCTAATCCGATCTATTTCATGAATGACAACCCTTTGTATACGGAGCAGACAAACCAACAAATGATTGAGGTCTCTACTTCTTCATATATCAATCCTCTCTACGCCGATCATA
Organism: Ottelia alismoides; assembly: GCA_037367405.1. Classification (NCBI taxonomy): domain Eukaryota; kingdom Viridiplantae; phylum Streptophyta; class Magnoliopsida; order Alismatales; family Hydrocharitaceae; genus Ottelia; species Ottelia alismoides. Next base: position 159,013 of record JAZKJV010001464.1, on the reverse strand, counting down.
TGATTCATCCTTCATATTCGGTAAATGTCAATCCATCATTCATGGGCGATGATGATCATATGATCAAATTGAACACTTCTTCACCTCTTTCATCAACCCTGTCCTGGAACACTAATGAACAATCATCATCTTGGATTGACCACGACAACCCCCTTTTCAGACATGACAATCATATAGAGGACTGGACTGATTACATAGAAACACAGGAACCCTGTATGCTGACCTCACCATACCAAGATCCGACCACTCATGATCAAAGGAATAAATTTTACTCGGACCAACTCCACATGTCTGGATCATATGAGATGTCGCCTTCCATGATTATTGAGGAGATATTTTCTGAAAATAATGATCATATAGTGGATATTCCAAGAAACTCCTCTCCTAGCACATATAGGAAAATGGAAGATGAAATCATTGAATCACAAAAACACACATCAACTGCTCCCATTAGTCATCATGAACAAATTTTTGAGGATGATATTTCGAGGATGAACAAAAGATTTGAATCAATGGAGGATAGATTGCAAAAATTCACCGACCGATTTATAGCATTCTATGGTGGCTCGGATATTAAAATAAATGAGGAAATGATTGGATCCGAGATTGAAAATTCTGAGGATATTCAGGGACCTAGGGACGATTCTGACAATTTCTCTTCTACATATTACTCCCCTAGAAATGATTATGCCGCTGACCATCACCCTGAACACCAGCACCCCTGCTCATCTGAAGAACACATCACACCACCACACCACACGGAAAATACCAAAAATATGGAATTATTTGAAAACCACAAAAAATTGAAAATTCAGAAAATTTCATAAAATTTGGAACTGAAGACGATCTGAGGATTTTGGATCCGACTGTATGGGAAGCACTGGAAAATGCTTGATGTTTGAACTTCCCTTTATACAGGACATTGAACACTTCCCCGATCTTAAAAGATTTATAACAGATAAATTAATGAACAAAAAGTCGGGTAGGATACGAACAAAGACTGAAAGACATATCTTGTCAATGGCCTCCTCCTTGGTGTTGCGGAGAAAAACCAAGAGCCACATAGTGAAGCGGTTGCCCAGATTTGACTGTGAAATCAAAGACACAATTTTCACCCATGCTTGGATTGATGATGATTCACCAATCAATATCCTCCCGACCTCTGTATTTCACGAACTCAAACTCAGACCAATCAGGAAATTACAATAGATTGTTCAAGTACCATACCGATCGATAAAACGACCGAGAGGAACCATTTTTGTCATCATGAAATTCCAAGGTGCTCCGCTCAAAGTAGAATTCACGATCGTTGATATTGAGCATCAAGGAGAATTCGCCCAGTCTCCAATTATTCTCGAAAAGCCGTTCATAGCATTGGCTAAGGTAATTATTGATTGTGAGACTCGAGAAATTAATTTCACAGCATTGGAAGCACTTAGATTTGACCATATCTTTGAGGAACTACGATCTTCTGAGGCAACCCACAAAGTCCCCGACAACCGTAATCATGAAACGGTAGAAGAGCCCTACCTCGCAGCCACACCTGAGATAGCGGTTGTTGATGAGACTATTGGTTTATAGAAACTCCCCCTGCTCCATTCCCAGCCGCTCTCACCATGGAGAATCATGTATGTGAATCATATGATCCGGAGACTTATGCATGGGCACACCCTGGGTCAACCTACTCTGACTACATGGATTATATCAACTCGACATAGGAATGCTCCAACATCGAATCAATTGAGAAAGAACATGCAGAGACTCTCCCCAGTATTTCAATTCCCGCGGATCTCAAAATAGACAAATCCTTCTTCTATGATCCTGAGACATATGCATGGTCACACACTGGAGCAACATTCTCTGAATATCTTGACCAAATCATCCCAAATCAAGAGTGTTCAAACATTCGGGAGATTGAGAACAAGCATGTAGACCGAGCACCGACCAAGGAGAATTCCAATGGCTATTCATCTGGATACTCAAGTGAACCGACACCTTCACGATGAAATAAAAAGAGAGTCACCTTTGACCTTTCGGAAGAGGAATTAGCTGGTGATCCCTCATCAGGTCCGGAAAAGGTGGTCTACATGAGTGAAGTCTGTTCAGCAGCCCTAAAGCCATATCTTTGCAAGGATCCAAAATTCAATTCTCGTTGGACAACTCCTGTTCCTAATTACTACTCATCCAAAGTTGATGCTCCTGCACTCTTCAAGTACACTGGAATTATTTCATATTAACTGACTGAGACCGGTGCTTCTAAGTATTCATCTGAGGACAAATCGATTGACTCCAAGAAGGAACGAATTCTGAGGAAACAACTGAAGAAACAAAAAGACTAGAAGACTTGGAGTATGTCCACTTTCAAATACTACTCCTCTGAGGATAACTCTGGTGATGGATATCTTTCATCTGATTCAAACACTTCATCTATTATCCATCATGATTTTTCTGAGGATGACACTGATCATAGCTGGGAATCATATGCTTCATCTCCGTCTCATCATTACGATCTCCCACCGCAGGCTCACAAGAAGATCAGCCGAAAACCGCCTTAATCATCGGCTACCCACCCTCCCTCCTGACCACATCAGTCTCCCTGTACAGCTTCTTCCTCTACTTAGTTCAAGGCCTAAGTATAAGGGGGGACCGATGCCATCTGTATATACCATCCTTCTCATCACTCCACTTCCACCCTTCTTCCATACTTAGACTGACCAAAGCCTAAGTATAGGGGGAACTAACATCCACATGTATATACTCTCCTCATATCCCGCCCGCTTCATTTTTTTCTCACTCCATTACGCTTAGCCCAAGCTATGTCTTCTTTCCACTTCTTGTGCTCTGAGGACACAGCACTCGCTAAGTATAGGGGGGTCTGTATATACTTCGTATATATTTTACCCATATCTCGTACTTTCGCGTAAGTCTATATGTATTTACGGGGTGGGTACTAACTTAAAAAAAGGAAAAAAAAAAGAAAAAAAGAGAAAAACACACACACACACAAAAAGAGTTTTGCTACTAACACTAACCTTGCCCATTTTTTTTTGAAAAAAACATGGCTTCTTATTTGAATCAAAAAAAATCCCTTGCATAAAAAATTGTGTATGCATTTCACACACCTGCACTTCATCCAACATCATATGCATTTGCATCTGTGAAAAGTCATTGGGTTCTGAACCGAGTTATGAGCCGAAACCGAGAGTGGTCTGGACTTGACCTTAATCCACCTAATTTTCAGAGGAACTTCACCGAGAAATAGGATTTTAGAAGCTTCGGGTCTTTGACTTAATTCTTTGAGTTCTACATAACAATGTGCAGCGTTTGACTCTTAGTGTCTAACATGGTCTCTTCATTCTGGGTACAACTCTAGAATAGGAAATTAATTTGTACTCTCGCACTATGCACTTAGCTCAACTCAGACGGGATGTTGGAAGACTGTGTGAGTCTCTTTTCTGGTAGCGTGGAAATCTAAAGACCGGAGTACAGGTTGAAATAAAGCTTCGGAAAAGGGATGGACGACTGGGCACAATTTTTTTAAGACCCCAAAAAAATGTACAGAACAAAAAGATTCTATATCCGTAGGGGCACAACAAGATCCAAGCAGAACCACAAAAATTCCAAATACAAAGAAGCAACTACCAAATAAAATCCGACCAAAAAGGTCCAAGCTTCAAGAAACCTGCATATCTTAATGGAGACTCGGCTACACTGGCCATCTTCACAAGGAGAGGTGACTACACTGGCCACCCTCCAGTTCTTTTCCCTTTCTTCTATGTTCTTCCCCAATTCGATTGTGAACACAGTACGACAGACCTTAGAAGGAAATACCTGACTCCCCGAGGACGAGTTACTGGAGAGGAGAGGAGCATGGTAGTCCGACATTCTGGATGGGAAGAGCTAAAACCCTTCACACACATGAGTCAGTTATTCAATGTTCATAGGGTATACTTTGGGAAGAGGATTGATCTAAGATGATTTCTGAGCTGAAACTGTGTCAATGATGTGTAGAACTTGAGGGTTGTTGATTTTAAAATTCTAAGTCTCACAGAAGTTCCGACACACTAATAATCCAAAGGTCGAGTTTAGTTTCATTTTCACCTTCATCTCATGGTCTTGGTATGGAACCCAATCTCATTTCACTTCATGGCATTCTTTTTGATGCTCAGGGACGAGCAAGGTTTAAGTATAGGGGATGAAGAATCTCGGATTCATCACTCTAAATCTCATTAATTAAGCTCAGATCCCTCAAAATCAACAGCATTTCTACATTTATTCTACATAATTAGCATTCAGGCATGATTTCATAAGAATTGCGTTTTAGCATTAATTTCTGCACAAAATAAGAAGCCAAAAATTCAAGCCACAGTTGACCTATAAATAGCCTAACTTCCCCTATTTTTAACTCCTTCACACTAACTCTGAATGACACAAAACCACCTCCACTGTGTACATATCACTAACAAAAATAAATGAAAAATACAAAAAAATCACCAACCCTGTTAAGTGGGTCAAAAACCCAAACCCTAATTTCAGAATTATCGGACTAAAAGTCCCATACCTTCCCCATCCAATGTCCTATTTGACCGTACTCACTTTTGAACTAATATACATTCAATCAACTTCAAAACAAGAGCAAGTTCAAGTGAATCGGAGCTCGTATGTAAAAGTTGGGTTTTGGGCCTATTTTGTACATTGTATATTTTAGCGGTTTTCTGACCTATATTTTATGTATATATTTTCTTAATCAATAAAATTCTAAAAAAAATAGTTTTAGATGACTTTTATTTATCTTCGATTTCTCTATATTTTCCGATCTTTTATCTGGTTTAAAAATGACAAAAAAATAGAAACCCCAAAAATCTAAGTATTCTATGTACATGGGATACCCCAAAAATTCACTTTTTACATTTGACCGATTTTGGTTTTGATGTCTTCATAGAAGTTGTAGATCTCGTCAAGACGAGCATTTTTCGCGAAGGAACTTTTTTGATCCGAGGTTGTTTACTATTTCCTTTTGATTTTACAAAGTATTTTATTTTCGATTTTTCTGGTGCTGACATGTGGCAGCCCCAGAGGCCACCACGTGTCAGCGTTTTTTAGCCTTTTTTATCGTTTTTATAAAAAAAAATTAAAAGCCCGCGTACATGCATCGCACGTGCCACGCCCGCTCTCCTCTCTCTCAGTCACGCACGTGGCGCGATCTCAACCGTTTGATCTCTCTTTGATCGAACGGTTCCTGCGCATCTCCTACCTCCCACGCCCCTCGTCCGCAACCGCCGCGCCCCCTTCTCCATAACCTCCGCCCGATCTCGCAACAGTCGCCGCCCCGCATATCCCGCGCCACCGTTCACCTAACAACCTCCGCAACTCTCGCGCCGGTCGCTCCGCTCCTCTCGCGCCGCCAACGAACTCCGATCATCTCGCGCCTCCCAGCACCGGCTGCCCTACTCCTCCCACCTATTGAAATTCCATCGCCGACCCCGACCCCCTTCATCCGTCGATAACACGAGGCCGAGCTCGATGGTGACAGCATCTGGCCTCGCCATCGACGAGATCCGAGCTCCGGCTCGTTGCAGGTTCACGGCGAGCCAACTCCGCCTCCTGTTGAAGCTCCGGCCTCCGTGCCGTCGAGCCTACGACACCACTGTTCCGACTCTATCTCTGATCAACGACGATCACATCCGCCAACGACCATCTTCATCGACTTCTTCACCGCCTTCAACCACCAGCAAGCACCGCCCCCCGATGCCTCACCTCGGGCAGCACATCCGTCGCACCTGGGATGCCCCTCCATCTTCGCCTCCACACGAGCTTCATCGACAACCAACCCCCCCCCCCCCCCCCCCAGCCTCGCTTCCGTCATCTCAGCCTCGCCACCGACCGGACACCAGCCACGCCTCCATCTTCGCCTTCACGCGTCTACAACATCATCGGCAACTCAGCCGTCTCCGCCATCGCCTTCTCCTCAGCAGCGCCGGTCTTCATCGACTCCTCCAGCTCCTCCAGATCTTGCCACTGGAGCACCGCCGGTTGCTCATCCCCCTCTGCTTCGGCCGGCCTACCTACGCCTCCATCCACCGTGCGCCGGGGCTTCGACCCAAGACCCCCCACGCACGTGCAAGGCACGTGCGTCCGGGGGGGACGTCAGGCTTGCGTCATCACCCCAGGTCACGTACTTAGCACGTGGCCATGGAAAAATTACGCGGACCCCCCAGAAGATCTCCATTTCGCACTCCACCCCCCGCCGACCAGAGGGCACGTGCTGCGCACGTGCCCCTCTGGTTATTTTGCAGAAGAATCCCCAAGGGTTCAGGTATCTACATTTCAGTCCCTTCTCTGCATTATTTATTTATTTATATTGCATACATACCCCTGTAATCCCCCTCAGTTTTAAACCTATTCTCTACATTATTTTATTTATTTAAAAAAACATTGTGTTCCTCATATAATTCTCTGTATTTTGACATACTGTGGTTATTTTTATGATCAGTGGTTGATTAATAATTAATGTTTGGTGGAAAATAGCATATTTTGCCCAATTTGCTCTCTAAAATTCATAGTTGATTAACCATTGCTCTAAAAATCCCCGAAAAATCATCTATTGTAGAGTTAATTGTGCTTAAAATTGTTCCCAAAAAGATTTGCATTTACATGATAATTTTACCTGTAAAAATCATTTTGCATAATTTAGTATTTAATTTTTAATGGGTATTAAACCCCACATTTTCGAGGTTTAGGATTTTTCTGAGATCCATCACCTAGTGATAGATCTTAGATAATTTTATATCTTAAAAATAAACAGGTTTAATATTTATTATAATTAAATAGTGAAAATTATCCTGTTTGCATTTAAAAATCCATAAAAAATTCATATTCCATCCAAAAATTCTAAAAAAATTACAGAGCATTCATTTCATCATCATTTACATTGTGGCCAAGTTTCATATTTTTCGGACATTGTTTGATCATAATTGATATTTTAGTCCCGAAAATAGACCGAATTTGCACTTTGCATCCCTTATTGCATTGAAAAATTCCAAAAATAAACTGCATCAAAAACCGAACACGAAATTGGATAGACATAATTCTAGGTTGTTCCTTTGCCTCCTTGTGATCGACCTTGGGACTTGCCCAAGTAAAATAAACATAAAACCACTTGATTAAAATTGATTAAAAATTTGTGGTTATTTCTTGACCGTTTCCGATCGCCACCTACAACGAATGACACATTAATTATTTTCACGAACAAGATAAAAACAACTCCTTAACATCGATGATTCCGGACCCGTTATATAGCTGAGGCATGATGTGCGCGAAGTCGTGAGGTGAATGGAATGCCCTAGAGTGACGGGAGGCGGAGGCCAAGTGCTTCTTCTCCGATAGACCTGAGAAGAAGTGGTTGGGGCAATGGAGGTTCTGGAGAAGGAGAAGGGTGAGCGGAGTGGTCAGCAAAGGTGGTGGATATGAGGCGAAGCTTAATCGATGGTCAATTGGAGTCAAGGAGCGTTATGTACGGTGAGATAATTAAGAGAAACGAAGAAAAACCAGGGGAGGAAGTACATGGACATCGGAGAAAAGAAAGATGATCGAAGAGGCTTGGGTTGAGGACCTGGGTGGTCCTTGGATCATCGCACGGCAAGGGAAGCCTATCCTTGGTGCTCAGTGGGTCGGAGGCACCGTGACATGGTCGGAGACCATGGGTCAACACCTGGGCATAGAGGTCGTCGTCGCTTCACCAATTTCGCCCTCCGATGTCACCGAAGGGGCGAAGGAGGCTGGGCCTCAACCCATGGATTTGTGGACAAAGGTGATGGAGGGTGGAGCGACGTCTTTTATAGGTGGAGGAGGCGACGTAGATAGCGGTGGTGAGGGGGTTGTGAACGGTCGTAGGATTGATGGAGGAATGATGGTTGGGGTAGTGAAGGGTGCGTGAGAAAGGTGGATCTGGGGGCGACACGCTGGTGGGGTTACGAGAGGGAGAGGTGACCGGAGATGCCTTCCAAAATAGGAAGGGGGTGGTGCGGATGCTAGGTAAAATGACTGGAGGGAGGAGGACGATGGGCGAAGGTCGTTGGATCTTGCGATCCAACGGCCCCAGTGTTGGTGTGGTTGGAGGGCTACGATCAGATAAAGGATCTGATCAAACTGTTCAGATCTGAGCGAAGGTGAGCGATCAGATGGGAGTTAAGTTCCTATCCAACGGTGAAGGGCGAAAGGGCAACGTGGAGGATTGAGAGGCGTTGGATGAAGGGAGATCAGTTGGTTGTGATTGGAGCGGAGGCGGGTGATGAGGATTTGATATGGGAGAAGATCGGGCGGTTGAGGGCGAAGCGGGGATGGAGGGCTGAGATGAAGGCGGATGGAAGAGGATCTGACGGTCTAGGAGAGGTGACGGGTGGAGGAAGGAGGGGCATCCACGTGGGCGGCCCAGCAGGCGCCACGTGGCTGCACCAGAAAATTCAAAAAGCAAAAATAAAGGAAAATATAAAAGAAATAGTTAGAGGCAAAATTAGGAAAAAGTTAAAACATAAAAGTTGTAGATCTCGATGAGATCTACAAGTTTCATGTTGGACAAAAAGCTAAACGAGGTCATTTGTACAAAAAAAGTATTTTTGGGGGTGTTTTTAAGGGGTTAAAAACACTGATTTTTGGCTTTGACATCTTTTTGTAGTTTTTAATCTTTTTAAGGGTGAGGAACTTATAGACAATTAATCAACCTAACTTTTAGGGGTTTTAATAATAAAATAATTACAAGGTAATTAAGTACAATAATTACACATGTACATTATAATACAAGATAAAATGAATGATTATAAGTGAAATTTATTAGATTATTTAAGCAAGGAGTTTTAATTAGTGGATTTTAGCATGATGAATACGAGATTCATCAATAAATCACATATTGTATGTCATAGGAATTTCGATAAACACTTACACTGCATTTCAAATGAACATAAATACTCTTAGGCATTTCCACGATCTTTTACTTCATCATATCTATTTATAAATCACATATTGTATCTCTTAGGCGTTTCAACAAACACCTACATTGCATCTCAAATGAACATACATACTCATTGCAATTCAAAACAAAAACTAAACTACTACATAAGGAAGTTAAAGGATACAAGATATATCTAAGTAATAGGAGGATGAGGATGAGATGGGGGATGGTCATTGGTGGTCGGAGATGGAAGATGAAGAGCTTCTCCACGAGGGTCGAGTCTCGACTAATTCTTCTCCACAAGGATGGAGGATGGAATAGAGGATGAGATGGAAAAATAGAATGAGAGAGAAAGTCAGGATGGAGGGAGGAGGAGAGGCTAGCGGAGGGAGGAGGTCTGGTGGAGAGGGAAAACGATCGGGTATCCAGGGCAAGGAGTCGGGTGAAATGAGAAAGGGAAGGCTCTGTCGTTCTGTTTTAGCAAAACACGCGACTACAATATATGACCACATTGTGGTCGCATATTGAGGCGCCAAATTGTCTGCCTCAAAATTGTGACTGCATATTTAGCTATGCGACCACTTGTTAAGGTAAAGTGGTCACATTGGCTATTACGATCACAATACGACTATTAATAGTCGCAAGGTTATGCTAGTAAATCAATAGATTTCTTGTAGTGTTAGGATTTTATATGAAATAATTATTTTGTTATCTTATCTAATTTATTCTTTATATACTTATAATTATGTATTAATAGTGTATCTACGTATACAAATATATTAAAATCAGGAAAGATTACACTGGTTCCCTTTCATGTTTTCTACCAATACTTATGCCTCCATTTTTTTGCACTTACATGTAAGCTCATACATCAATACAAAATTCATAGCACTGTCCTTCTATTATCACACATGTTCCCCTATATTACGCCATTAGAAGGGTACTACTATGAATTTCATGAGAATATAGAGGTACAAGTGTAATTGTCAAAAAGTTAGAAGCATAATTTTCAGAAGGACTCAAAAGAGCACAAATGTAGAAATCTCTAAAAAATTATACGTGTATTGCATGATAAATCACACCAAATATTTTTTTAGGATTTTCTATCAATATACTTATTACTACTTTGATATCTTTTCCATCTATATTTTAAATAAGTATGTTTTGGTGTATTTAGATGTTAATTTACTATTAAGTGTATTCCAAATTGGGACGAGAGGTTTACTCACAACGGGCGTGTTGTCCCCGTTTTTTTTGCGGAACCTTTGTGAAAAACTAAACCTCCACACACACACACATACACATATAAGAGAAACTTCAAAAGAGGCGGGGTCTCACCATATATATGGCGAGCCACCCTCAATTTAAGCATCTTTCCAATATATTTTACAATTTCTTGTTTCATACATATAACAATAAATATTAGCACAGCATGCATAGTGAAATAAAATTATGAAAATATTATTAATTGGATGGAAATGTTAATTTAAATTTGAATGCTATATTTTACAAAATTCATTTTTTTACAGTGTACAGTTTATACTTTTACAAAACTGTTACAGAGTTTTTACTATTTAAAAATTGATTTCTGCGTTGATCATTAGGATAAAATAACTAAAATCTGATTAAGATAAAATTTATTATGTATGTAGAAGAATAGATATAGATTCAGTCTACACGATTTGAGGGGCCCCTATCAGTGGGCGTCCATCCCCCATGACGATCCACGCTCTCCCTGACAATGATATTCACGTATAGAAACTTATCTAACGTAAACTACATGTGTTTTTCGCGGTGAACAACCCCTATATATACATGGACTTCTCCCGTGATGTCGACGACCCACTGCCCGCTATCCGCCTTCCTCACATCCTCCGTCTCAACAATCCGAGCGCAGGCCAGTTGGATCTGCTCAAACCCACTGCCCTCACGCAATTATCCTCTCTTTCCTTCGTCTTCAATCTCGGCGGCACACCAAGTCCTGCCGCAGAATATGAGCTTCCGGGATGATAGCGGCGGCGGTGGCGGACGGGATGACTCCGGCCTCGAGAAGCCCTTCCTCCACACGGGCAGCTGGTACCGCATGGGACCCCGGCAGTCGAGCCTCCTCGACAAGCTCGGCGACTCCTCCGCCGCCGTGATCCGCGACTCCTCTGTGTCCGTGCTCTTCTGCACCCTCGTCGTCGCTCTCGGTCCCATCCAGTTCGGATTCACGGGTGGTTACTCCTCGCCCACGCAGGACGACATCATCCGCGACTTGGTTCTCTCCATATCGGAGTTCTCGGCGTTCGGCTCTCTGTCTAACGTGGGGGCCATGGTGGGTGCTATAGCGAGCGGGCAGATTGCCGAGTACATCGGCCGGAAAGGGTCACTGATGATAGCCTCCATCCCGAACATTATAGGCTGGTTGGCGATATCTTTCGCAAAGGATTCGTCGTTCCTGTACATGGGTCGATTGCTGGAAGGCTTCGGTGTTGGTGTCATATCATATACCGTTCCTGTATACATCGCAGAAATCGCTCCTCAGAACATGAGGGGAAGCCTTGGTTCCGTGTATCAGCTCTCATCAACTTTGGGGATCATGTTGGCGTACCTCCTTGGTCTGTTCATCCACTGGAGGGTGCTCGCGGTGCTGGGAATACTGCCCTGTACGCTTTTGATTCCTGGCCTTTTTTTCATCCCGGAATCTCCTCGATGGTTGGCCAAGATGGGCATGCTGGAAGATTGCGAAGTTTCCTTGCAAGTTCTGCGGGGGTTCGACACAGACATCTCCGCGGAGCTGAACGATATAAAGAGATCCGTCGCATCGACCAGCAGAAGGTCCGCTACTATACGAATCGCTGATCTCAAGAGAAGAAGATACTGGTTCCCTCTCATGATCGGGATCGGGTTGCTTGTTTTGCAGCAGCTCAGTGGGATCAACGGGATCCTTTTCTATGCCAGCAACATATTCAAAGCTGCTGGAGTTTCCTCGAGCAACGTTGCAACGCTCGGGTTGGGAGTTATCCAGGTTGTTGCCACCGGGGTTACAACCTCGTTGCTGGATAAAGCTGGACGACGGATTCTGCTCATGATATCCTCTTCTGGAATGGCGCTCTGTCTTCTCATGGTCGCCGTGGCTTTCTTCTTGAAGGATGTCATCTCGAGAGATTCTTCGTTCTACTATACGTTGAGCTTGATGTCACTGGTGGGGCTCGTGGGTTATATAATCGCGTTCTCTCTGGGGGTTGGAGCCATTCCGTGGGTGATAATGTCCGAGATACTCCCGGTGAACATCAAGGGTCTGGCCGGCAGCGTGGCGACCCTTCTGAACTGGTTCTGCTCTTGGGCGGTCACCATGACTGCGAACCTGCTTCTGACGTGGAGCAGCGGAGGAACCTTCGCATTTTATACGGTTGTTTGTGCGATGACCGTTGCTTTCGTGGCCATTTGGGTTCCTGAAACCAAGGGGAAGACGCTTGAAGAGATCCAGTTTTCTTTCAGATGAGGCATCTCCTGCCATTTTTAGGAAGGAGGTTTAGGTTGAAAGTGTTTTTAATTTTATGAGGGAAGAGGCTGCATATATAAACTTGTTGTCTTCGATCTCTGTTATCTTTATATAACTTGAAGGGATGATTTGTTTTGAATATTTTTAAAGAGTACCGCTATAGATTCGTTTGGTAACCGGGTTATCTCGGGTTACCCCGGTTTATCTCCTCTTTTCATGGAATGAAATTCTATCACAAATCATAGTAATATCACATTACATTCTTTATTCCAACCCCCTCCAACCCTCATAACCATCCCAAATAGCTACTATTATAATCAAGTTACCCCAACCCACTCCAACCAAGCAACCAAACGAGCCATACAAGTTGCATGTATTGTTAACATGAGTCAATTTAATGTTGCCAAAGAAGTTTCGATCGATTGTTCATGGATGTTATTAACATTTTTGTGAATTTAAATTTAGATAATAATCGGTAATTTGAACGGGAAGGATTAATGATTGATATGGTAATTGCTTGTGGAAGACACGTAATGAACAATAATATACTTGAACATGAATCTTGGTACACTACAAGAAAGAGCGCATTTCCGAGGTAACAAAGTCCTCCGTTATAGGTTTTAGCGCGGATCGTCTGCTGTAGGGAGGGTTGCAACAGATTCTGTTGCATCCTTTGGGGCCGCTCGATCACGATCGAGCGGTTCCCACGAAATCCCACTTTTTGTGGGCCCATATCGAGGGATTTTGTGGGAACTGCTCGATCGTGATCGAGCGGCCCCGAAGGGTGCAGCAGAGTCTGCTGCAACCCTCCCTACAGCAGACAATCCGCTCCCTCTAGGTTTACCTACGCACTATTGTGCTAGAATGGATCGCTGTAGAGGATCCCTACTGTAGCGCAGGGCATCCGTCAGACGAGGAATGGACGTCCTGATAGGGACTCACTATCTCCGGCCCCCTATCAGGGAGCGTCCATTATGCATCGGACGATCCCCTGTGCTACAACAGGAATTATCTACAGCGGACGACCCTAACGTGCTTTCTTTTTTTCTTGCAAAATTGATTTAAAACATCCAACGTGTAGACTGGTTCTATGATTATTGTCCTACATACCTCTCAAATTTATATTTCTAACTATTTTATCTTGATCAAGATCAATATAAGAAAATATATAGAAATATCAGGTTAGGTGAAATTTGATAGGTACGTAGAACAATAATCATTGGATTTTTGAAACCAATTTTACAGGAAAAAATAATAGGTGTACAACAATTCGTGCTGTAGTTATACTTGCTGCAGAGCTCTTCATTTCTTGACAATTGTATTGCACGGAAATTGTGTGAGCTATATGGGGGTCACGCGATATATTTCCCAACGGTCTTACACGGTAACATCTCAACCCTCAAATATAGTCCCACATCAGAAACTCCCGAAGTTTGCGAGTGGATTATAAGGGTGGAGAGATACTACTTGACAACTTGTGTTTAAGCATTCCGAGTGATTGTCAACGGGTTCATTTGGGCACGTACCCAACAACGTTGTTGGGATCAGTTTTCCTTGATAATAGACTGGAGATCTAAACTCCATACGTTACAAATGGTATCAGAGAGGGTTCCCTTTGATGGTGAAAAGGCTACACGAGAGGTGGAGTCACCCCTATAAAGATATAGGAGGAAAAAACTACACGAAACATGCATCCACCATTGTCACTGGAAATAAGTGATGGGTTGTGTCGCAACAAAGATGTTGCAAGTACAAGTGGGGGAGGTTATAGCAACCTAACCTCAAACATAGTCCCGCATCGGAAACTTCCGAGTTTCGGAGTCGGTTATAAGAGTGGAGGATTCCTGCTTGAAAACTAGAGCTTAAACATTTTGGGTGGATGTCAATGGATCCATTTGAGCCCGTACCCAACAACATTGTCAGAGCCAGATTTCCTCGATAACGAACCGAGAACCTAAGCTCGAGACGTTACATGTCCAAACCTTTAGAAAAACAATAGCATTCTTTAACGATTGAGAGCAAATGTTATGGAAGCTTGTCCCCGAATAACTGTTAAGATAATCAATCTTCATTATTCATCATGGTGCTAGTAAGGAAGTATTTTTAAGAACGTGCCAGTTAATAAACACATTCCACGCCATCTATCCCCGGATGCATGACATTGTCATTCACTAACACCATCCAAAAACACATGAGCTTGATGTGCCCTCACTAACAAAATCACATGGATGAATTGATCGTAAATATGCATACATACATTCATAAATAAAATACAATAGTCAGTATTTTGTGCCAACGTACATGACATGCAAGAAATAAAAGAAAATAGCAAATAAAAAATCAAAATATAATAAAGTGCAGCTTGAATTCCATTGACGTCACCATATGGGATGTCGTCGTCGTTGTGATCCAGAGAATGATCGTATGGATGCTCAAGCAAGAAGAGGATCGTCTGCACGTCCGGAAGTCGCTCGATCTTGATCGAGCGGTTCCCACGAATTCACATGATTGATCGAGCGGCTCCCGAGCGTGCAGCAGAGTCTGGTGCAGCCCATGACACAACAGACGATCCACTTCCGCTCAAGCGTTGGTCACACTAAGTTGAGGGGTAATGCTCTCATTTCTCGCAAAATGAATCGTAGCTCATCTATTCCATTTCCACTTATTGCTCTTGCATCCACTATCATTTGAAGATCTCAATCTTAAGCATCTGGAATTCGATCATACGATATACATCCTTGCGATCATACAAATTAATAATGGTCATGCAAACCCCAACTTTCAATGTATAAACTTCCAATGTAAGAATTTCGATAAAAAAAGCATAACATCTAATAATGATAAGAAAATATACTTTGCATTTTTTAATAAAATATTCTCTTAAAATGCATTCAAATATTTATTTCATTGGGAAAATTCCCTCCATTCCTCGAGGAGCGCTCTTTCAAGCACATCGTCGAGGTGCTCTGGAAGTGTGTCGTCTCCAATCTTCTGCATGTGAGATTAACATGATAACTTTGATGCGTAAGTGTATTAAATGTTGATAATAATAAGCTTCTTCTACACATAACGAGTGCAACCATGCCATGTATACTTGGCCAAAGTGACACATGATAATCTTTATAGGATTTTTATCAGTTGTATCCTCTGAGATATTGCAGTTTCAGCTATACCCCTCCCTTTTTGGAATATCAGTTTTGTCTCTACCTTCTTGCAAAATTCACAGTTCTGTCCTTTTGTAATATCGGTTATACCCCTACTTTACCTTAACAGAAGGGCACAACTATGAATTTTGCAAGAAGGTAGGGGTATAACTAATATTCTAAAAAAGAGAGGAGCAAAACTGAAATTGCGATATCTCAGAGGGGCACAACTAATAAAAACCCATCTTTATAATGTCTGAATGTGTGTACCCAATAGTGTATGTTATTATATCGAATAGATTTGCATGGTTGTCTTGCAATTGATTCCTCAAGCTCACGAATGATCTGGAATGGTACTCAAGAACTTTGCCTTCCAGTAACTAAGATAGGAGGCACAACAACAAGGATAATAGATCCAATCTAAATCTTGAATCCCAGACCACCACCGGTAAATTTTGACAAAAATGGACACATTTTTTTTATATTGAAGCATATGAATAATATTAGCTTATTTTATATATGTTATCGACCTCAATGACAAAGCAATATCCTACTAGCGACTTCTTTGGAGTCTTCTTAGACACTGTATCATTCCCAGCACCTTTGACACATGGTCCATCCACAACTTGACATAATCTGATGTAGACGCGCCAAAGAACTGCAATGCTTGAGCTTGTTGAAATGTAGTATACGAGCTCTAATGCTTTTGCAAAGCATCCAAATCCTCCACTTCTTACGGCTCCAGAGACACTGAAGGGTGGACGCTATTCTCCTCCTCACGAGAGGAATGGTGCAAGGAGTCGTCCTGCTGCTAGAGCTTTTGCTCCGTCTCCTCCTAGCACTGTTGTATGTCATGTGCAGTATAAGCCAGCAAGGCCAGTTGTTGTGCCACGCCAATCTTTACTCGAGGTGGTATGATTCTAAAAAGTAAATCATGCCATTAATACTTGTTCCGATATAGAGAGACATGGAAATGGTATTTTTAAATCTATGGTATTTTACTTGGGCTCGTGTCAAAGTCAGAAGATCCTTTACTATATCGTATATCAAATACCAGTGAGAATCTAATGTTCACGATAGTAATGACGTATCTTAGCTTTGATACCTGAGAATTGGAATTTTTGTCTAGGATTTGCCTCTTGCCAGAGCGGGCAGGGTTGAGGGGCAGAGGAAGAACTAAAAGAGTAGTGTCTCATCCGACCTAAATAGGAGAAGGCAAAAGAGAAAAGGGCCTCGATTTGTCATATGTAGTTCTATATATTGGGCCTGACGAAAAAAGGCGAAAAATCTGTGGTGCCCCTAGGATTCCGATGCTCAGCAATCACTCTCACGCACGTCAAATTCTCATTCAAAATGCAACAATACAAGTAAGAATAAGCGAATCAAGGAAAAGCAAATGTTGCATTCTTTCCTTTTATTGTCCTTCTACAAAATGTACAAGTATGGCCATGTCCAAAGATACATAACATCACATGATGCCATCATGTATAACAAAATACATGTATCAGATACAATGGCATAGGGTATACAAACTACCGTGAACTGCCCAATTCCACTACCTATTGATGAAAGGTCTGCGATGGTATAGGGCATGATTGAGAGCACAAGGTTATCAACTAATAAGTAGTCGAAAGAATATACAACTACCTTTGTTTTTCTTCGAATGCACGAAACCGGTACAAATCTTCTCCCTCTCTAACCATATCCCGGAACTTCCTCACATGGCTAACACCAGGAGAAAAATTAGCGCGATCAAATATTACTCGACCTATTAAACTAACTCTGCACAAGTTTGCCTATGATTATTGAGCTAGGGCTCGGGTTAGTTACTGCTTGATAAAGGAGACAACCTTCATAGCTCAGCAGCAGCACTATGCAACTACAAATAATGTAGAAGGACCTCCACATCTCAACGGAAAAATTGGTTGTCGTCGCTCGACATGAAAATGATATCACCTGTCACTTGAGACCTTAGAAGCAATCCCTCGCTCTTTCTCAAAATGGGGGATGGTTTCAAGCGGAGGCAGAGTTGGGGTTTTGATGGGGAGTCGCTAGGGATTGCCGAGAAGATTGGATGGTTGTTAAGGTTTGACGGGATGCGAGCAATCAAGGGAGATAGAGGGAGAGAGACATGGAGAAAGAATGGGACGTTGGTGATGGGGTAAAGAAAGCGACGATCTCTAGGCCAATTGATTGGCCCAAATCGAAGGGTGCAGATGGCGACACATTCAGATGGAGTTAGGAATTTGACAAGCGGTGAGTCTCCGTTGTTGGATCAGAACTGATCTAATGCTCTCAGAATCGACGAAAATAATAAAGGTGAACAACCACATGGCCACTCCAGGAGGTACCACGTGGCCCGATAAGAAAAATTGTAACTAACATGAAAGAAACTATAAATAAAATAAAAAACTAAAATGAAAAATGTTACTTTATGGAAGTTGTTCCTCTCAATAATATCTATAACTTTCATGTAGATAACATGGCCAAAAGGCCACATATATACAAAATACAAAATTTTAAAGATATTTTTAAAAGTATAATACTAGTTTTCTTAATTATGCATTTTTATAATTTAAATAAAAACTGTGCAGAAAAGAAAATTAAATAAAACAATAGAACAATATGTACATATTAATGTATTTTTGTACTTTAGTAGTCAAGAAAAAATCAAATGAAAATAAGAAAAGAAATATATATATGTAATACCATATATATTTAAAACATGATATTTTCTTTTGTTTTTATATTCTTTTTTTAATTTTAATTTTTATGCATTTTATTTAAATACAAAATAAAGAAAATAAAGGAAAAGAATAAATTAAAATAGTTATTTATGTATATAAAATGATGAACTAAAGTTAATAAATATATACCATATGCAATTTAGCCATGAAACACGAATTTCACATACGAACTTCATTTGAATTTGATATTATTTTGTAGATGCTTTAATATGCATTAGTTCAAATGTGAGTTTATTCTTAGCTATATGGATAAAAGACATGTGACTCTATGGCCTTATGTCTCATGGCTAGGGTTTGATTTTATTTAACACATATACAAGTTAGTATTGTTTTAACATTTTTTATTTAAGTCAGCGATATGTATATAATGGATTTGCTTTCATGTCAATTGGAGTTAACATTAATTTATTAAAAATATGAGAATATGAGAAATTTGTACCCATCACACATGAATATTCATACAAATTCAACTCCTTATTCTTGCAACTCTTATTTTAAAATTTGGAGTTAACATACAAATTCTTCTGGTCAGATGGAAAACAACAAAGAACAGGCGCACATCTGGTAGGATGGGAGGATCTCACACGACAAAAAAGCGAAGGAGGACTTGGAATTAGGGATGTGTCTTGTATGAATAAAGCGCTTGTGGCTAAATGGTTGGTGCAGATTTGGGGCAACTCAGATAGGTTGGCAATTCAGCTTCTACGAAAGATTTATGGTGTCAACGGCTCCCTGGAGGCTGGTAGAGTGAGATTTGAGTCTTCCCTTTGGAGTGGGATCCGTGATATTTTGCCACAGCTGAGGGCGAATTTGATGCCAAGATTGGGGTCCGGGGCAATCTTTCGGTTTTGGTTGGACAACTGGACAGGTGATGGAGTTTTGTGTAATAGATTCACAAGACTCTTTGCTTGGGCGGCAAACAGAGGGTGTTCAGTGGCTGAGGTTGGAGTGTCTGGGTCGTGGGTTCCTCAATTCCAGCATGATCTTTCTGGACGTAGAAGAGAGGAGTTGGGAAGAATGCTATCTGAGCTGCCCTCTCCTGATTGCATCTCGCAGGGTAGGGATCATTTTGCATGGGAGGAGGAGAAATTCTCGGTGAAGAAGGCATACTCGGTGTTTAGAGGGAGAAGTGAAGAGTTGGAGACTGAGTTGAAGCAGGATATGAAGATTATCTGGGCAAGTAGGATTCCTTGTAGAGTGAAGATTTTTCTGTGGTGCTTCAGAAGGGGAAGGATCTGGGATAAAGCAAGAAGAGGAAGATTGTTTGGCATTCCAGATACCCATTGTGATAGATGCGGTGCACAGACGGAGGATGCTGAACATTTGTTCTTTACATGTCCTGCATCAGATCAAGTCTGGAAGGAAATAGGTGCGACATGGTTAATGCATGGTGGTACGACTGATTTCTGGAGATCGATTAGGTCAGTGGGGATGAACTCGACGGATGACGTTTCTTTGCCTTTTGCAGCTCTTTGGGCCATCTGGGGGGGGAAGAAATGACCTCATTTTTAATAATCAGAGGTTTTATTCTGAAAATGTAATCGCTTCATGTCTTTCCTTTTATCGTTTTTGGTCCACAAGGTAATGTATTTCTCTTAATTTTTATAAATAAAGTTTTCTAGCGGTGAATCCCAACTCGGGATTTCACCCTCTTTCCTCTCAAAAAAAAACTCTTATTTTAAAATATTTCTTGAACTTTTTTACAATATAAACATACATAATTAGCTTAGTGCTAGTGCAAATTGTATTATTATTAGTTTATTGATTTTATTGCTATTTATCTGGTGTTTTAACATGGATTTAATCTAAAATTCTGATATCAAGTTCATGAAATACGAATTCATCACTACTCGAACCAAAGTCATTGGAATTGAGATGGATGTAGACATGATTATTGTCATCATTCTACTATCTCTATCCAATTCCTTAGCAAAGCTCATAGCTTCATCCCACACGAAAAAGCTGAAGTGTTTAAAGATACTCTCCAAAATTGACGTCCTTTGACAATATGATCAATTTAAGAGTCTCTCTGTCTAAGCAATGGTTGTGTAAGACTAAGGAGAGTGCAATGGAAGAATGGGTCCAACCCATAAGAAGAAGAAAGATCAAAATAGTTGAGCATACTTTTGTAACACATGACATCCAAATAGTTGAATGATTGTCACCGGTGCAACAAGTCAAAAATCTATAAGTATGACTATCAATACCAACTAGAATCCTTAAGTAAGCATACATGTAGTTCCTCGGTATATACTACATCTATAGTTTATCATTGAAATCCATATTATTTGTTGTCTGAAAATGTAGTTATATGGTTGCACCATGTACCTATACTAACACTTGCAATTTGCTATACATGTTTTAGACGATCATAAGACTTTATCTAAAAGAAAACAACCATCTACACAAGATCCAATGTAATTGTTACAATGATCGTCATTATAATTTGTAGATGCCACATTCCAGTGGGGGAGTCCTTTGACTTGGAGATTATCTCTATGATCAAGACGATAGAAAGAATTCATTACATGTATCTAAACTCGTTAGACAGAGATATTCAAAGAACTCATCATAAAGAGTTATGATAAGTATATTTCAGAAGATATTCAAAACATCCAATGGAGTCCATAAAATTGGACATTAGTGAATCTGCCGTCAATGCTTCTAATACCGGAAATCGAAACCCTAAAGATCAAAGGAGGGTGAAATCATTTAACGATGATCTACTTTCAAGACTTGGAGATATGCCTAATGATAAAATCAATAGAAAGGTAAAACATGGACCTTAGATCAAAGGTTTGGTTACTTATGAATATTTTATTCAAAGTAAAATATCTAGGATAGCACGGGTGGTTGGATAACGGGCGGGTCACGATAACATGTAGTTAAAGCAACTAATACATATGTAATTGAAGGTTAACATGTAGTTGTAAGCTGCTGAGTCCTCGAGGATGGTGTGTTTCTTTGTTTGTCAGGCTGAGGGTTTGAAATCATGGATAAGAAAAGAAAAGAAAATTGTCAGAGTAGTGTTGGATGATTGGTTTAGGTGACGTGCGACTGCATAAGCTCACTAGATCAACGTAATCTCCAATCTCGAAGTGTCCACAACTTCGAAGTCCATGAGTGGTGAGGTTTCCCCTCGACTAATCTCCGACGTGGAATAGTGGGAATATGACTCAGACTAATGAGAAACAAAATGAAACTTTCCGGTATAATAAGTTTTGCTGAACTATACTACTTGTTTACTTTTCTCTTATTCGCTACTTAGCACTCGCTAATCTTCATCCTATGATTTATGAAAACCCAACATGTGTCGATGAGCTATCGTAAGGACTTTAATAATCCAGCCAACTAACAATAGTAGCCATCCAGTCAGCCACAATGGCGTTACTCTATGAGGTATTTTGTAATCTTGTTGTATATTTCCTTTACAATTGATGTAATGTAAATAGCTATAGTGTGATAATGTACCATGTAAACTTATTTTGTGAATAGAAAAAGTTTGAAATACTCTGTTCTTGTTATTTTTAATTGCATTTTATTTCTGAATGTTATTTGTGATTGTTGAATAAATTATTATTGAGTAACCAAATCCGGATATTGGAGGATCTGACGACCCAGAATTGGGATCGTGACATATGTAAAGAATGGCATTGGATACATACTTTATAATCCTAAGACTAAAAAAGTATTTGTATCCAAAAAGTAAATTTTCTACACGATGGTTTGCTTAAGATTCATGATAACAATGAAGTAAATGTACCCATGAAGTATAGTGAGATCGTTGAGTACCCTTACCAAAAAATAAGGAGACAATAGAAGATGACACATTTATCCCTCTTAAAAATAATTCAAGATGGTAAGACCACTTGAGAGGTATAGATTTTGTGTATCATACGAGTATGATGATGATTTGATTTCGTATGATGAAGCACTAACCAATCGTGACATGATAGATGGGTACTTGAAACTATGTATGAAGTCAACCATATGCAGAAAAAATAATATATGGACCCTCGAAGATCCACCTAAAGGGGTTAAACCTATCGGATGTAAAATAGTATTCAAGAGAAAGAGGGGATCCAATGAGAAAGTAGAGATATTCAAAGCACAACTTGTAGCAGAGGGTTACATACAAAGAGAAGGAGCAGATTAAAATGACACTCTCTCTCATGTGTCCATGCTTAAATCCACAAGGATAGTGCTAGTTGTAGTTATACAACTTGGCTGCGACATTTGAGATGAATGTTAAGATTGCGTTCTTTAATGGATACCTCGACGAGAATATCTTCGAGAAGCACCGAGACTTTATACACGAGGAAGGTAAGTTATGCAAGATGAAGAAGTCCATCTATGACCTTAAGCAAGTTTCAATGGAACTGCAAAGAGTTGCAATTTCGTTAAGAATCCCGATGAGCCATATGTATGCAAGAAGCATAGTGTTAGTACGATTTTGTTCACCGTGTTTTATGTTGATGACATCATAATAAGTGTGAATGATATAAATATGATGATCAATATTTTAAGATATGGTTGCCACATACCTTCGAGATGATAAATCTCAACGGGGGCCTCTTATATCTCAGTTATATGGTTGTTTGGTGTCATGACTATAACAACAAGGATACATCTCGGGGTGATTCCTTATGGAATATCTCAATAAATACTTCTTTCCCTTAAGACATGGCATTGACCTTTCTAAATGAGTGATACTAAAAGCGTCGATAACGAGAAGACTGTGGTAGGATACCTTTACGCATCGATCATAGGAGGCATGATGTATTCTAAGACGTGTTTGCATCTTTCATGTAGCGAAAATAGTAAATTATCACCAATCATACTGTGAAGAGAAAATACATCATCACAATAACAAAAAAAATCCGAGGACTTAATACTACGGAGATAATAATCTTCAAGTCTCATCTTCATAATTGGGACTTGAGACCTTGTGTTATTCTGCAGGGATAATAATTTCCAAGATCTATGTGTATTCTGACTCATGATTTCCAATCCGATAAATATAATAGAAATCTCATCGTGGTTATTTTCCATGTTGAATGGTGGGGTCGTGAGATAAAAGTAACAATAAGCAAGTCATTGTGCCTTTTTCACACAAAGTCAAGCACTATCTACATGAGATGCAACAATTGCATTATATGCATCTATTATTTTATCCACATATGCAAGTTTATAGAATTACTTGACATAGTCTCCGATGATAGAGTGACTAATCATCTAACCTATCTATTTGTCTGCATAGTTAAATGAATAGCACATAAGTGTGGGTTAAATAATAGTCCATAAATATGTACGATGGCTCTTGGGAGACTGCTAGATGTATGATCTCTTAGATGAATCATGCAGGTTCATTCCTTCTGAACCGGAAGATAGGATCTCACACATTAAATATTAGGGTCACAATGAATTGCTTCGATGGTCATCTTGTTTATAAGACGATATAAGAATTCAAGAATTTTGATATGTACTTTTGGAAGGAATATGATTGATATTATCACCCAACCATTGACTGAGAAATCTATTGATAAGCCGTTGAAAGAGACAATTAGACATGTGATTGAACTTCGGGTTTATTCAAAATCTTCTAGTATATAGGGTGCATGAGTGTTGGAAGTGCTTGAGCCGGATGCAATTATAACAGATTGTATACTACTCATTCGAGGGAATGATAAAATCGGATGGATTTTAGTAACTCTGCTTCGAGCCTAAACTAATGAGAGAATTAGTTGGATTAAATCACAATGCATGGAAATATATTCTAGATTCAAAGAGTTACAACTTGATATAATAGTGTTGAGAGTCGATTGGAGAATCTGGTTCAATATCTAATTAAACTGGATAACTAAAAATGGTCTCAATCATGATATTAGGTGTAAATCTAGATATCAATATACACGTTCTATATAATCTCCATGATTTTATTCCAAATATTCGTGAATGTTGCACGCGTGTCTTATTAGATTAGGAATCGTACATTGAGATATTGATAATCAATATAATATTTGTTATGATTTGTATGAAAAGATATGAAATTTTCAAATTATTGATATTTAATTAATATGGATACGAATATGTAATAAATAATACAAATATGGTTCATATTTATATTATGATCCATGTAAATATAATTCACATAATTAGTTATATTGATGTTGACTGGATTCACATTCTCCATCAGTGAACTAATAAATTGTATATATTTTATGGTAAGATGATTTTATAGTTATCTACAAATAATTAGTTGTAATATCTAAAGATATAATTCCATAATTATTTAAGACAAAGCCTGTAGAAGGATTGCAATATTTGGAAGAGTTGAATGAAGATGAAACTTTCAAAATTTATTCTCTATTTTGGCCATCCAAAATATGTTCAAATAAAAAGTAGAAAAAGTTTTTCCATTTATTATCTCATCCATTAATATCCAAATGCGAGTCTTGTTTGGATTATAATTGAAAAAGAGATGGAGTACTTATCTCCATACAGTCGTACCTATGTGCCTTGAAAACACGGGCTTGGACTCTAATTTCATTTCAACTCAACTTCATCCAATGGTACTCCCCAATCCTAACATCGAGAGAAGAAAATTAGGAGGAAGATTTGATCTCTCTCTCTCTCTATCCCCCTTGTCTACCATCTGTCCCTTGTGGCCGTCCACCATCACACTTCTCCGTCTTCGTCGGCTTGGTCGATTGCGAGAGAATCCTCTGTCTACCTTGCACCTCGTGCTCGGGAAGAAGGACTCGATTTCGTGAGATGAAATCATGAAGAAGTAGATCGTTGTAGATCTCTTATGACACAGACAAACAAGTGGAGATCATATCTCTAAGCTCGTGGGAGGATTCACGAGTCATTGTTACGCCCGTGTAAGTGCAAGCGTCCATCATATTGGACTTGATTTAGGCTGTCTCTTTCTTTTTATAGACTACATGAATCAAATGTATCATTCCTATCTCACGTGGTTCGCGAAAGGGAGTGGAAATAATTCTGTTACAATGCAGTTTCACGATGAAATCAAAATAATTGTTATATGATTTCTCTGTCTCTCATGCGACGAGCCTATTATATATAAAATTTGACTCGTATTTTCTGTGTTTCCATGACTTGCAACATCAAACCTCCCCTTTTAGACATATGTATAAAATTTTATTGCATTTTTTGAAATTAGAGCATACAAGAATGAGCTAAAAGCAATAATGGTGAAAAAAATTGGCAATGACTAGGAATAACAAATAAATTAAAAATCACCAATGATGAAAAAGAAATAAGATCACACGTCAAAGCATTTCTGTCCGAACCTGATTTATTATCAGATATGCGATTTTTTAAAGTTATGGAGGTGCTTTTAAAATTTATTATCTATTTATCAACATATATATATTTTTTGATTTTTAGAAATGAAATTGACTTTTTATGGATTCTTAGAAAATTAAACAAAGAAAAAGAACAATATAAGAGAGTCATGAGATTTTGAAGTTTGAATTTGAATAACATTTGCAAAGTTTACCAGGAGCCCAAAACTGATGTTGTGATTTTTTTGAGTGTATAATAAATTTTAGTTTACTTTATAGCAATGGATAACTTTAAAACTATGTAAATGTTAATTTGATTTCTAGTCAAATATATTTGAGATAATTACGCCTAATATGTCTTTGTTTTTTAAAATACTTTTATAAATCAGAGTACTTGTAATATGAAGTTTAAAAGTAAGTTTGGCTCGATTTGTTTTCTTTACGGTTAGTTAGTTATAAGTATGTGCAATCGGTAAAATTATCAATTACATGCAATTTATTAGTCAATCTTTTTTTATGAGAGTTCTTCTGATATTTTTATTTTGCATCTCACAATTTGTTGCAAACGAGAAAAGAAGAACAAGTTAATCAGATAAAAAAATTAAGATTGGATAATTGATATAATAAACAAGTAATAGACGAGTTACCTAATTGTAAAGATGATTTTTGTTTTTATATTTTTTTCATCTTTTTATGTTTATAGCATGTTTGACTTAAAAGTATTATCATGCCCATTTACATATTTTTCTCATGTTAGATATTATTTACATGTGTTGTTGTTGGATTAGCCCTTGTACACTTTCTTTAACACGATGAGTTGTGTACTTATCAATTATAAAAGCCAGCTCATATAAATTATATTTAAAGTATAATAAAAAATAACTATCACTTATCCCTAATCCACTGTCTCATCCTCTTCAATTAAAAGGAGAATAAGGAATAATTACAACCCCGCTCTTGAGCTCAAATCTTCCAATCAGACATAATCTTTGAACAAACTCCCCTTATCCCTCCTATGTACATTCCATAAACATGTAATAAAAGTTTTTCAGGGCACTCACGCAAATACCCCCAAGGGAAACAAGAATGGGAATAGGGATGAGTATAGACCAGGTTGGGCCGGGCTCTGAAGGGCCCATGCTCAAGCCCATTTAAAAACTTCGGGCCTTGAGCCAGACCTAGGCCCACAAAAATTTCTTTGGTACGGCCCAAGCCCAGGTCCGGCTCAAATCCTATGGGCCGGACTTGGGCTGGACCGGCCCATCTCCACCCATTATAGATTATTAACTTTAAGTTTTTGTTTAAAGTCAATCTCAATTCAAGTTAGACGAGCCAAATTGTTTAAAACATATGGCATAATAATTGTGAAACAATTAAAACTCCATTCTACCGGGATGGTTTCTCATTTTATACAAGTGCACTCCATGTGAGATACCATAAATGTCTCTCATTAGAGAAATTGAAAGAGTGAACGTAACTGACATAGTTAACAATAACAGGTGCACCTGGCATTGTATGTTAAAAAAATGGGTAGCATAATGCCCATATTGGGTAATGATTCAATAATAGAAATTATTATGATGGAAGAAGAATAAACACTAACAAATTCAAGAATAACCAACAGAATCTAAATCATATATTAATTAAGAAAAATTAATTCTGAATTGAAATACCATGATATCAACTCATATATCCCACACCAGACTTTCTTGATTTATAAACATTGTATGAAGATAGGATACATGAACATAGTGTGCATGCAATAGGTGAGAGTTTCCAAGCGTGTAGTATATGGGAAGGGTACGGGTCCTCTTCGGGTCGGGCTCTTGGACCGGGTCGGGCTGGGCCGAGTCAAGTCCGAGCCTGGCTCAGAAAAATTTTAGGCCGAAATGTTGGCCCCAAGTCCGACCCAATGTTCGTTTAGGCTTGGATCGGACCGAGCTTTTTGGGCTGGACTTCAGGCTGTGCCGAGCCGATCCAACCCAATGCTCATCCCTACCTGGGAACATATAGGAAACATAATCCACAATTTTCAAAGTTTAGAAACCAAATAAAAAGAGGATAAAACCCTCAACTTTTTCGCATAAAAAGTTCAGCAAAGAGAAGGCAACAAGCCAAGCCACCGCAACACAAAAATAATAAAACAGACAAGAAAAGGAGAGAGAGAAAAGACAGCAAATCCTGAAATTTCTCCTCCTCTCTCTCTCTCTCTCCCCCCCCACACCCCCTCCTCCCCTCCCTCGCCCCTCCTCGCAAGCTCGTTGTCTTGTTTTGCCTTGTTTCCTTCCACCCCCACATCCCCCCCCCCACCTCAAATCCCCCTCCTGCGGTCACCACCCCTTAAATACCCCAACTTCCGATCCTCCCCCTCCCCGTGCCCTAATCACCCTCCTCCGCTCCCGATTCGGCTCACGACCACCGCCCTCGCGCCCAATTCGAGCCCCAATGCCCCCCCTCGGGGCTCGCCCCGCCTCGATTTGATGCCGGAGGCGTGCGATCGGGCCCAGATCCGCGGTCTTGATCCATGGAGGTCGATGCGGGCATCGCGGCGGAGCCCGAGCATGACTCGTCCCCGATCAACCAGCGGGATTCCTCCGCCATGCCCCTCGACGCCGCCGAGGAGCCCAGCAAGGCGCCCTCCCCGCAGCATGGGGCCTTGATTTCAGGGCCCAAGCCTGCGCCGGGCTACACTGCGGTGACTACGGTGATCGAGAAGAAGGAGGACGGCCCGGGGCCCCGCTGCGGGCACACGCTGACGTCCGTGGCGGCTGTTGGGGAGGAGGGCACGCCCGGGTACACTGGCCCCCGGATGGTCCTGTTCGGCGGCGCCACCGCGCTTGAGGGGAGCTCTGCCGCCACTCCATCACCTGCGGGCAGTGCGGGGATACGTATGTTCGATTTTGTCAATTGTTTCCTTTTTTTACCCGCTCTAGCTTGAATTAACATTATCATCACGAATAATCGGAGGAAGGAATAGGGGGATTACGAATTATAGGCAAGGAGTGATTCGGGTAGTCGTTGTGGTTTAGACCATAGTTGGAGCTTTTGGCGTCCCCTGTAGAGAGTTTTTTTTTGGGGCTAAAGTGGATAAAATGGGCAAAAGATTGGAAATTTTCAGGAGCTTGACATTGCTGTTTGGAGACGATATCAAGTATATTCATACTAACACGATTGCTAAAACCTTTTAGAACATATCAAGTAAATAGTAACCATGATTGGTTAAAATGGAGTTAAGAACAATGCAATTTCTTATTAACGATGATAATTATTTCAATTATAGTTATTGGTTCAATCTTCCGATACATTTAAGTTGGTGTGACTCTGAGAACGTCTCCTAAAGACGTGGTATAAATTTCTAGCATCAACTTGTATATTGGGATTTCCCCCCTTCTCGTAGATAGAAGGCATAAAAAGCAATTATGATTTGAACTTTGGAAGTGCTGATATCTATGTCAATTCTTTTCTTGTTCATTTTAGATGTTTCTATGTGAAGTTTGTTTACACATTATCGGTTTTGGACATGCAGGTCTTGCTGGTGCTACAGCTGATGTTCACTCTTATGACATACTTTCTAACAAGTGGTCTAGGTACTCCTTTGATTTTCCTGCACTATGAGTTTTGTTGCAGTAGCAAGTGTTTTTCCTCATTTCTGAGTAGCATAATCACCCAAGACAATATGAAAATCGCTGCTGTTAAATAAACATTAAATGCTTGACTTTTTTTTAGGCTAACTCCACTTGGAGAGCCACCATCTCCCAGGGCTGCTCATGTTGCGGCAGCTGTTGGGACAATGGTCGTCATCCAGGTAAATTACAGTTTGAGATCTCCAAATCCGTTTTGCTCTGTAGTTCATCATCTTATCTTACATCAAACTGCCTTCACCGAGTCGCCATTCACTTTGTTAACTTCACAACCTTAGGGTGGCATTGGCCCTGCTGGTTTATCTCCTGAAGATCTTCATGTACTTGATTTGACGCAGCAAAGGCCTCGTTGGCACAGGTTCTCTCCCACATTTCAATTTTCATCACATTTCTATTATCGTGCTTTTCCATTCATTTTAAGTGAAATTTCATTTTGACAATCTTCACATGAACACAGGGTAGTTGTACAAGGACCGGGACCTGGTCCCCGGTATGGGCATGTAATGGCTTTAGTTGGACAGAGATTCTTGTTGACAATAGGGGGAAATGATGGTGAGTTTTTGCCAATACATTTCACTTGATTCTGTAATAAATTCGCATCATGTAATATTACAGTTGCCATCATTATTGTTTCACACACATTTGTCCTATTACCTAACAGGAAAACGACCATTAGCTGATGTCTGGGCTCTAGACACAGCTGCAAAACCTTATGAGTGGAGGAAGTTGGAACCAGAAGGAGAAGGTCCACCCCCTTGCATGTCAGTTCTCCTTTTCCGTTTGTTTTGTTTCACTTGATATTAAAGACCTGCTGAACGCGGAATTTAAATTTTCATAGTTATAAACTTTATTCTGACCACAAATTATACACCAGTTTCTGACTTCACATTGGCAGCTATTTCAGCTATAAAATTCTCATGGCCTCATGGGCAGCTTATAATGATAAAGTAGATCATAAACCTTATAAAGCTTGGTGTGATTATGATACTAAAATACACAGGGCAGTATGTACATGATAGTTTCCTGTTTATAACTTAATTTTCACTCTCTTTAGTATTTTTCTTGCAAGTAGGTTATTGAGTAGTGACAAAAGCCACACCACAAATATTGGCAATTGACGAGTAAAGCAGTCCAGTTTCTAGATAGACACATAGATGATATGTGTGATTCCCATGAAAAGGAGTACTTTTTTTTTTGAAAGAAAAAAAGGGCCTGCACCATATAGGTGTATGCCCAAAACTTCGCCGTTTATCACCAGGAGCAATTGTAATCCTAATACAAATATAAAGACTATTCTCAGCATATAAGTGATCATGATGAAGCACCACCTTGTTCCTGACTAGCCAGAGTGCCCAAATCACAACAACACATCTTGGTCTTTTGATGCAACACGAAACTGAT
Source organism: Ottelia alismoides (assembly GCA_037367405.1). NCBI lineage: Eukaryota > Viridiplantae > Streptophyta > Magnoliopsida > Alismatales > Hydrocharitaceae > Ottelia > Ottelia alismoides. The sequence goes on along the minus strand of JAZKJV010001464.1, from coordinate 128,337 downwards.
AAATAGGGCCTCAATTTTATTATTAATTAGAGTCTACTTTTATTTACGTTTATTCGAGTCGTTGCAATTTTATTTAAACAAAAAGAGATCGTGTGTGATCTCCAAAATTAGTTAATTAATTTTAAATTTGAATTTCGCATCATCTTTCTTTCTCCGTGTTGGTCCAATCTGTCCCAATGGAGCTCATAGAATCAAATAAGTTGTTAAAACTCACAACTCTATTCTCGAAATGATTTCAGACCTCCACAGAGCTACAACATGTGAAAAATAGATGGCCAAAATCCTCCACCCCGTCCACACACCTTGGGCACCTCAGATCAATCCCCTAAATGAAACATGCGAATCTATCCTTTGTCATTAGTCTTCCTTTTCTAAATAGCCACATGAAAGCCTTCACTCGAGTAGGAATCTTCCATTCATATCTTCCTACAATCCACCTCGTAACCCCCGAGATCTAAGATCATGGGACCCCTCAGAGCCATGTATGCCTTCCTAACCGAAAATGTACATTCCCTCCATATCCAGCGTTCCCACTCATCTTTGGGCCCATTTATGTCCTTCAGCTCCGTTATCATTGTAAAAAGCTCCTCTACATGTTGCTCAGAGAGCTCATATATGAATCTAGAAGAATGTATGCCCACCCCAGGCCTCCACCACCAAGCAGTCTAAATTATCCGCCAACACCTCCAACCGCGAAAACCTAATGCCCAAAGCCCCATCCTCACTCCAATCGTCTGTCCAGAAGTGAAAATCTATGTCATCCCCAACCATAAGGATTAAAAAGGCTGCATCTCTTGCGCCATGTTGCAGATGCTCCTCCAGAAAAATGAGGGTGCACCACCAAGATCCCTAGGGCTCGAGAACGAAAGAACATGCTCGTAAATCCTTAGAATAAGATTGCACACCGGACTATCACATTCTCCCAAAAAACGCCATCTACCGAGCAAGGTATTGTTCATCTCCATCAGGCTCCACACTCCAAGGCCTCGTCATCCTTTGCACACGATACCGACCTCCAATCCACCAATGGAAGCCATTGAACTGCCCCTTTGACGACAAGAAGAAATGCCTCATGATGGACTCCATCCTCTTCCTAACACCAAACGACACAAGTCTAGAGGACATGAAAATATCAAGATAGTAGGTAGGACCGAATACAACGGTACTAACTTGCCATCCCTAGACAGGCAGACAAACTTCCACCCTACCAACTTCTGCTCCAACTTCTCAATCACCGGGTAATCAGTTAGCAGCACGCATCCTGCCAGCAACTAGCGGCACCCAAGGCATCATATCGACAGATCCATGCACGATGATCTCAACCATGTAGCGTACATCTCAGTCTCCATCTTTGACAGGGCAAATGAAATGAACTCTGACTTGTTCCTTTTCAGCTTCATCCCATATACATCTTCAAAGACATCCATGGCCGTAGAAAGGCCTCTGCAACTGCCCACCCCACTCTTTGCAAAAATGATTGTCATATGCGTACTGGAGGATGGGAATAGAGATTCATCCTTTGATTATCCACTGCAATATCCCCTTAGAAACCGTCTGCTCCACCATAACTGTCAGAGTGTCAGAAGCAAGCATAAAAAGTAACGGAGCTAACGAGCATCCCTAACGAACCCCCCTTTGCAGCTGGAAGAATCCCACCTTTGACGGCTCATTCACAAGAATAACGCAGTACACGGTCGTAATGCATCTCTTCATCCATGAAATCCACTTATCCGGGAAGCCCCTTCTGTAAAGATAAGCCTAAAGGAAGCGCTAGTTCATGCAATCGTAATCCTTAGAGAAATCTACCTTCCACCGAACACCCTTCACCTTCCTCCTGCGTCAATCATCCACAATCTCAGAAGCCATAACCACTCACACTGTCCATGTGCTGCGTACCAGGCAAAAAGGCAGTCTTGATGGGAGAGACAAACTTGTTCACCACTTCCCGCAGACGATTAACCAGTAACTTTACCACCACAAGATAAATCACATTGGAGAGAGAAATTAGTCTATAATCCTCAATTATTATAGCCACATCCTTCTTCGAGAGCAGGAAGATAAAAGACCGGTTGAGCTGATTGAAACCATAGTTTCCGAACTATGCCACCTCTCCCACCACCTCCTCCGCAATGAAATCCTAGATTTCCCTATAGGAGATCTATAAAAGGAGATCGGAAACCCGTCTGTCCCTAGGCATCCTTTTCGGGTTCAGCCCAAAAACCGCCTCCTGAACCTCCAACCCCTCACACTCCCTCGTCAAAGACTCAACATCCAGATCAGAAACTTGATTCACGCCTACCCCCAACCAAGGTTCAGAAAGTCGGTATGCGGTATTCGTTCGGTCAGGCGGTCTGAAGCGAGTAAGCGGGCAGGCGGAAGTATATGCGGAAGTATATGCGGACTATGCGGTTTCTATTATTTAAATTAAAAATAATGAACAATATAACAAAAAATTCAAATACTAGATAATTTATATTTAAAATAAATAAAATGTAAGTATTTTAATGTGAAGATTTTCAACCCAAGGTCGAAAGCATTTCCAAAGTTGTCTATTTTGATTTAAAAGTGGATCATAAGATTCACAACAAAATATCTATGAATGACAGCTCAAAAAAGGTTCATAACAGCTCAAAAGAGGTTCATAGTTCATACAAAAATAATCAAACTCCTAATCTAAATCGTCAAAAACAACAGGAGGAATTTCATCATCGCTGTCAGTGTCTGAATTCGTGATAAAATCTTCTTCCTCCGCCACAGTCGGTAATGCATCCATGTTCCTTTGGCTCCTCCTATGCTGCACCAATTCATCTGCTCCACTTGCCTCGGCCACCAAGCTCCAAGTTAGTCCTGAGCATTGGAACACCTCTTCTTCACCATCCTCTGGTCCGATCCACTCGTCCACATGTGCCCTATCCTTGGAAATAAATGGGTCTCTTCCTTGTTGCGACTGTCGCTCTTTCAGCTTTGAGTTGAATTTCACAAAAACCAAGTCATTCAATCTCTTGGTTTCAAGTTTATTCCTCTTTTTAGTGTGGATCTGCAACGAAAGTATTTACTCAAAATGTCAGTCATTCAATTTTGGTAATCAATAATCATAAATCACAAATGTGGGTGTACCGCTGCGAAAGAGCTCCAATTCCTCTCACATCCAGAAGAAGAGGATGTTAGCTTTAATATCTTCAACGCCATTGCCTTCATGTATGGTGTCTCACCACCATATAACGACCACCAGTTAGCTACAAGAAAACTTAGGAAGTCAACTTCTTAGTCCTTACATTCTTAAAATATGTATATAATGTAACTACCTGGATCGAACGCATCCTCGACGGATCTCTGCTTGATTGCTAATGGTTTTCCGAATGGACCATCTCCATTTTTATACAGAACCATTTCTTTTGTTGTGATGACATCTTGAACATCCAAATCAGGGTAAAATATCTCCAAGCAGTACAAAAAACCACCTATGACAAAGCTATCTTCTGAGATGGCTTTATCATCCCTGTAAAAATAATAGGGGTTGAGATAGTAAGCTGCAAGGTGAAGAGAACTATCTAATCTCCCTTTTGACTTGGAATCAATGGCATCTATGTAGGGCTTATATGAATGCTCATTGTCTTTAAAAAGACTCTTTATCTCCTTCTTCGCATCTTCAAGCCCTCCATAAACGAAGCTCAATGATGGTCTCCGATCCCCATCAACAATACGCAAGAGACGGACGAGTGGGGAAAAGACCTTCAAGGTCAAGGAAACTTGGCTCCAAAAAGATGTACTAAGAACAATTGATCCAACCACTTCACCTTTCCTTGTCTTGGACCACTTGCATTGTCTCCATTCATCAGAAGAAAACATCAATCTCAGCTTTTCTTTCTTTTCGAAGACACTTTGTAGCGTGAGAAAACACGTGGCAAATCTTGTTTGCCCTGGTCTGACTATCTCTCCCTTTTGGGTAAAATGCCGCATCAAGCTGAGTGTCTTTGCATGGATATAGATGAAAATAGTGAGTGTTCTGGCCTTTGCTATGCAATTTTTAACCTTCGGCTCTTTGCCAAACTCTTCAAGTATGAGATCTATGCAGTGAGCAGCGCAAGATGACCAAAATATCTTTGGATATTTGGTCTTGAGGAGCCTCCCAGCTGCCATGTTAGCAGATGCATTATCAGTCACGACTTGCAAAACATTATCTACGCCAACTTCCTTGATGCAATCCTCCACCAAAGCAGATATATATTCAGCGGTATGTGCATCAGCTGATGCGTCCACGGACTTCAGAAAACATGTGCCCAAGCTACTGTTAACGCACAAATTCATGATGCTTCTTCCCCTCATGTCGGTCCATGCATCTGTCATGATGGAACATCCACTTTTTTTCCATGCATCCTTGTGACTTTTCAAAAACTCCTTTGTTTCTTCCACTTCATCTTTTAACAAAGGCTCTGCAATTTCATAATAAGATGGGGACTTGTACCCACTTCCGTATTGGCCAATTGCTTCACACATGCGTATGAAGGAGCTCTTTGTCGCCACGTTGAAAGGAATATCACAGTCATAGAAGAATTTGGCCACATATTTGTTGACACGTGCGCGTTCTTCCTTTGCTAGTGTTTCCTTTATAACACTTTGGCGCATTGGCATTGACGCAATATCATCATCAGATGATCGTGGCCTTTTTCCAAGACATGTTCCGTCACAAGGTGTTGTGGAAGAGCCTGTAGCTCTAATCGCCACCTCCTCTCTCATTTCTTTCAAAGTGACAGCTTTCTCGTTTTTCTTCTTCACGATTCCCTCAATGTAATCACGTATCTCCTTCTGCACTTCATCGTTAGCCTTTGGACATGCTTTGCAATTCCCCTTGATGTGTCCAAGGTGTTGTTTCATTCGATTAATTCCTCCTTTCAAGACCTTGCCACACAAGCGACATGTCACAGAATTCGGATCGGTCTTCTCCATGAGATAAGCATATTTCCATCCCGGATCGGTAGACCCAGGTGGAGTAAAAAGCACATGTTCCTCAACATGTGTTGGTTCCGAATCCATGATAACCTAAACACATGAAAAATATTAAAAAACCTATACAAAATAAAAGTTTTCATTAAGATTTTGGATATTTGAGAAAATCTACTAAACAAAGTTAGCCCCATAATCCACAGTTAGCAACAATGTTGGCACACTTGATTTTTCATATTGTTGTAATATGTAATGTATATAGTTAACAAAGAATATTATCCGTTGTGAAATTACATTTTATACTTTTAAAATTTGCAACGAATAAATTATCCGTCACCGTGTTGTTGCTGACAAAGCACATACATATTGCTGTTTGGTCAGTCAGCAATGAAACAACATCTGAATGAAACAAAGCACATACATATTGCTGTTGGTAATTTTTGGACAAAAAATTATTTACCGTTAATATTCAACATCTGAATGAAACAACAACGAACTGCAAATCATCTGAATGAAACAACAACTTGTGTTCAATAGTTTGCCAGGAAAGCGGAGGTGATACCTGCTGCTGGAGGCGGAGGAGCACGCACGAGGCGGAGGCGGAGGAGCACGCACGAGGTGTTGGAGAAGCTACTGGAAGCGCACGCACGAGGCGGAGGCGGAGGTGATACCTGCTGCTGGAGGCGGAGGAGCACGCACGAGGCGGAGGCGGAGGAGCACGCACGAGGTGATGGAACTTGGAGAACACCGGAGGGGGAGGGGCGCAGCCGCGCAGCAGGCCAGAGGTGGAGAGGCGGAGGGTTTAGGGCTATTCGAGGATCGCGAGGGGTTGGGGGAGAAAAGGAAGAGTCGATCGCGAGGGGTTGGGGGATCGGGTTTTAGGCGGAGGGTTTCAGGGTTAATAATCGGGTTCTGGCCAATTTTATCGGGTGAGAAGTTCTATCACATATGCGGCCGCATATGCGGCCGCATATGCGGATTAAGCGGACCGCGTAGGCGCTTTTAGCGCATAACAACCGCACAGGACATATGCGGTTCGCTATATGTACCGCCTCCGCATATGCGGCCGCCTAGGCCGAATTTCTGAACCCTGCCCCCAACCATCGTGACCCACAATGGGGTGGGCGCATGCTCATACCTCTCAAATAACCAGTAACCGTCCTCGCTACCTTCCCCACCGTGTGACCCCCACCCCCTCTACTGAATGCATTATGTTTCTCCTTCTTCTGCCGTTCGCCACCACGTGAAAAAAATCTAGTATTAGCATCTCCTTCCTTCAGCCACTTCTACCTCGATCTTTACCACCATTCAAGCTCATGCTTTCTATCCTCCTCCAAGATTTTCTGAACCACACCTTGGCTCATGCGCTCCTCGTCGTCCAACTTCCTCTCATCTTCCACCGTGTCTAATATGTCTAATTCACCTTGGTGATTCCTCCTCATCTTGCACTCAACTCGAGTGTCCCTCTTGAACTATGGTAACCTACACTGTAGTGCCGCCAAATTCATCGCAAATCTCATTGTAGCCGATCCCTCCACCTCTAATTCCGACTAGAAAGCACACACTATATCTACCTTCCACCGAACACCCTTCACCTTCCTCCCGCGTCAATCATCCACAATCTCAGAAGCCATAACCACTCACACTGTCCATGTGCTGCGTACCAGGCAAAAAGGCAGTCTTGATGGGAGAGACAAACTTGTTCACCACTTCCCGCAGACGATTAACCAGTAACTTTACCACCACAAGATAAATCACATTGGAGAGAGAAATTAGTCTATAATCCTCAATTAATATAGCCACATCCTTCTTCGAGAGCAGGAAGATAAAAGACCGGTTGAGCTGATTGAAACCGTAGTTTCCGAACTATGCCACCTCTCCCACCACCTCCTCCGCAATGAAATCCTAGATTTCCCTATAGGAGATCTATAAAAGGAGATCGGAAACCCGTCTGTCCCTAGGCATCCATTCGGGTTCAGCCCAAAAACCGCCTCCTGAACCTCCAACCCCTCACACTCCCTCGTCAAAGACTCAACATCCAGATCAGAAACTTGATTCACGCCTACCCCCAACCATCGTGACCCACAATGGGGTGGGCGCATGCTCATACCTCTCAAATAACCAGTAACCGTCCTCGCTACCTTCCCCACCGTGTGACCCCCACCCCCTCTACTGAATGCATTATGTTTCTCCTTCTTCTGCCGTTCGCCACCACGTGAAAAAAATCTAGTATTAGCATCTCCTTCCTTCAGCCACTTCTACCTCGATCTTTACCACCATTCAAGCTCATGCTTTCTATCCTCCTCCAAGATTTTCTGAACCACACCTTGGCTCATGCGCTCCTCGTCGTCCAACTTCCTCTCATCTTCCACCGTGTCTAATATGTCTGATTCACCTTGGTGATTCCTCCTCATCTTGCACTCAACTCGAGTGTCCCTCTTGAACTATGGTAACCTACACTGTAGTGCCGCCAAATTCATCGCAAATCTCATTGTAGCCGATCCCTCCACCTCTAATTCCGACTAGAAAGCACACACTATATCACGGAAACCCTCCAACAGCTAACATCTCTCGAACATGAAGTATGATGAAGACCCCCCCCCTACCGTTGCAAGAATCAAGACACAAAGGAATATTGTCTGATCTTGACCTGAGTTGGGAAGTCACAGTTGCCATGTTGAACAAATCCAAGGCTTCAAATAATAGCAGAAAACGATCAATGCGCTACCAAGGCGAGGAGTTTCTCCAAGTGTACCTACAATTAGCAGCACCCAGGACCACCAAGGCAAGTTCCTCCACAACCTCACCATATAGACCAGAGGCAGGGTCCTGCGCACCTCTTCCCCTGGGTCTATCCTCCACATAGAGTGATGCAGCGTGGACCCGAAATATAGGGCCACCTATTTATTTAAATTGTGGTAGTTAATTTTATTTACGTTTTTTAGGTCGTCGCAATTTTAATTAAATAATTGAGATAGCCTGTGATCTCCAACATTTATTCGTAGATTTGATTTTAAATTTGGTCGGTTAATTAGTTAGAGTCAGTTTAGGCAAGTCGGTTGTCAATTTAAATTAATTTACTATTTTTGTAATCTCATCCCTCCTATATAAAGGGATGAGGGTCCAGTGTTTTTAGGAAGTCAAGTATCAATGAAAAATTGAGTTTATCTCATTATCTCCCGATCTCTCCCCTCTCCTCCCGCGATCTCCGTGTTCTTCTCCCTCAACCTCTCGTATTCCCGACGAGTTCTTCTTCTCAACCCCTCTCTTCTCCACCGAAATTCCACCACCATAAAAAAATATTTTATTTTCGACGTCGCACGATTTCATTCCGCATCAATTGGTATCAGAACATGGCCTACAGATCGTCCTCACGATCTGACGATCCGTTCAGGCGCTCGCACCGTCATGCATCAAAGGATCATCGTTCATCCGAATAAACACGACGAACCATCTCCACCATCGACGCCTACACCAAGGAGACGACGCAAATGATACGTGATTTGCAAACCAACTTCAACTCCCTGTTTCGAGATCTAATGGCTAACTTTGAGGCCTTCCGCGACGCCCAATCAAAGCCTCCATCCGTCGAAGCCGCTGCCGCAAGTTTTGATGAAGAAAACTCCGCAGTTGAGGAAGATTCGGTTGCTGCCCGGGTCGTTTTACGAGGAAAAAACGACGAAAAGGCTGCTGTACAAGTATTTTCAGATTCACAAGAAATCCCGGAGTCGATCTATGCCCCACCTGCGGTCTTCTCACGGACCCCCGCGGCAGCCCCAGCATCTCCAGCGCCCCCCTAGCCCCATCGGACCCCCCGCAAACCCCCCCTCGCTCCCGGTAGCACCACCAGCCCCCTCACCCTCTCCCATCGCCACCCTCGCATCCAACCAGGCCCGCCATCATTCCGCGCCCTCCCTTCCCATCCCGCACTCGCCAGCCCCGCCTCTGCGCCGCCCCGCACTAATGCCTCCCCGGCGCCTTCTCCCTTCCACACGGCCCCTGCTCCTCCCCGGCGCCATCTCCTCCCCACCCCTGAACCCCCTCTCCACGCCGCGCCACCCCCCCCAGCCACCACCCCGGTGCCCCCTGCGACACCCCCACCGCCGTCGCCTTCCCGCCACGCACCCCTCACCCTCCTGCGCTCAAGCCTGTGACGCCACCTCCCCGCGACGCCGCCCTCGCCTCACCCCCTTCCCCGCCTCCTCCAGGCGCGACCCCGACAGCCCACGACACCCCCCAACCCCCCGCCTTTGCCCCGCCAACCCCGCAACCCACTCCCTCGCCGCATCCCGCCAGCGCCTCCTCCTCTCCAGCACCAGTCACCTCGCTGCCGCCCCCCGCGCCACCGCCTCGTCCTCGACATCTCCCATCCCGTGCCGCGCCGCCTTTTGTGGGGGAAGGCAGGAGCCCTAGCACGAGCCTTCCTTACGGGAAGAACCAGACCTCCGAAATTCAGGGCTGAAAATTCAAGTGGGGACAATTGCAATAAATTAATCCCTAAAATCCCTATTTGCAGAAGGACCAAAGGCAATAAGAATGAGGGGGTGCGAAATTTGCACCCATACCCCTGGCGGCAGAAATATTTGAAACAAGGGGCTGTGAACCAGAAATATGGGAATCTTCCTTATCCAAGTAGGACTAGGACCTTGGGTTTCCCCTATATAAGGACCCCATGGCTTCATTCCTTAGACACATCTCCTCTTTTCCTCTCCTTGTGCCATTGCTTAGTTATGGATGCTCCGAAGTCCATGTTCTTCATGCCTCATCAATTCTTCGACCATCACAAGGGGACAACAACAGTCAAGGAGACGCCGCCGTTCGCGCCACACATGTTCTTCAACCACGACGGCCGCGTCATCCACGCCCGCGTATGGACTCCGCCGTTCGCGCCACACATGTTCTTCCAGAAGATAAATGAGCACGCTGATTCATCCTCCAAGCCTGCAGATCCAGCAAATCGTCGGGAGACGAATTTTTAAAAGCGGAGGAGAGTTGATGCAACGTGGACCCGAAATATAGGGCCACCTATTTATTTAAATTGTGGTAATTTTATTTACATTTTTTAGGTCGTCGCAATTTTAATTAAATAATTGAGATCGCCTGTGATCTCCAATATTTATTCGTAGATTTGATTTTAAATTTGGTCGGTTAATTAGTTAGACTCAGTTTAGGCAAGTCAGTTGTCAATTTAAATTAATTTACTATTTTTGTAATCTCATCCCTCCTATATAAAGGGATGAGGGTCCAGTGTTTTTAGGAAGTCAAGTATCAATGAAAAATTGAGTTTATCTCATTATCTCCCTATCTTTCCCCTCTCCTCCCGCGATCTCCGCGTTCTTCTCCCTCAACCTCTCGTATTCCCGACGAGTTCTTCTCAACCCCTCTCTTCTCCACCGAAATTCCAACAACAACAACAACAACAAAGCCTTTTCCCACAATTAAGTAGGGTCGGCTACATGGATTCTTCGCCTCCATTCAGATCTGTCTTGGGTCAATCTCGGACTTATATCCAAAAAACTAAGATCCCTTCATATAGTCTCTTTCCAACACTTCTTGGGCCGTCCTCGCCCTCTCTTGGCCGGCTCAACATCCCAACACTCGCATCTCCTAACCGGTGCATCAGTTGACCTTCTTTGCAAATGACCAAACCATCTTAAACGGTTTTCTCGCTCTCCACCGAAATTCCACCACCATAAAAAAAAATATTTTTTTTCGACGTCGCGCAATTTCATTCCGCATCATAGAGCGTGGCATTAAAATCCCCGGCACTATCCAAGCCATCTCCGGAATTCTCGTTCTAGTCCGACGCAACTCATCCCACAAGATCATATTTGCGGATGCACCATCAATACCATACAACGAGGTTGCAACGAAACTGGATTGATCATCCTTGTTTGCCAAAGCCACAGAGACCAAGTGAGCCAAAATCTCCTCGTCAACAAATTTGTATGTCTCCATTCCAAGCCATAAGTATCCCCCTCGAACTATCGTTCGCTGATACATCTCTGAACTCGTTTAGACGGGACCTGAGGTGAAACTCTGATGCAATCTCCAAAAAAATCATGATATTACTAACTAAATATGTGGAGATGCAAATATGACGCACCCTTGTAAGTGCAACATCGTCGTCCGTTAAGACCCTTCTAGACGGCCAACAAAATTAGTAATCAGATTATAATTGGGCCTATTTGCGGCAGCTTCCCAAGGAGGCGACCAGCTAAATCATAAATTTAATAACTTGACAAGCACAAGGCACAAATAAACAAATAAAAGGGCTGTGAAACCGTTAAACTTGTTCCGCATGAATCACTTAGATAAATTTCAGGGAGTTCCAATGTGGACAGCACATAAAGTTGCTACTCTTCTTACCAATAAAATAATAGTAGCCGACCATTGAGTTGAGAATAGTCTAGTAGCGGGATTAAGGTCGGGTCTTAGAAGTAGTGCTGATGCTGACGACTGACAAGTTAATTAAATGGAAGTGTGAATTGAGATAATAATAAATATTTGAATTCTACCTTTAAAATAAAGGGATAACAATGAGAATATTATTTAGAAACATCCAAGGAATTATTATAGAACGGTGTTCTAGAATAGTTCCAGTTAAGGGAATATAACTAAATATCTCCGAGAAGAAGTCCTGACTAGCGATTTCATTCAAGGAAAATATAAAACAGAATAACACAGTAGCCAGAACTTGAATCCACTCTAAGGAAAAAATAAAATATGCAAAAGATGACAAATCCAGGTACACAGGGACTGGGCGAAGGTGACTTCGAGTGGCGATCGTTGGTTCAAGGCTTGGTGAGGTGATATAGAGGTGATCGGTGAAAGAATGGCTGGCCTGGGAGGTGGGGGATTGAGCTACTGATGGCAGGAAAAGGGGATGGGTTGTTGGGTGAAGGAAAATGAGCTGGAGAAGGTGTGTTAGGGTTGGGAGGGAGAAAGTGGAGGAGAGGCTGCGGGGAACGAGGAGGGCGGTGAGCTGCTGAGGAGGGAAAGGAAAGCTTGGAGGAGAGAAAGAACTAAGAGGAGTGGGGAGGAGGAGAGCTGGGCTGTGGCCTGCTGGAGATGAGGAAGAGAGATGTGAAAGGAGAGGAGGTTGGACTGGGGAAAAGAGAGGAGAAGGCTAGAGCTGGGGAAGAGAAGAAGGAAAGGGACGGTTGTTGAGAGAGAGAGAGAGAGAGAGCGAGAGAGACGGGGAGGAGAGAAAGAGAAGGGAAGGGGAGAGGAGATATGCCCGTATGGGTTTCTTTGGTTTTCTTCTGTTTTTGCCATCTCTTATTGCCCTTTTCCCTTCTTTATATAAGCACCTACTCCCTAGAAGACAAAATACATTTCGGTGTTAATACTATGGTTCCTCTCTACCGAACAATGGGCATTGCCCAAACTTGAGGCTAAAGTAAAAAAGAAAATTTACATAACAACTCTCGAGACTTGATGAATTAAAAGGAGATAATTGGGCTTTCTCTTTTAATGCTGAAACTACATGTAGCTCCCCCTGTTTGAGTCTGGCTGCATCAAACTCCATCTCATCGACTCCCAGGAATCTATTTTGGTCTCATGTAAGCAAACAATATCAGCTTTCCATTTGGCCAGCATGGACCCAACCACCAATCGCTTATCCGGTTGATGAAGTCTCCTCACATTCCATGAAATGAGTTTCATTGGAAAATCGAGGGGGAGCCACCACCTTCTGAACCCCTACTGTCTGAGAAATCTTCTTCTTGAAGCGTCTTCCTTCTTCATTCTCATCGCTCCTCAGTTCCGCCTCCCTGTAAACCTCCCCCTTTTCGCTGTCACCTTCAACAATCATCACATCCCCTCCTGTTTCCGCTTCAATGTCATCACACACCATCTGGTTATCACTGACCTGTGAGGCATTCTCTGCAGCCCATGTCCTGAGACCATATTCCCCAAATTAGCATCACCAGCGTCAACACCAGAACCTATAATGACTTCCAGAGCATAATCATTATCAAGCAGCCTGGACTCCCACTCCAACACATTCAATCGGCAGCGCTTCCACGAGAAGGTCAGCATCTGTGTCACCAACTCCGACACCAACCTGTCCACTATTAAGTCATCCTGGTTGCACTGCGCCGAGCCCCAACGCTCAGCCCCACCCAAAGTTGTGGGGGGGAGGGGGTAGTTGAAGGCATATATGCTGCTGGATACTTGACAAGGTTGGCCGACGCGAGTACATATATGATGATGATCTGCTTCTACTTGCATTATAGATAATCATAAGGTGCTGCTGTTAGGCTACAGTGCACTTGTTGCTTCTAGAGAAGGTGATAGCAGATGATGAAGAATTGTGATGGTGCTTTTCTCTTGTTAATTCTTTTCATTTGTTAAGCATTATTAAGAAGACAAAAAAATAGCATGGTCATATTAAATTTTCATAGATTTGAAGGAATATACGAATGTCTCGTCGGTCAAATTTATTGATCATGATGATTTAATTATCTCAACCAGGTATGCAACTGCGAGTGCACGCTCTGATGGCCTTTTGTTGCTTTGCGGAGGACGAGATGCAAATAGTGTGGTGAGTTGCAAGCCAATTTATTTGCTGTCATGGTGTGTTGGAACATTGACGATCAAAATATACATCCCTATCTTTGCATCAGTTAACATTTTACCTGAAAAAAGGAGAATGGATTTTAAAAGCGGCAGTTTTAGTAGGAGAGAAAATGGATTTTGAATGGAGCAATTTTGGGAATCCCATTGTAGTCTGCTAGTGACATTTGCAAACAATCATCAATTTTTTTTGGAATCCATTTGACTTAAGGGTTAAAGTTGTAGTTTTAGTTTCTCTTAGAGTAAATATCTTAATTTTGGAGGGGTTGAAAATAGGCTCCTTGAATCTAAAGCCGTAACAGTTATATCTTCGTTTATTCATGTTATAATTGGTTAACCAGAGTCAATTTCCTTGGATCCAAATTTTCTTCATTGTAAGAGTGCATTGTAATTGAATAAAAGTTAGGGATGCAAATGGACAAATACAAAAATACTCATTCCAGTATTATCATCTTTTTTAAGATCTAGATACTATTCCGTAACAAATCCTCCCTCTTGAAGATACCATTATGGGATTAACTCCCGCTGATGGTGGATTGCGAGTTTATAAATAATATATAATTCTGCAATTTTATGACATTTATGAAAATTCTTCTCGTTTCCTTCTAGGTAGCAGAACTCTTATCATTATAGATAACTCTATTTAATCCCCCTATTTTATCTTATATGGGGCTGACCTGCACTTTTTATGTAGCCTCTTGCAAGCGCATATGGCCTTGCCAAACATAGGGATGGTCGTTGGGAATGGGCTATTGCTCCTGGTGTCTCTCCATCCCCTCGATACCAGCATGCAGCAGTAGGTTTTATCATTCTTCTTTCTTTCTTTCTTTCTTTTTAATGTTAGACTTTGGCATGTAATGGTCGCCTTTTGTACTCAGGTATTTGTGAATGCACGTTTGCATGTCTCTGGCGGAGCCCTTGGTGGTGGACGAATGGTAGAAGATTCATCAAGCATTGCAGGTAATTCTACCTTCATGTCAGCCAACTTGATTTACTTCATGGAAATGCGATGGATATTGCAAAAGATGCACAGCTCTTGTTTGATATGTAAAAATTCCCCTATGTTAGGCAGAAGTCGATTTTTGAGCCACACTATTGAGAATAGCACTGCAGGTAAGCTGCTGCTTCTTTATAGCACCATCTCCATCATGAAATGTAAACATGCAACAGAGTTGTTTTAAGTTACATACTTGCATATGCCATTGCTCATCATGGACGTCATGGTATTCAATCAACTATTACTGAGGCCTTTATGTTAGAGACTTCATACCTTCTATAGTTCTGTCATAGAAATTGCACTTTTTGGAGCCAAATAATATTTCATTTAGAAGGGGTGGTTGTGCTATACTTAATGCTTTTAATATTTAAACTTTTACAGGGTTACCGAAGAAAGACTGTTGGGAAACGTGAATGAGATGATCTATTCCATAGCCCTGCTCTCTTATATAGGAGAGTAGCCTATGGGTAAATTACATAAAGAGAATAACAAGAAAATAAAATATCAAAGAGATACAATTATCTTATATGCGTCAACACTCCCCCTCAAGATGGAGCATAGATATCAATCATGCTCAGCTTGGACGCACACTTCTGGAATGGGCCTCTAAGTAATGCCTTGGTGAAAATATCAGCAGTCTGATTCTCTGATGTGACATGAGATGTAGCAATGAACCCCTTCTGAATCATGTCACGTATGTAGTGACAGTCGACCTCAATGTGCTTGGTCCTCTCATGAAAAGCTGGGTTATTTGCAATGAACAAGGCGGCCTGATTGTCACATTCCAACATCATAGGAAGAGGTATATCAAGACATAGATCTGCAAGTAAGGATTTCACCCACATCATTTCTGTGCTAGCCTGGGCCATAGCCCTGTATTCGGATTCAGCACTGGATCTAGCTACTACTGTCTGCTTCTTGCTCTTCCACGGAACTATAGTATCTCCAACATAGACTGCAAATCCTGATGTTGACTTCCTGTCCTTGGGGCATCCTGCATAGTCTGCATCCGCACATGCTGTGATAGAGATCTCCTTTCCTTTCTTACATAGCAAGCCTGCACCTGGAGATGATTTTAAATATCTCAGAATCATGTGTATTGCATCCATATAGGCCTGACGTGGTTGCTCCATGAACTGGCTCACACGACTCACTGCAAATGATATATCAGGTCTAGTGATCGTGACATACAGTAGTTTGCCTACCAGTTCTCTGTACCTTCTCTTATCCACCTCTTCTGTGTCATCATCATACAGCTTCATGCTAGGATCCATTGGTGTCGTAGCAGGTCGACACCCTAGCATACCTGTCTCACTCAGTAGATCTGTGACATACTTCCTCTGTGACATGACTAATCCATATGGATTTCTAGCAAACTCCAGCCCCAGAAAATATCTAAGGACTCCCAAGTCCTTGGTGACAAACTCGGTCCCCAGCCTTTCCTTTGCCTGCTTAATCCCCTGGTCATCATCACCTGTAATCAAGATATCATCAACATAAACCATGATTACAATGATACCTCTCGCCGTCTTCTGTACAAACAAGGAATGATCGGCATTGGAGCGTTTATATCCTTGTTTCTCAAAGAGGTCTGAAAGCTTCTGAAACCATGCTCTGGGGCTCTGCTTAAGGCCATAGATGGCCTTATGTAATCTGCAAACCTTGGAACACTCCCCCTCAACAGCAAAACCAGGTGGCTGTTGCATATAGACTTCCTCCTGCAAGTCTCCATACAGAAATCCATTCTTCACGTCCAGTTGATAGAGTGGCCAGTCTCTAGCAACCGCAACTGATAACAGGATCCGTAGAGTGGAATGACGCGCCACAGGGGAGAACGTGTCAAGGTAATCGACCCCATATGTCT
The DNA here is from genome assembly GCA_037367405.1 of Ottelia alismoides. NCBI lineage: Eukaryota > Viridiplantae > Streptophyta > Magnoliopsida > Alismatales > Hydrocharitaceae > Ottelia > Ottelia alismoides. Next base: position 111,952 of record JAZKJV010001464.1, on the reverse strand, counting down.
GTGTGAAGCCCCGTGCAACTAGGCGTGCCTTGTACCTGTCAATGGAACCATCTGCATTGTGCTTAACTGTAAATACCCATTTGCAACTCACCGGGCTAACATCTGGAGGTATAGGAACCAAACTCCAGGTTCCTCTAGACTGAAGTGCCGCCATCTCTTCTTCCATTGCTAGCCGCCATCTAGCGTCCTGCAAAGCATCATGGTGGTTCCGTGGAATGTCTGTAGCTGAAAGTGCCAATGCAAACGTCCTGAAGTCTCCAGATAGCCTTTCAAAAGACACAGCTGCTGATAATGGATATTTGGCACAGCTTCTCTTCGGCTTGCGTAGAGCGATTGGAACATCCAGATCATCTGTGTTATCACCATGCTCCTGTAATGTATCCTGCTGAGAAATGTCGTCAGATCCATCAACATTAATATTTTCATTACATACCATAGGCGAGCTAGTTGACGGGTCAGGACCATGAGCTGGAGGAGGCCTGCGGGTGTAATGGAATGGTAGCGGGGATACTAGTGATGGTGGTGGCGGTGGCGGTGGTGGTGGCGGTGGCGATGGTGGTGACGGTGGTGTTGTTTGTGGCAATGGTGATGGTGGTTCCATGAATACGGCATCAGGAGGTATAGGTGGTGGCTGCACGTTTCCGGATTCTGAAAAAATACATAACAGATTCAAAAAATGTAACATCTGCACTGATCATATACCGCCGACGCACAGGATCAAAACACTTGTACCCCTTTTGAGTTCTGGAGTACCCACAAAGACGCACTTGACAGCCCTAGGAGAGAGCTTGTCAGTACCAGGCGACAACTGATGGACAAATGCGACTGACCCAAACACACGAGGGGTAAGAATGAACAAATCCTTGTCAGGGTAAATGAGTGAAAAAGGAATTTGTTCATTCAAGACAGACGAAGGCATACGGTTGATAAGGTAACATGCAGTAAGGACTGCATCACCCCAGTAGGAGTACGGAACATGACTCTGAATAAGAAGTGACCTTGTGACATCAAGAAGGTGACGGTGTTTTCTTTCAGCAACCCCATTCTGTTGAGACGTATGAGCACAAGATGTTTGGTGAATAATTCCTTTTGAGGAGTAGTAATTGGCTAGAATGTTGGTGCACAACTCTAAGGCATTATCACTTCTCACAATCTTGACAGATATGGAAAAAACATTTTGAATTTCATTTAGAAAGTGGATAATAATATTTCCTACTTCAGATTTATTTTTCATTAGAAAGACCCATGATGCTCTAGAGAAATCATCCACAAATACAATATAAAACCTGTGTCCCTGATGATCGGGAACACGACTTGGACCCCAGACATCGACATGAAATAACTCAAACTTGGAGTTACTACTCCGACCTTGACTACTGGGAAAAGACGACCTGTGATGCTTTCCCAACTGACATGCCTCACACTGGATAGGTGTATGAGAGAGACCATAGGGTAGAACTAGACGCAACTTCTGAAGCGGTAAATGACCAAAACGCAGATGCCACAGGAGAGGAGATACTTGGCCAGCAGGAGAAGATGTGGTTCCGGCAAATGGGGTCTGGTTCAGACGATAAAGGCCTCCTTGCTCATAGCCATGACCAATCACGTTGCCCGTACGGATGTCCTGAAAAATCAAAGAAGATGGATAAAAAATAGCTCGACAATGGAGATCCTTCGTAATCTGACTAATTGACAACAGATTCATAGAAAAATGCGGTGCATGTAGGACATTCTTGAGCTGCATAGAAGATGTCAATCTAATCTCCCCCTGACCGGTGATGGGGGAGTGCGTGCCATTGGCAATCACTACTGTCCGTCCTGGAGGAATCTGAGTGTATCTTGTAAGTAGACTCTGGTCGCCACATAGATGATGTGTAGCGCCCGAGTCCATGATCCATGGCAATGTATCCGATCTACTACTGTGGAGTGCAAGTGTACTACCTGAAGTACTCGTAGAGGCAGAGGCAGAAGCAACAGCATCAGTATGACTCTCTGTAGTCGGTGCTGGACCAGATGGTGGGATAATGCCCCTGAGGCGGGCAACCAGATCATCAAATCGTTGATCCATCCAGTGTAGCAGCAGGCGGGGGCTCTATCTGCTCAGCGGCTCGTGCAGATGCAGGGAATCCATGCTTCGAGTAGCATGTGTCTTCAGTATGTCCGATTCGGTGACAATATGAGCATGTTGGCCTAGTGCGGCCACCCCTACCACGAGGAGTACGTCCACGGCCCTGGTGATGAAGACCGCGGCCTCTGTTGGCCGCCATAGCTGAGGGATTCTGACTCGCGGCTGCTGAAGGCACTGTGATCCTACTCAATCTGTGAAAAGCTTCCTCCATGGGAGGAATAGTCGAGTCCGCCAAAATCTGTGAACGTGCTGCCTCATACTCTGGATCAAGTGCAGCAAGAAATACACCCACCATCGTCGCATTCCTGTATGTCTTCTGCTGTTCTGGCGTGGCGATAAGAGGCATGAAGCTATAGAGCTTCTCGAACATCCCTCTCAATGATGTATAGAGAGAATGTAAAGGACGGCCGTTCTGCTTTATCGTGAATATATCATGTTGTAGTTGCAGGATCTTCGTCTCGTTCTTTGCCTGAGAATATGTCGCTGCTAGGATATCCCACATGTCTTTGGCTGTAGGTTGATGTAGAATGTCATTGGCGATTTCAATAGCCAATGTGCCAGATAGCCACACCTTGGCATATGCATCATCGGCCTCCCATGAGGCATAGACTCCAGTCTTCTCTGCAGGCTCGGGCTCGGTAAGAATGTGCTTCTTACCTGTAGACTTCATCATACTCATGAACTGCATTGCCCACAGTTCATAGTTCGTACCATCCATCTTGACAATGGGTGCTGGACCACGAAATGCGCCCATAGATGGGATATCTGCCTTGCTTTCTGACATACTGGAGACGGAAGACTGGAGCGACTGAGAGAAGATAATCTTTGTCTACAATGACATAGACGGGATTAGTTGCGTGTGTAGACGTCAAGCAACTAACCCCATGTAGATCAAGATGTGTGCCCTAGGGTTTGGGGCTTGGGGCACGTAGGCACGTGCAAGGAGCACGCGCGCACGCAACTGGAGGTGCACAGAAGATCAGGCAGGTGTCGGGGCTGGTGCAGGCGCACGCTGTTGCAGGCGCACAGAAGATCACGCAACTGTTGACGCTATTGCGTGCACTGGCGCACGCTGTCGCACAGTGCACAGATTGTGCAGCAGTGCGCACAGTCGCGCAGAGGCACGCGAGGCGCGCTATGCGCACAGTCGCGTACAGTTGCGCAGAGATGCGCGAGGAGCGACGCGCGTGATGCGCGAGATGCGCTACGCGCGAGGAGCACAGCGCGCGATGCGCGACGAGCCCAGGAGCACCGAAGGTCGGAGAAGATCGCCGCCGATCGGCTGATGTGGGCGGCGCCGATTAGAGAGAGAGAGAGAAGAGAGGCCGGCGGGTGGGGTGGGTTAGGGTTAGGGTTTCGAGAACTCCGGTCTAGGACCGTCGCTCTGATACCATGTTGGGAAACGTGAATGAGATGTTCTATTCCATAGCCCTAGGCTCTCTTATATAGGAGAGTAGCCTATGGGTAAATTACATAAAGAGAATAACAAGAAAATAAAATATCAAAGAGATACAATTATCTTATATGCGTCAACAAAGACGATAAAAGATTCTCATAAGATGCTTGAATATAAGCTCTATTGAATTCTATCAACTTGTTTTGAAATTAAACTCCAAGTAAATAAATGATGTAGGCTTATTGTTTAAATAGCACTAATTTGATCTGAGCACCTAGATTCCTTCCATTTGTTATCTCATACAGAAAATGTAGAGTAAACATTACATCAAAATATGATATAACCGTAATAACAACAACCATTTCTTTTCCTACTTTAAGCTGGTTTTGGTACATGGAATTGTTGCTTTTAAATGTAGCTAAATTGGACTACAATATGGTTTAGATGAAATAGCTATATCATTCTTAATAGTCACTTTCCAACATCCTTTCAGTCTTTCCTAGCCACTTCTCACACCTTCAAACTGGAGCTCTACATGATCTTCTTTGCATATGAGCAACCATCTTGGTCGAGTTTCCCTCTTTCTATCCTCTATTATTGTCACACCAATCTTTTGTTTGATGCTCTTATTATGAATATGATCCTTCTTTCTATGATCTCACATCCGGCGAAGCAATTTCATCTCAAATACGTACATTCTCTATACATGCATGTAAACTGTCAAGAGTCGCTACCATAAAGCATTGTAGGCCTCGATACAGTTTTAGTGTTATCCTTTGGGCTTAAAATGTATCTTATATCACAAAAAGTGCATGCTGTTTCTCTCTACTACATCCACCCCACATTAATTTAAGGAGTGACATTCTCTGTCAATTTCTCCATCCCTTTGAAGGATCGAACCTCGTCATTTTTAAAAGTATCATTCTTCAAAATGAAACATGTTCCAAGTTTTACCTCGGTCACCTCTCTAATTACTCGATACTAATAATGCATGCACTTTACTCGGTTCTACTTTTTCGGAATCCCTAATGCACCATATCCTTCTCTAAGACGATATGTCGACTCCATCACTTTTCTCGTTCGCTAAAACAATGTCATTCGCAAATAACATGCACTATAACATCTCACATTGTATATACCTAGTTAATTCCTCCAAAACCAATATAAATACGTACAGATTTTAGGTTGATCCTTGTTGTAGAATGGCATCGATATTAGAAAAATTGGCTAGCTCAGTTGTAGCCCTCACACAAGCTATTGCTTGGTCATAAATATTTCTTATCAGATTGGTATACAAAATAGGAACCCCTCTTTTCTCTAGAATTCTTCATATGATTTCGCTAGGTATGATATCATAAGTCTTCTCCAAATTCTTAAAGATCATATGACGGCCCTTTCTTATTCCGAAAAATTCTATCAAATGTCTGAGAAAGATTATGGCCTCAATTGTATACCTACCTTGAAACTTCTTCCATCTTACCTTTCAATTATTCTATCTCATAATTTTATTTTCGTGACTCGTCAATTTCACACCCTATAATTTGCACTATTTTGCAAATATTTTTTGTTCTTTTATAATATATTACATTTTTTCATTTTGGTATTTTTCTTACTTCCCGAAATATATTGAATTACTCCACCGGCCAACTAATTCTTTCGTGTCCCAAGTTTTTCCAAATATCCTGGCCAATGTCATCTATTTCATCATTTTTATAACTTCCATAACAGAATCTAATGTCATTTAAAAAATTATTTAACAACAATAACGATAAATCAATTTTCATTTAGGTGGAGGTGATACCTGGATTTATTACTTTTGATTGGATTTCACTTGGGTTGTACTCATCATCTGCAAAGCATGGACTACGGCTCTTGGTAGCATACTTGCTCAAGTAACTGATTCTTTGGCCTCGACACAAGTGATTATTGGTTAGAACTGATAGCCAGTGTTTCAGCACATTCTCTCGCAAAACCCAACTACTTATTATGCTTGCGTTACCCATAATCCTAATCAACCTAAACAAAATCAATTCAACAAATACAACAAGGTGGGCCTGGGCAGATAATGCCGATTTTCCTCAATAACACCTGGGCAATGGACTGGGGAGATATATGAGTTCACATGCTTTCTGGTCAAGAAGAGGAATTGACAAGCATAATATGCACGCCATATTGGTGATGTCTTTACTTTTAAAATTACATTATTAATATAAGTGACATAATATTGTGATGAAATGGCATGGATGCTAGAGGCTTTGGCTGTGTGTGTGTATTAGTACCATATTACGTGCCTGCTGAGTACATGGAGTTGCCTTGTGAGCAATTAAATCTCAGTCAACGAGTTTGATTTCTTTTATCTCCTAAAAATCATATTCCTCCTTTCACTTCCATACAATGCAATTCACTCCTTCAAGTCCGAGATATAGATCGGAGAAAGCCCACTTGAATTTTGTATGTGATAGACAACCATGAGAGAGCGATTTTTTCTGAAGTAAAATAATAACGGCGTAAGTAATCTGGTCATGGAATCAAATGATGTTCCTAAAAAAGTGGAATCAGTTGTTATTTATGAACTCTAAACAAAAGTCTCCTTGTTTCATAAAAGAACTAGACCTTCATCAAAAAGGGTTGCAACTTTTTTTTAAGGAAAAAAGGTTGCAACTTGTGACAGTATATTTTGCCTTAGGAGCTTCAGCTTCGTAAACGTCTAAAATCCCATGAACTATGAGGTGTCCAACACAGCTCTGCATGACGAAGATCTTATGCACCTTAGTGCTTTACAAACAACGTCTTGTTTGTAGCAGTGGTTTATGATGGATTGACTGATTTCCCTACTCGATGAGTAACAATAAGAGTCTACTGTCAATAACTTTATTGAATGGCATCGTGTTATACTGCATTATATGGATCATCTATTTAAGATTTTAGTTTATTGAATAAATACAGCTTTATGCTGTTGTTAAGCATATCAAAAAAAATCCCCGTTATTAGCATGCCTAGACCATATGGGTGATGGATATCTTCTGAAACAAGGAGGGAAGCCAGCATGCCATGATATTTAGTCGGAAGAATGCAACAAAGATTTGGAATTATATGTTCATGATTCATCATCAACATATATACTGAGAATGTAATATCAATTGAGGGGTGCATCCAAAATATGATGTGGGGAAAGATGCTCTGGGAAGGAGGTATTACTTGGCTTATGAAGTTATTTTAATATTGATGTGATGAATCACGAAGATACTGAATGAATGGAGGAAACACATCTCTGTTCCCTTATAGAATAACAAATGAGATATAAAAAATTGTGCAAAATATTAAGTAATCAACGAGTCATACAATGAAGTACTGTGAGACGTGATTTTTTTGAAAGAAAAAAGGTGATCACTAAGGCGAATGCCTAAAAACTTATATGAGAGACATGTTTGGGTTTCATGTCCGGTAGGTCTACCACAGAGGCCATACACCTCAAGCATTTGATGAAAGTTTCAAAATAAGAAAGGACCTGTGTATCTTCTTGGTTGATTTAAGTAATCACCGAGAAGACTTATAATATTGTGTTCAGAGATCATGGGTATAATTTTTGAGAAACAAGATGTTCTTATGTTGTACAACAATTTTATAATAGCATGCAAAATCATTCAATAACTTGTGTTAAGGACTCTACCTAGGCCGGTGGATCAATTTGATCTCAGTGTCGTTTTGCAAGGATTTTAGAGAAACGAGTGTTTCTTATTTTCTACAACTTGATATTTGTGTTAGGAGAACTAGGTTGATGGATCACTTTGATATCAGTGTCGGCCAAGGATTAATTTTGTGTTCTTACAATTTCAAACTTGCAATGGTCGATTGATTAGGCCAAATAGTTGGCATGATTAGACGGGCCGAAGGGGTACCCGATTCCAAGGGGCTTAGTAGACCAATACTCGATTTAGTCCATTAGTCATCCATCTAGTTGCTTCAATCGTCTGTTTTTTTTAACAAATGTTTTTCTTACTTTTTTCTTTTGTTTTTTTAAATAAACTAAAACTAAAATAATTGATATTTGGTTGCAATTCAATTGTTATATTTTTTTTGAAAGGAATTGCTACTTTTGTTTCATTATGGTAGCATTGAGAATGCCTAAATCTATATAAATATATACAAATATTTGTATAAAATTAATATTTATATTTAAAACATTTGAAAATTCGTCAGAATCCGATTAGTCACCAAACTGTCGATTGATCCTTAGTATGTGATCCGATCGACTGAATGATGATTACTGGTTGCAACTTTGTACCATTTTACCTTGTCTATGGACAAATTAACTACCTCGGTGCAGGTTGTTTGCAAATGATATTGTTTATTAAGTGGTTGAGATAAGAGATGTACTCTTAACCAAAGCTTAACTTTTGTAGGGAGGCTTTGAAGTGTAAGAGTTTCCAACTAATTACAATCAATAATAAAGAGTAAGTTAGAGATTTGATAGAGGTAAAACTCGGCACATTTTATTTCGAAGAAGGGAGCTTTTTAATGTTTAGGTTCAATCTTTGAAGCAGATGCATGAATTGATGGAGAATTACTTATATATTTAGTGCATGGTGGATAAAATAGAGAGGATTTGTAATTTCCTTTCGATAGGGAGATACCTGTGAATCTCAAAGGTCATTACTATAAAGCTACAATAATAATGCAATGCTCTATAATAGCACGTGTTGGGCAGTTAACTATTGACATTTGCAGAGAATGTTTCTTGTTAAAATGAAGACGCTCTGGTTGATGTATGGTCACATAAAGAAGGATTGCATTTGCAATCAAAAGCATCCAATAAAATATTGACATGGTTTCGCTTGAAGATAAAATACGAGAAACTTGACTGAGATGGTTTGGACATGCATGTGCAAAGGGTGCCATCTAGTGCTCCAGTTTCAAGATGTGAGAATAGACGAAGAGCCTTGTCGGAAGGAGGTGCATGATCTTGTTATTTTTAAGCTCGAGTATGCCCAATTTTGATTTGTTAGGAAGCTAAAAATCCATGTAATTGACCCACTTAAAGTGTGGAAATGATTGGTTCTTGTTGTTGGTAAATAAAACTTTTGTAGAGCTGAATGCATTATAGCCTCACTAAGATATTTTATAAACTCATACTCAAAGCCCTTGGATGATATGTTTACTTTAAACATTTTATTAATGTGTCCAAAAAGAATTTTTTGTCAATATACCTCTTATAGTTCCTTCAAAAAATTTACATAAACCTGTTCTGAAGATTACTATATAATTATACATTGATAGTATCATTCGTTCATTCATCTTAATAGTACCTGTTGAAAGAATTTGAATGCAGAGAAGACTATTACCAGATGAGAAATCTTGAAATAATGACATGCTGAGTTATTTGTTTAAAGTTGATTCTGAAGAGCCGTCTGCACCCACAATCTCAGCATCTGTGTTTGCGATAATCAGTTCCTACTTTGCTTGCTTGCACAGCACTGATTTTCCCTTTATGGCACCTTTTTGAAAAATGTTGTGATTTGTGAATGACTTTTTGGATTGGATTACTTGAGAGAAGCAAAGAGAGCTACTTGTTTTGTGGTCGTGGAAATGTCAAAATCTGAAAGAATGTGAAATTGGAAGTGCTGATACTGCAAAGAAGAGACCTATACTGGGAACATTGACCCACACGGCTCGAATTTTTGAAAGAATATCTTGGCAGTTTTGAATTTACGTTTGTGTATATCTATGGGGGTTTAGTTTCAAGTGGGAATAGATGGCATAAGTTGAGCTGTGTAGAAGAGGTTGTATGTTTTGTATATGCCAGTATATGTATGCAACATATCATCTCCAACTTCAAATCCCCTCGTGTGGGGGTTGCATTAGATTGTCGACAACCGACTTAAAAAATAGTCTCGTCTTTCAACACGGCCGACCCTGCTTATAGTGGGAGAACGCTTTGCCATTTTTTTTAGGATTTCATGTTTTCCCTTTTTCTGAGCTACTTGACTGCTATCAACTACGGCCATAGAATAATAGAATAATGTAATTCTTGGGTCTGTTTATTCTCCGGTTTCCATAAATGTGTATGCTCTAATACATCAAAGCAAATGAAGAAACACCCTTCCAAACAAGCTTGGCGACTAACAGAGTTGGCAAGCTTGGTTTGCTGAGATCAAAGGGAGGTTGTTCTGGTTTAGTTGAGATGTATTGTTGTCCATTTCTATCTACTTCTTTCTGCTTCTATGATCGCGACTTGCGTGGAAAAGGGATGGATGCTTTGTGGAGGAGATTTATATGGAGGCAAATGGTGCATCAGGTTGATGGGTGCCTTTAGTGAAGTGGGTTGAGATGCCTTGGCTAGTGGGTTTTTTTTTGGGTGGGGGTGGGGGGTGTTGGGACCAAAGGATCTAAGGACTTGGAATTTGTCTCTTCTCGTGAAATGGGTGATGCAGCTTTTTAGAAGTGACGACGGTTTCCCTGAGAAGATTCTTTGTGCATGTTATGGCCGGACGTTGGACCTGGAGCGGATGAGACTATCTTCTACCAGTTTACCCATACATCCAAACACACCCTATATGTTTAAGTTTTTTTTATTCACTTTTGTCAGTCTTTTATGTGGTTAATCAGCTTCATGGAGGGGAAGAACTTGTATATATTTTGGTTATGTTTCATGGAAACTTGTCAACTTGTCTTGCTTTGAACATTTTTCTTCTTTAATCACTTTTCTATTTATTATGTCACCATTGGATATTTGCTTTCTGAATTTTATAACGGCAATTATGACTAAACTTGTCATACTTTCTAGTGCTGGACACTGCTGCTGGTGTATGGTGCGACACCAAGTCTGTTGTCACTAGCCCTAGGGCAGGGAGATATAGTGCCGATGCTTCTGCAGGAAATGCTTTTGTTGATCAAACACGGAGGTGTAGGCATGCAGCTGCTGCTGTTGGCGATCGCATTTTTATATATGGCGGTCTACGTGGCGGTGAGGATTTAGTCATTTGCAAACTATTTGAGTTTACATTTTCTTTAAAAAAACTTGAATTAAGGTTATTCTTGAAACATGCAGCAAAATGGTGTCAAAATGGAGCATGGGTTTCTTGAATGTATAAGCAAATATCCCATATTATTATTTAGTTACTCATGGTTTGCCAGTGCATCCATCATGTAGGGTTATAAATTACTATGCTTTGCTACATAGTATTCAATCTGAACAGCATGTGATTTTTTTTTGAATCCAGCATGTCATTTAGTTAGATCTAATCCATTTGAATCAGATTATTAATTTCTTTTAACAAGTCAAATGTGTTTTGCTTTCTCAATTTCCTCTCTATGGTGGCCATCTTAAGTTTTGACATTTAATCTTCTGCAGTCACAGTAAGGAAAGACTATATTTTGCATAAAACAGTAAAGAAAAAAGCACCTGTCATGTAGAACGGTCAAGGAGCATAACAGATAAGGACTTCTTAAGGGTGGGCGTTAGCTATTAATGTATCTTGAAAAGGTGGAAGAATGGGGGTTGGGAAAGTGAGAAAGGGTAAATTGAAGAATGAGAAACACATAGATTCCCGAGATTTTGGGTGTGAATACACACAGATGCACATGATGAGAGAGGGATCATACCAAGCCATGCGAGGGAGAAAAAAATACTTCACAAGGGGATTGGAGTTTAGAGGAGAAGAATGGAAATTAACGGAAAAGAGGGATGAAGGCTATGGCTAGCTACATCATAAAATATCCGTTCATCCTATGCCTTCCTTACAGAAGTTTGCTTACTTTACAATGGGATTGCCCTCGGAATTTATGGAGCTTTTACAGTATAACCTACAGACTGCTTACTGATTGCAACCATGTTCAGCTCAACCTACAACTAATTATTTAGTTTGTTTTATAGAGATAGTGTCCAACAATGCAAATTCATAATTTTGATCCTATGGCTGTTTAGCTCATTTCTTCGGCTCCTTTATATTCGGTACCTCCTATGGGATTTGGTTATGGGACCCTACTGGCCATGCATTTTATGTGGGCATGTTCCCTCCCCGCACTGCCTAATTTGTAGGACCAAATTTTTTTTATTGACCGAAATATTTGGATAGCCATCAGCGATGCTAGCAGTCAAAATGCCCCCTTTTGAGAATTTTCCCAATTTAACAGTTAAAGGTCATGCTTGGCTTACTGCTAAAATAAAAAATACTGAGTTTGCAAAATTTGTTTCCATCAAAGACCCTGTTGTATACAATTAAAAAAGAACTGTTGTAAAGATTCAGCTGTTTGTTGAAGTATTTCTCTCTTGAAATAACGACCACCAAGCCCTTTCCCACTTCAGGTGAAGTCAGCTATATTTGTTGCTTCCAAACTGTTCAAATCGGGTCATTTTCGAGTTTAGATCCAAAAGTGCCTATCATTCTTCATAGTTTCCTTCCCATGTTCTTTGATCTTCACCACCCCTTCTTGCAAAACTCTTCTAACTACTTGCTTCTTAAAGCTGAACCACCTTGATTTATCGACTTATGGTTTTCACATCCTTTGTAGGCCCTCATTTCATCACCCATTTGGAAAATTTCTCACTTGAAATTAAGCTAAGATGATTAATGATATTATGTAGTTTATGCATGTGAATTGCCGTCGATCTTTACTTACCAGTCTTCATTCAAGGTATGATTCTTCTTTGTAGATTTAAAACAATGGTTCGAAGGTCCAAGATAACATAGCTGAAAATTTCTAGCTTCCATCAATTCATTATCTCCATGATTCAGTGAAATATCAATAACATCTATTATCCATAATTGGTTGCAATCTGATGCACTTTTAGAAAAGAAAAGGAATGACGGGAAGGGTTTTGTAGAAGCAAAATGATGGGAGATGTAAAGGCTATGTACGTTTAGTTTTACACTAGAAAATTAGAACATGTTTCCCATAGTTCAATGGTGAATTTATGCATCACGTAAAATTGAAATTGAGATCATAGACATTTTTTTGAAAGAAAATAGCGTTTGCACCAAGAATGATGCCCATCGGCATTTGAGACTATAGACATGACCACTGTTGCAAGAGTCGGTATTTGCTATTCAGTCAGAAGAGTAAATACAGAATAAACAATATTCGGGTGATTAATCGGAAATATTCTGTTATTTATTTTTAATTATTTTAAATATAACATATATGTCTAATCCATATACTCTTATATACTTATCAACTTAACAAGATAAAAATACTATTTGAATTACAATAAAACTATATGCATCTTACTTTTACTTCACATTAAAAAGAGAGCGAAAAACCAAAATAATAATAATAAAAAAATATTATTAATTCATCCGGTCGATTAATCAAATAGAGTTATTCTATTCGGTCACCCCACAAAATAGTGTAGTTAGATCGACTAATCGGTCTAGTCGGACGACTCTTGCAACAGTGACCATGCCCACTTCGTATGTCTGAATATGCTTTCTTGGCATGCAGATAATGTAATATGGTTTACGCTTATTCTCTATTAAGTGCAATCAGCAGATATTCCTCCAACTTTGGTTTCCTTTGGGAAGTGGGTGCCTGTTTTTCTCTACAGCTAATTCTGCGAGATAGGCTTCAACAATCACTATCAAACTAGATGACAGAACATTTTCTCCCGTGTTGTGCTGTTGGTCACACTCATCAAACTAGATGATCGGCTATCAGTTGTTGCTTTGCTTTTAAACGGTAAATGAAATAAATGATGCAAACATAAGAGGTGTGAGTTGCCATACAATGTTGTCAAAATTCTGTTTGAACTAAAATCTGTGTTAAAAATCTTACTTATTTTGGTTTAACGTCTACACCATCTGTTTTTGTCATGGGTTTCTGAGTATCACCTTTTTTTACCTAGGGGTATTGCTTGACGACCTCCTTGTTGCCGAAGATCCATCTTCTATTGAAACAAGTATTGGTTCAAATGTTGCTACAACAGCTGTGGCCAATATACCTAGTGGAAGATTGGCAGGGAGATATTCATATGCAGGTGACAGAACGAGGGACACATCTGTTGAAGGTGGAGCTAATGCTTCAGCTATGTTGGGAATTCCTGTTGCTCCAGCTGTAAATGGAGAAGCTTTACCCAGTGAAAATTCATTGGGACAGGGAGTGAGGTAGCTTTAGAAATCTTGTTCCCCGCAGTTGCTGTCGGTTTTTTCTGTAGTCTAGTTGCCGTTTGAAGCAGAAATCCATCACATTGTCGCTCTATAATTTTGTTTTTTTAATCTGCCCCTCATCTTTAATTATGTTCAATTAAATACAATTAATATTTATTGATGCAGAAGAAAGGGTGTGGACTACTTAATTGAAGCTTCGGCAGCTGAAGCTCAAGCTATTAGTGCAACACTAGCTGCTGCTAAGGCTCGACAAATGGGCAATGAGGTAGAATTAACTGATCAGGACTGTAATGCGGATTCTGCACCTAGTGATAGACTTCTCTCAGCTCCAACTAAAGCATACGATTCTTCTATAATGAATTGTGTCCCCTCACATGGAGTCAGGCTGCATCACAGAGCTGTTAGTATTCTCTTCTCCTAATAAATACATACCTTCTATTATTCGTTTTTGTAAAACTTCTTCTTTTAAATTACAGGTAGTAGTAGCTGCAGAAACAGGTGGTGCTTTGGGTGGCATGGTACGACAGCTTTCAATTGATCAGTTTGAAAATGAAAGCAGACGAGTTAATTATGGCACTCCAGAGAGCGCTACTGCTGCCAGAAAATTATTTGACAGGCAAATGTCCATCAGCAGCGTTCCCAAAAAGGTAGACCACACAAATCCAATCATTTGATACAACAACAACAAAGCCTTTTCCCACAATTAAGTAAATCCAATCATTTGATAAATATGAAATATTTTTATGCATCAATATTTTCCTTTTCATGTTCAAAAAGTAAGATGGCCATGTTGGTTGCTAAATTAAATATTTACAAGTTCATTATGCTCTTGTGGATCCTTCCACTCAGATGATCAACTTTAAGCAAAACGAGGTATAATTGAGATTTCTGGTTGTAGAGAATTGCCGTGATGTCTTTAACGTGCCAAGAATGCATTAACTACTGCGAAACAGGAGCGTGATTTTGTTGATGTTCATTCAAGATACTGTATTAAGTTGTGGGTTAAATTGAGATTTTGTCCAATAAAGTTAATTCTAATGATATTATTTTACTCGGTATTCCATGCTTGCTGCACATATTTATACATCATAACCGTTATTTAAGCACATGCTTTCTATTAATATTTCTGGAGATTAGAATACTTATCTGTGATGCTTTATCCATTACCTCTTTTCTTTCCGTCAATATTTAAGTATTGGCTTGTTCAATTATTGTTATTTGTACAGGTTATAGCACACCTTCTGAAACCACGTGGATGGAAACCTCCAGTACAAAGGCAATTTTTTTTGGATTGCGATGAAATTGCAGATCTTTGTGATACTGCCGAACGAATATTTTCTAGTGAACCCAGCATATTGCAAATCAAAGCCCCAGTAAAGATATTTGGTGATTTACATGGTCAATTTGGAGATCTCATGCGGTTATTCGATGAATATGGTTCTCCTTCCACTGCAGGGGATATAGCGTGAGTATTATTTTCACCTTATATAATATTATCTAATGTCTTTTTTTCTTTATTATATCTTTATCAGAATATGTCACCGTCATGGTTTAGTGAAATATGAACTAAAAAGAAAGACCTTAAAAGATCAACATAAGATGTAGTATGATAGCTTAGAGCAAAAGAGTGGATTTTTCTATTAGCACATTATACATACATACATACATAGGCCCAAATTCTCGACATAATCCCAGCCTTTCCTGATATGAAGTGATACAATACCTTATAATTTATGAATTCAAAGGCCTCCACAGTGCTCGTGATGTAGACGAAAAGAATGAGAGGGGGAGAGAGGAGAGAAGAATAATGCGATGCACTTAGCAGGACGAGGGGGAATGTGGTTGAGAGGAGAAACTCTAGAATTTTGGGGGAAGGGGGATAATGGTGGAGGCTCTCTCTAAACCAAAAAACACTCAATTTTAATTCATAACATGATATTTCACAGCAGACTAACATCCCCTTATATAAGAGGACGTGATTACAAAATTACAAAGAGAATCAAATTCAAACTAAATAAAATCCTAATTGACTCTAATTAACTTTATCTACCATAAATATTGAGATTATAATCAATGTCAATTTATTTAATGTAAATAAAATTAACCGACAAACTATTTTATGATGAAAAACCCTAATGCCGAGAAGTCCCTAAATTACAATTTGCTTCAATTCGATTTAACTTGTCAATTTAGGAAATATTGCATCAATTCTGCACCACTTGAAAAAAATTCATCTCTTTATGAATTGCTCAATCTTTGATCCGTTGTTGGAGAATGTGATCTGAAGTTGTTGGTTCATCTTCCCAATTTGAGCCAATTTTTTCTTCCTTTCAGCATTACGTTTGTAATTTTTTCCACCAGGAAATGTGACTGCAATTTTTCCTCTTCAACTAAACTAATTCCCGCCCACAAGTTCCCTCCAACTTTAACCTTTATATAAAATGTTTTAGGAGGAGGGGCCTCCTTGCAATGTCCAGACTCCAAAATCAGCCCCCCATCCCCAAATTGAGGGGGGGTACAATTTCCCTTTGAGAAGATACCCTAACAGCTATTAGGGTTTTATGTTCCCCAATCTTTAGGATGTGTTAACTCGATGTGGAGAGAATGAGGACACTGCATCTGCGTCGAGCATTGTAGGAGCGACGCCACTGATGGCGACGACAATGGTATTGACTACTCCATTCGTAGCACGTGGAATCAGACGGTGGCACCAAGGCGCGAGGGACTCGAAGGGGATTTGGGAAGATCGGTAGCGGCACGAAGAGTGTAGGCTGCGGAAACTGCTGGTGCACGCGGGGGGGGGGGGGGTGTCGGCGACAGCACACGACTAGCAGGAGTGTTTGGAACTTGTAGTAGGATCGAGGGAATTGGCGTTGGTGATGGTGGTATTGCAGTTTGTGGGGAAGCTAGGTTTGTGGGTGGTGCGATGGGGGATGGGGCCTCCGGTCGGGGGCAGAAGCTGGGCTGGTGGTTCAGCTGGAGGGGTCGATGGGGTTGGTAGTGGGGTGGCGGTGATGTGGGGTCCGACAGTGGTGGTGGCAGCGACTCGGCCTTTTGGACAACATCTTCATATGAGAACAGATGAATGATTTCATATTCTTTATTTGCAAGACCTTTATCAGTGATTAATCCAACTTTTTCTTCATTTTCATGGCCTTTGTCTTAGATGATGGCTTCGATTTCGTTGTCTTCTTGTTTCATGAGCGCAACGATTTCATCTTGTATAAATTCAGCGTGTTGTAAATGTTGGAGAATGTAAGATCCATGTTGAAAGATCCTCAAGGAACTTTTTCCTTTCTTCTAAACATCACTTGAAGTATTCTTTCATCCAACATCGAAGAGATAATGATGTGAATGCTTGGCTCCGCTTCTTCTTGTAATCAATAGGATTGTTAACTTGTAGGAACGAGTCGAAGGCTATGCTCTGGTACCAATTGATACAACAACAAAGCCTTTTCCCACATTAAGTAGGGTCAAGTACATGGATTCTTTGCTTCCTATTCAGATCTATCTTGGCTCATTCTCTTGCTTAGATCCAAAATACTAAGATCCCTTTCGATAGTCTCATTGCAACACTTCTTGGGCCTTTCTCACGCTCTCTTAGCCAACTCAATATCCCAAAACCCCCATCTCCTAATTGGTACATCAACCGACCTCCTTTGGAAATGACTAAACTACCTTAAGCAGTTTTCTTGCATCTTATCCTCGATCGGAGTTACACTAACTTTTATTCTGATTGCAACATTCCGAATCCGATCTTTATGTGTATGTCTACACATTCACCTTAGCATTTTCATTTCTGTTACCGCCATTCTCTGCCATATGTCTATGGTTCACAGGTCAACATTCAGATCTATAGAGTATAGTAGGTCTCACGGTTGCTTTGTAAAAATTTCCTTTGATTTTCAAAGGAACTTTTTTATCACATATAATAATAGAGGCTCCTCTCCACTTTAGCCAGCCTGCATTTATTCTATGGTAACTCTCCATCGATTTCCCCATCATCTTGTAAAATAAATCCCAAGTATCTAAAAGAATTTTTCTTCTGAATATCATCGTCACCAATCTTCACTTCGATTCCTTCACCATTGCTTCCAGCAAAGTATCAGAATCTTTCTTCTGATACCAATTGATGCAGATGGAAAAACGTGAGAGGGAGATATGAGAGAAGAATAACACGACGCGCTTCTCGGGATGAGGGAGGAACGAGGTTGAGAGGAGAAACCCTAGAATTTTGGGGGAAGGGGGATAATGGTGGAAGCTCTCTTCAATCCAAAAATACATAATTTTACTTCATAGCATAATCTTTCACAGTAGACTACCATCCCCATTATATAAAAGGGTGTGATTATAAAGTTAGAAAGATAATTAATTTCAAACTAAATAAAATCCTAATTGACTCCTCGTTGACTCTAATTTGACTCTAATTAAATTAATCTAGCATAAATATTGAGATTACAATCAATCTCAATTTATTTAACATAATTAAAATTAACTTGCAAATTAATTTAAGATAAAAACTCCTAATGTTGAGAAATCCCCAAATTCACAGTTTGCTTCAATTCGATTCAGCCTGTCAATTTGGGAAAATATTGCATCAGCCAGTCACATTCTCAACATCCTCTCGGTCAACTCAGAGTGCATGGTACTCATCTTGTTACGATACACCGTGTGTGTGTATGAGGGCAGAGAGTATGTGCCCATGGACACACACAACTTTGTGTGCTCACTAAGTTCTAAATGTCAAATCCCTAGTGTGAATAGTATCATGCATTAATAAACAATCAATGACTCCTGTGAAACAAAATCTGCATCACTTAATGGATAGATTATAGAATTCAAATGGTCCGAAATTTTAATATAGTCTATATTTTATAGTATGAATTAAGATCAACGGTTTCGATTTTTATTTTAATTGAAAAGACACGTCATTTTAGCCATGGACGCACACAATTGTGTGTGCCCTTGGACACATCCCCCCCCCCCCCCCCCCCCCCCCCCTCTATATATATATCCGTAGATTTAGGTCCAAACTCTTGACACAATCCGGCCTTTCCTGGTATGCAGTAATACAATACCTTATATTTTATGAATTCAAAGGTCCACACAATGCCAGTCACATTCTTAGCATCCTCCGTTCAAGTCCGCGTGCATGATACTCATCTTTTTACGATACACCTTCTAACAAAATACCTACCCATACACTCAACACTCTTCATGTGGAAAGAGTAGGTAGGTTAGGTGCATGATACTCGTCTTGTACATGATGCAATCATGCACGTGATACAAAATACAGTTGCTAGTGACATAATTGATAATCAACTGTGTTAGATGAGTAGTAGTTGAGATGCATATAATTTTTCATTGAGCTGATTGTGCTACAGGCTACAGCCGATTCTCACTTGATGAAGAGTTAGAGTAGAGATCTTGGGAAGAAATTATAAGCCCAGTGGGCCAATATCATGAGTAGAAGATAGTAGTTCTTTGCTTTCCTCTATTGTGTACAATTAGGAGTTCTAAGAAGGATCTCAAAGGTATTATTAGGTGATAAAACTACAGTAGGTGCTGTATAAGGACTCGGGAAGACTTTATTCCCAAGCAGCAGCGGAAATGGGAAAGGGAATCCAACCATTTTTTTGAAAGAGAGGATTTTTAACTGAATTAGTAACAATACAATCTCAAATCTGCTACCCCAGGTAGCAGTGATTGTGGCACAAAGGTCCCAGTACCCCGTCTACACTAGTCAATTATCTCCTAAGATGATGCAACACAAATTGGAGTTGGAGCTAAATTAAGGTGCGCCGGCTATCTTTTTGTCTACTATGTGTCCATCGTAATATTATTTTTTTGTAAATAAATTAAGATGTATGGTAGATGATTTAGTTATTTAAAATGTCTTTTTTATGAGTTAAGTCAAGGTTTTTATTAAAAAAAAATATAATCTCATTCTCCATATAAAATGGCTTTTAGGTAGGTTAAAATTCAGATTTGAGATAATGAAATTGGAGTTTCTCCATCTTCTCCCCCCTTTTATCTCATTTTGCATCTCCACGCTCCTCAACTAAAAAATCTCATGCTACAGGCATACTCTCCTATTTTTTTCTCACTCCTCCATATATTACCTCCCACATTAATTTTTTCTGCATAATCGGTATTAGAGCATGGTACCACCCTTCGTATTATCACTGATGGAAGTATTTTAAGATGCATATATGAAGCTATAATGGCATTTTTTGGAGATTACGTACTCATTGACACACCTTCAAAATACGTTAATTTAGTGCAACATTCAAATCTCCTACAGTGTCAAAACCACCATAGTTGGATTCATCCGTGCCGCTCGATCTCAGATTTGACCTCGTTTTCGGCCATTGTTCAGATGATGCCTCCATCACAACATCAACCCTAGTAGAATTTGCACCGACATTTAGATACGTGAGCCTCATGCACTCCTATTTATTCAACCCGATCACGAGCGCATGCATGCCATGGTGTTTCCGGCATTGTTCAACCCTCCTTGTCCAGCTCCGTTGTCGAACATGATCTGCCTTTGCCTGACCCATGAGGCCACCTATGTAGCACTGTTGCGCACAGAAAACACTATGTAAAGGTCTACTATTGGCCTCCATTGTCATCTTGTGATTTACTGCCATTGTCATCTCTTGAGCCACGTGCCACCATCATCGATATTGCGCAGTCGAGTGCCGTCGCCTCTCTTATTAGCTACATCGCCTTGAACTTAAGGATGAGCATTAGTTTGGGCCGGCCTGATCCAACCTATGAATTCGACCCTTGAGCTCGACCAAACCAAGCCTGATGTGGGGGCTTGGGCCAAAAATATAGGCCACTAAATAAAAGTTATGGGTTTGGGCTAACCTCGATGGAGATCCATCAACCTAGCGGTCTGATTCAGAGAAGGGTCCAATAAGAAAACCCTTGTAACAACCTGTGATCATATATTAAATATTTTAGTCATACTCCCAACCAATCTTCGATGTATAGATACTTGTAATGTCACCTCTCTTGCAACAAATTTATGGTTGAACTTTCATCGCAACATTACTTTTCTCACTGCACGACGAAAGATTTGTACGTTTCTTTGGGCCATCTGGTTGGCTAGAAATGGTGCTGTATTTCAAGGTGGGAGATTCTATTATGAGAATGATATTGAGCGTGCCAAAGCTCTGGTGGATGTTTGGCACTTGTAAGTGTCATTTGTATAGTGATTTATATATTTTTTTGGATAGATCTTTAAAGGGAGGTTCATCCCATCTTTTCTTAAAAAAACATTACTTTTCTCACTGCACGACGACTAAAACTCCTCTCCTTGTCCCCCCCCCACACGTGTCTCACACAGTCTATCCTCTTTATCTTTGAATAGTTGTTTTCGAATCTTTTCATTTTGTACACAGTCCTCGCTATGCTCATTTCCTTCTCATTGTTTAGTCCTAGC
Source organism: Ottelia alismoides (assembly GCA_037367405.1). Taxonomy (NCBI): domain Eukaryota; kingdom Viridiplantae; phylum Streptophyta; class Magnoliopsida; order Alismatales; family Hydrocharitaceae; genus Ottelia; species Ottelia alismoides. Next base: position 90,872 of record JAZKJV010001464.1, on the reverse strand, counting down.
ATAGGTACCTTTCATTGCTCTTCTCTATGTTGCCATCATGAAAAGATTAAATGAGACGACCCAATCCGAACATGCACATATATTACATGGCCTCAAATTTCAGCGAAATTCAGTCGAATTTCTGTCGAATATCGATATCCAGTCGAAATCGAAATTTGACCGAAATGACCGAAATATGGGGGTCCTAGTACAAGAAATGACCGAAATGACCGAAATTTCGGTCGAAATTCCACCGAAATTCCATCAAAATTCTGTTTTGGTCGATACCGAAATGGTGACCGAAACCGACATTTAAGGCCTTGATATATTAGTTGGACTAGGTCGAGTTGTGGGTCGATCGAGATAAAAAATTATAGGTTATGACCCGGCTCACGATTTATCCAATTAATGGGCCTTGGGTTGGGTTACCTTTGACATGAAGGAATTCGACTCGGTTCACACGATCTTCTAGGTTTCCTTGCTCGCCATTGCCTGCAGCTCGCATGTCACATCGATCGAATTCGAGCAGATGAAAGTTGACCCCACCACAAGGATTAGTGGCGTGTCACCATCTCTCGACACACAACCTTGTTCTTGATTGCGTCGTTTGCCAAGTATCGAACCCTAGCACGTGTGAAAAGCAATGTTTCTTAACAAAAGGTTGGAGAGATCAAGGGGCACCTATAAGAACCATTGCCATTTTTTAAAACAAAGTTACCTTGGAAGAACCCTTCCACAATCTTCTATGAAGAGATTAAACTTGAGGAACCTTAATAACAAGACATTGGAATGAAGGGTAGAATAGTTACAGTTTCTCCACCTCCACATAAAAAATACAAAAGAAATGTCTCAAAGTTTGCTGGAAGAATTATGTGAAAATATTGTGTTGTTTCTCATAAGAATAACTCTCCCTTATATAGAGGAATTTTAGGATTACTGAAACAATTACACACACACCCCTGAGGTATGAATTAAATAATGTAAACCCAAAATATTCTTCAATACCCCCCTCAAGCTGGAGCATAGATGTCCATCATGCTCATTTTGAAGATATCTCTGGTGAATAGGGGATAAGGTAAGAGGCTTGGTGAAATATTAGTTGTTTGTTCTTCCGAGGTTTCCGACTCCATCTTAATATTTCCTTGTTGAATTGTATCCCTTGTATAATGGCAGTCTACCTCCACATGTTTGGTGCATTCATGAAAGGTATGATTATTTGTAATGAAGACTGCAACAACATTGTCACAACGCATTATCATAGAGCTTGGATCTGGTAAGTGTAAATCCTTGAGAACCGACTTGATCCACATTAGTTCGGTGGTGGCGTAGGCCATTGCTATGTATCCAGATTCTGCACTGGATCTGGCAATGGCCGCTTCTTGCATTCCAAGTGATTAGATTACCAGCAAGATAGGTGTAGTGATCTGTATAGATTATCTGTCATTGGGGCGTCCTGCATAGTCAGCATCAGAATAGGACATAATATCAAGTTTCTTTCTACAAGTGAATAACATGCCTTTTCCTGGAGCAGATTTCAAGTATCTTAGAATCATCACAAGTGCCTCCCAATGTACTTTGCATGGCTTAGCCATGAACCGACTTGCCTGATTAACAATAAAAGAGATATCAGGTCTAGTAATTGTAACATACATGAGTTTTTCTACCAGGCATCTGTGTTGTTTTGCATCAGCATATATAGGTGAGTCTCCATATATTCGTGCATTGGATCCATAGGAATAGATGTTGGTTTCGCTCCTAAGTTCCTAACATTCCCGTTTAATGCAGAAGATCCATAACATATTTCCTTTGTGAGAGAATCATGCCACCAATATTTTTTGCGACTTCGATGCTTAGGAAATAACGAAGTTCTCCTAAGTCTTTGGTGACAAAGTGTTCCATCAGATACCTTTTAGTATCTGTTATGCCACTAGTATCATCTCCAGTTAGAATTATGTCATCAATATAAACTAACATAGCAACCATTCCTTTCTTTGTTTTCTTGACAAATTGAGAACGATCTGTCGTAGAGCAAACAAAATCATCCTTGGGCATAATGTCACATAATTTCTGAAAGGGATATTTACACCTATAACCCTGAGTAATTTCGTAATTGCCCCAAGAACCCTCGATAATCACGAAGTACATCGAGAACCCGAATAATGCTTAACCTTTACATGGCATAACCCTATGTCAAGTTCCGTCTAAATTATCCGTTAACTATGACGGAAGTCATATGTTGACAATTTTACCCTTCGAAATACATCATATTTATAACATGAAGCCATTCTGTAGATAAACAAAATGAAACCCCAGACCCCTCTGCTCGCCTGCAAGGCCTTCGGTCCGAGCTCCCCCTACGTATAGCTCTACCCGCAAGCTCCCCCCTTCCCGCCGCTCGCCCGCAAGCTCCAGCACCCCCCGTGCATGCCTCCGCCCTGCATCCCCACCCCCTGCCCCGTGCGCGCCTCCGCGGTTCCAACCCTCCCCCTCCAGCACCCGCGCCTCCGCCTCCCGCTGTCGCATGACTCGCCCTTCCCCTCTGCTGCATGACCCGCGCCTCCCTCCCGCCGCATGACCCGCACCTCCCACCCGCTGCATGAACCCGCGCCTCCGCCCCCGCATGCCAGCTCCAGCCCTCCCCCCGCGCCTTTGCCTCCCGCTCGCTCGCATGCGTGGGAGCTCACCCGCCCCCGCTCCTGCAAGCTCCAGCTACACGCCTCCGTCTCTGCCCCCTCCGCCGCCATGCAACCCCACCCCCTGCCCCCGTTCCTGCAAGCCCCAACCCCATCCTCCCCCACCCCCACCCTGCTCCCGCAAGCTCTAGCTGCACCCACCGCTCCCGCAAGCTCCAGTTGACGCCTCCATCTCCGCCCCCTCTCCCGCACGCGCCAGTCCCCATCGTCGTCCTACAAACCCACTCCCTACCCCCGCTCTCGCAATCTCCAACCCCTCCCCCCGGCTCCCGCAATCTCTACCTGCAACCTCTAGCGCTGATGCAGCGTGGAACAAAAAAGGGCCGTATATTTATTTAATTTTATATGTTAATTATGTTTATTTGAGTCGTCGTATTTTTAATTAAATAAATGGGATCGCATGTGATCTCAATTAGTTAGAGATTTGAATTTCAAATTAGTCGGTTAGTCGGTTAGAGTCAATTTAAGATAGTTAGTTTGAATTTGAATTTGAGTCTATTTTTGTAACCTCATCCCTCCTATATAAAGGGATGACAGGCTATAGTGTTAGACAGTTCAGTTGATAATCAATTTGAGATTTTATCTCCCTCTCTTGAATTTCTCTCCTCTCTCAATGTGGTCTTCACGTTTCTTCCTCCCCAAGTCTCGCGCAACAGGCGTGCCTTCTCCTCTTCTCCCCTCCAATTTCTTTTCCCACCAATAATCCACCGTTCAAAATCAATTTTTATCGCCGCGGCAAAATCCTGTTTGCATCAATTTGGTATCAGAGCATGGCATCTAGGTCATCCTCATGATCTGGCGATCCCTCTCGTCACTCACGCAGAAAGTCCAACGGATCTCGCCCTAACAACCGTGCATGGCGTGCTGAGGTTAGACAAACACTATCGAATATGCTCCAAGTTCTTTCACAGAATAGAGTCATTGACGCGACAACTAGAAGAACTCATTGCCAAAAAGGCCGATGAAACTTTCGTCCAAATTCCTAATGAAGAGAGCCAAGAAAACTGCGCCGTCCTCAACAATATGCTCGCTGTCCCGGCCGTTTCAGAGGAGGAAAACGTCGACCTGCTTGCTGTCCAGGTGATTCCCGACTCAAAAATCCACAGAAATCGCTCTACAGCCCGCCCGCCGCCCTCTCACGAACCCCCTGCCCCACCCCCACCTCTGCCACCCCCCGGCGCCAACCCCACACAACCAAGCCCACCCGTTGCACTCCTACACCCTCCAACGATACCCACAGCCCCAAACCCACCGGCGCCGCAGTCAATCCCACCCCTGTCCCCGACCCCAACGGTCCCTCCCGCGAGCCCCACGCCTCAACCACTCCTCAGACCGCCGCTGCAGCGCCACCCTCCCCGTGCCCTCGACCTCCGCCATCCTCCCTCCTCGCCTCTACCTGCACAGACACCCCCCCACTGTGCACCCCTCCTCGCGCCTCCACCTCCCCTTGTCGCCGCCATCCCCGCATACATCCCCTCCTCACGCCTCCACCTTCCCCCTCCCCCGCCAACCTCCAACGCACTCACACCATCACGGGCCCGCCCCCTCCCACGCGTGAATCTACGCGCTTCCAACTCTCCTCATCGCCGCCCTCCCGCCTACACCTCCCCCTCGTCACTGCGCCCGCTTACCTCTCTCCCAAACCCTTTCTTCCGCTGCTTCTGTGACCACCAACCCCCTCGGCCACTGTCGCCACCGCCCCAAGCGCCCCAACCCGATTACCTCTCTCGGAATCTTAGGGTCTGGCGCCACCCATGTCCCTTCATCCCAAGCACGCGCCGCCGCCTCTTATATTGGACGCGCAAAACCCTAGCGAGGGATTTCTCGGCAGCCGTTAGTGAGTCCCTAAAATAAGGGATGAGGGTTTGATTTGGAGAATTTGCAAAAACTTTGGTGGTAAATTAAGGAGAGATATTTCAAGTGAAGAGGTAGAAAAATTACACTTCAACCCCCTGGAGCGGAGATATTTTAAAAGAAGTGCTGAAAAGAGGAAATCTGGAAAACCTTCTTATCCTATTAGGATTAGGACCATGGGTTTCACCTATTTAAAGACCCCATGGCTTCATTTATTGGACACATCTACTCCTCTACTCTCCTTGTGCTATTGCTTTGCTATGGATTCTTCAAAGGTCATGTTGTTCATGCCTCATCAATTTTTCAATCACCGCAATGAGGAGACACAGTTCATGAAGACGTCGCCATTTGCGTCACACATGTTCTTCCAACATGAGGTTGACGATTCCGGATACCGCACCAACGCCATCTGGGTTCCACCGTTTGCTCCACATCTATTCTTCCACGAGGCGAATAAGAAAGTTGACATCAAAGTGGCAAGCGTCAAAGATCCAGTAATTCGTCGGGAGACGAATTTTTAAAAGCGAAGGAGAGTTGATGCAGCGTGGAACAAAAATATAGGACCGTATATTTATTTAATTTTATATGTTAATTACGTTTATTTGAGTCGTCGTATTTTTAATTAAATAAATGGGATCGCATGTGATCTCAATTAGTTAGAGATTTGAATTTCAAATTAGTCGGTTAGTCGGTTAGAGTCAATTTAGGATAGTTAGTTTGAATTTGAATTTGAGTATTGTTAGAAAATCGGAAGCGGAAGCGAAAACATGGAACAAGAATAAGAAATATGAACAACGGGCTTTTTACGTGGAACCCTACTCCGTGAGGAGCGGGATAAACCACGGGAGAAGCCCTTAACGGGGCATGCTATGCATTACTTTTTCTCAATGGATACAAGAGGTCTGGAGCTCCTTATATAGCCTCTTCAGAGCCTCCAAGTCCCACCACTAGGCGGTATGGGACTAAACACTGGATGGGGTAAATGGATCTTTTCCAGGATCCATTTACCCTGCTACAACTCAATAGGCGCATACAACGAATGCTCCAACACTCCCCCTCAAGCTGGAGCATGCAATGCTCAGCTTGGACAAACAGACAGAAACTCAACTCAACGCTACATGACACTACGGACAATATCAACCCAACGCGCACATTGCTGCAGTCGAGGACGTTGCTTCTCATGCCGTGCAGGTGAGGAGGACGAACGGGCTGGAGTGTGAGACAACTGAAGACTCGGAATCTGACCATCGAGTCTGAACTGCGCCTGAATTCTCCTCGTCGGAGAACTGGGTCTCTCCCATCTGACTCAGAGAATGGTGCACTGCTCTGGTGTACCTATGATACCACATGAAAACCCTTGCCAACATATGGCATAAGGAATGGTTCTCTACTCTGGAGTCCCTATGGCCCACATGAAAACTCTGACCGAACAACAAGAATCTTGATGGGGGCCTATGACAATGATGGCAACATATGCTCATCTGAAAATGACCGCCAACTCGTGCGTCTCTGAACTGCAGACTCGGAAAACAATCGTTGAGTCTGAACAACTACGCATCAAACTGGGACTCGGAATCTGAACGCCGAGTCTGGAATTGCGCATGTAGAATCTTCATCTGTAGAGTCTGAACAATTGATTGGCCTGGAATCTATCATCTGAATCTGGATCATGCAACAGACCTGTAACTCTACATATATACTCCCCCTTTCTCCCATACTTGTCGGAAAACATGATCGTCGACCAAGTTGGGAGAAGACAAGATAGAAGTTTTTTTTTTGAAAAACATTTTTTTAAAGTCGTTTCACTTTTTTTTCGGCTTTCAATCATTTTTTTGAAATGCGTGCGGCTCTTTTTTTTATTGCACGTGCCTTTTTTTTTCAACAAATTTTTTTCGATTTTTTTGTTTTAGCTGCATCGTCATTTTTTTTCTTTCCGGTTGTTTTTTTTCTCTCTCAAAATTTTCTCTCTTTTTTTTCTAACATGCCGAAGCCCTCCTGCAGTTTTTTTAAAGTAAATGCGGTCAGGCCCACTCGAGTCCCCGTTGGGCTCTTCAAAGAAATAACTAAAATTTATTTTAGAAAAAAAACGGCCCTGTCTTATTAGGGTTCCCTGCCTGGGAACCCTTGACACAAAGGCCCGCCGCCTGCCAAGGGTTTGAGGATGGAGCGCCATCAGCGGCACATGGAGAGCGCCGCCGCAACAAGGGGCACCGCGGCCTGGAGTTGCCACCGCCGAGATGGGAGGCGCGCGAACCCGCAGCCACCTGCTGCGAGGAAGGAGGGATCGGTGTCCAGGAGGCGGGAGAGTCGCACTGCCGCCAGGAGCTTTGGGACGCATCGCATCCGATTGAGATGAGATGGGTTCTGCCTGGGTTGAAGGGATGTTGCGAGAAGATCTGACGGAGAGGAGGAGGTGCCTGGACATAGCGCGTGAAGAAGTCTGGAGGACTCGAGATGAGTTGCCGCACCGCCTGCGCAGGACTGGGATGAGGCCGGTGCTCTGTCGCACGGGAGGGGCTGCCTGGAGTCGAATCATCGTGCCGTTCCCACGTCTTTGATGAGAGAATGGAGTGTGCCTCTTCGTGCCATCGAGAACTCACAGGCGATGATGGAGGCTTGCGTCACAAGCCATCTCGCCTGGGTACCGCTATCGTCACAAGCCATAGGGACAAGGGTGTGTCGGCGTTGATAAGGAGAGCCTCACTCGAGGCACTAGAGGCAGCCTGGCTGTAGAGGAAGCCGCCAATCAGGAGATGCGGTGCTAGATCTGCATCTGGGGAACCTCTCGAGGGAGAGCATGACTAACTCCAAGAATTAGGGTTTGGAATCGAAACCCTATAACACAATTTCAAATAAAAATCTTCAAGAGCATCTTCAACAAGAGCACCGATTGAATCTTCTCCATAAATCAAATCTCGAATGAATCAAGAACATAAAAAAACACGAGAATCGAACCCGCTCTGATACCATGTTAGAAAATCAGAAGCGGAAGCGAAAACATGGAACAAGAATAAGAAATATGAACAACGGGATTTTTACGTGGAACCCTACTCCGTGAGGAGCGGGATGAAACCACGGGAGAAGCCCTTAACGGGGCATGCTATGCATTACTTTTTCTCAATGGATACAGGAGGTCTGGGGCTCCTTATATAGCCTCTCCAGAGCCTCCAAGTCCCACCACTAGGTGGTATGGGACTAAACATTGGATGGGGTAAATGGATCTTCTCCAGGATCCATTTACCCTGCTACAACTCAATGGGCGCATACAACGAATGCTCCAACAAGTATATTTTTGTAACCTCATCCCTCCTATATAAAGGGATGACAGGCTATGGTGTTAGACAGTTCAGTTGATAATCAATTTGAGATTTTATCTCCCTCTCTTGAATTTCTCTTCTCTCTCAACGTGGTCTTCACGTTTCTTCCTCCCCAAGTCTCGCGCAACAGGTGCGCCTTCTCCTCTTCTCCCCTCCAATTTCTTCTCCCACCAATAATCCACCGTTCAAATCAATTTTTATCGCCGCGCCAAAATCCTGTTTGCATCAAGCGCCCCCCCCTCCCGCAAGCGCCAACCGCCGCCCTGCAGCCCCACTCTCTGCCCCCGCTCTCGCAAGCTCCAACCCCCCTGGCTCCCTCAAGCTCCACCAGCACCCTCCAACACCCCCCTGTATCCACCGCCCCCGCTCGCCCACATTCGAGCTCAAGCACCCCCTCTCATGTGCCTCCGTCCCCCGCTCGCCCGCGTGCGAGCTCCAGACAAACCCCCGCGCCTCCTCCCCCGCGACCTCCAGCCCCCCCGCGCCCACATGTGAGCTCCAGCAACCCCCTCCCCTGTGCCTCCGCACCTCCGTCCCCCTCTCGCCCGCATGCGAGCTCCTGGCAACCCCCACGCCTCCTCCCCCTGCGAGCTCCAGCCCCGCAACCCTCTCCTTCCTTTTTTTTGATTAATCTCAACCTTTGGATCACGGATTGGTTAGATTAACTCAGCCATCTGGTTGGGTTAATGAACTAAACTAACGGAGGGTTATGGGTGTAAAACGGAACAGTTACCCAGGGTCTTGGGTGTAATTCATGACTATCGAGGAATCCTAGGGTAATTACGAAATTTCTCAGGGTTATGGGTGTAAATATCCCTTTTTGAAATCTGATTCTGGGGCTTTATTTGAGACCATATATCGCCTTATAGAGTCTGCACACCTTATGATATTCTTCCTTGGTCTCAAAATCATGAGATTGTTGCATATATACTTCTTCATCCAAATCTCCATACATAAGCATTACATCCAGTTGGTAGAGTGGCCATGAGAGCTGGATTGCGATGGAAATAAGAATCGGCATCGTAGGTAGGCGAGCCAGTGTCATTGTAATCCATGTCATAGGTTTGAGTGTACTTCTTTGCTAATGGTTTAGCCTTATAACATTCCACCGAACCATCCAGAAGATGTTTGGTGGTAAAAACCCACCTGCGACCAATCACAGTTGCATCCCTTGGGGGTTCAACAAGCTGCCATGTACCTCTTGACAAAATCGTCTCCATTTCCTCTTTCGTAGCCGCGTTCCATTCAATAATGCTAGTTGATGAGTGGATGGAATTGTAATAGCAGAAAGCCCATCCACAAAAGTCTTGCATTGCACAAATAGTTTCTACGTGGACACATGGTTGGAGATAGGGCGTAGAGTGCACATATGTTTCCCTTTTCGAAGAGTTATGGGAAGATCATAATGATCTTAGGAGTCTTGAATCTCCTCCTCAGCAGCCTGCTCACCGATATGCGGAATATCCTCAAATACAATATCATCAAGGTCCTTATGTTGATATACCTTGGGATCAAGTGCTGGTGTGATGAGAGCGGGTACCATCCGACGAGTATACACTACCCGAAATCATTGACTATTATTGCCGTGAGTGTCTTGGGTCGGAGGCCTGGTTTGAGGAGATGGCATAGGAAAACCGACAGTCTCTATGTCCTAAGAAGGGACAACCCGAGAGCATGGCCTCAAATTTCAGCGAAATTCGGTCGAATTTCTGTCGAATATCAATATCCGGTCGAAATCGAAATTTGACCGAAATGACCGAAATGACCGAAATATGGGGGTCCTAGTACAAAAAATGACCGAAATGACCGAAATTTCGGTCGAAATTCCACCGAAATTCCATCGAAATTCTGTTTTGATCGATACCGAAATGGTGACCGAAACCGACATTTAAGGCCTTGCCCGAGAGCCAAAGGAGGAATAGTGTGCTTTAATATATTGGGGTGAACACCATTGAGTGTATCCCCCTTTTCTTGGCTTCAAGAAAAAAAAGGAGGAATAGTGTGGTATGGACTCAGAAGATAGCATCTATAACATAGTAACGATTATGTGCATGATCATAATATCGATAATCCTTCTGGGTTCTAGAGTTGCCTACAAAGACACATTTCATAGCCCAAGGAGAGTTTGTCGGGGCCAGGAGAATGAATGTGGACAAAAGATGTGCACCCAATGATTTTAGGTGGAACAAGGAATAGGTTCTTGTCAGGGAAGAGTAGAAAATACAGTGCTTGTTTTTCAATATGGTGGATGCCATACGGTTAATTAAATATGTGGCCGTGAGAACAATATCGCCCCAAAAAGAGAGAGGGGTCGCACTTTGAACCAATAAGTATGAGCCACATCATGGATATGACGGTGCTTCCTTTCAGCCACACCATTCTGTTGGGATGTATATGGGCTTGATGTTTGGTGGATGATCCCATGCTTGGTTAGAAAAGAGCGGAGATACTGATTACCGGAATCAAGAGCATTATCAGTACGAGTAGTCTTAACATGAAAATCAAACACATCTTTCATTTTCATAAAAAAGTTTTTCATAACAGTACTGACTTCAGACTTTGACTTTAAAAGAAAGACCCACGAAACTCGGGTAAAATCATCATCAACAACAAGATAAAACTTATGTCACAAATGATATGGGACCTGGCTAGGTTCCCACACATCAAAATGAACTAAGTCAAAAACAGATTTTCCAATACGACCAGGATGACTTGGAAAAGTGCTCCGATGGTGCTTTCCAAGTTGACAAGCTTCACATTGCAATGATGTAGAAATATGAATTTGAGGTAAGATTCTTCGTAATTTTGGTAGAGGTAGGTGGCCAAGATGCAAGTGCCATGTTTAGACAGACCTAGTAGATGTAGAAACAGGGCCCGCAAAAGGAGATTGCGTCAAATGGTAGACACCTCCTTCTTCACAGCCACAATCAATCACGGGGTCCGTCGGTATATCCTGAAGATAAGTGAACACTGGATAAAAAATGACTCGACAATTAAGCTCCTTAGCAATTCTTGATGCAGATAAAAGACTCATGGGAAATTTAGGAGCTAGAAGAACATTATGTAGCTGAATATTTGGAACCACTTGGACTTCCCCATGTCTAGCAATGTGTGATAATATACCATCTGCCACCACGATTTTACGACATGGTGCAACCTTGTGAAGTGTAGTAAATTGATTCTTGTTGCCACAATGTGTCGTGATGCACCCGAATCAACCAACTAATCATGCATATCTGAAGGATTAGATGAATTAATATATGCATAACTCAATGTAGGTATACCCGAGGGATCGACGAAAGCTGCAATTTCAGTAGAAGTGGTACCCATGGTAGCTCCTGATAAAGATGATTATGGTGTAACTACATGGTGGTTCAACCATTGCATTAGATCCTCATATTCTTCTCTGGATATTCCCGACGAGATATCATCTTGTGCTGGTATGGCCTGATGAGCCATCAGAGGTCTTCCATGCTTCCCCGAACAACAATCTTTAGTGTGGCCCAAGCGGCCACAAAAGGCATACATGGTCTTTCCACGTTCGAGATCACGACTATGTTCCCTACCTCTAAAGAACGTCCTTCGGCCTATGCATGAGGGTACCACCATAGCTGATGTGGTCTCAACGCGACTCTCTGCTGGAAGGGATAATATAGACAACCTGCTAAGCCTGTTGAAGGCTTCTTCTATAAACGAAATCTCAGAAGCAGTGGTCATATGTGCTCGAGTGGCTTCATATATAGGATCCAACCCTTCAAGGAATAGTTCAACCATCAATTGATTTCTGAAAGCAATCTGCATTGAACACGTGCAAATGAGCATATAGGAGTTCAACCTATGGAACCCTGAGTTCAATGCATTATAGAACTGAGCAAGGGGACGACCACTTTACTTGATTTGAAACATATCCACATACGTCTGAAGAATCTTAGCATAATTCTTCTCTTCTGATTATGTCTTGCGAAGACTATCCCACATGCATTTAGTCGTTTTGCAATGCACAATATCATTCGTGATGTGTGAAATGCAACTACTTGTACCCCACGCCTTGACCATAGTATTGTCCTTTTTCTATGTTGCATTCGTGTCAGTCTTCTCAGTTAGTTCCTCTTTGGTAATGATGTGCTCTTTATCATGCCCTATCAGGTTTAGAAGCATGGCCTCAAATTTCAGCGAAATTCGGTCGAATTTCTATCGAATATCGATATCCAGTCGAAATCGAAATTCGACCAGAATATGGGTGCCCTAGTACAAAAATGACCGAAATGACCGAAATTTCGGTCGAAATTCCGTTTCGGTCGATCACTGAAATGGTGACCGAAACTGACATTTAGGACATTGTTTAGAAGAGTCTGTGACCACATCACATAATTTGTACCACCTAACTTGGTAATTGTACGAAAGAATAGAGGAATCTACTACCTCGGACATAATTTCTCAACAATTAGAGAACCAACCACACAATCACAGCAGAAGCAACATGAGGACTAAATCAACAAAGGTAATCTCAGATCATGCAATCTAGGTCATGATGACCTCTTTAAGTCGTAATCAAAATATGGTGCAAATAACAACAGTAACTTCTTGATATAGAGAATACCAAACTTGGATGTCTCTGTAATGCATGACATGTCCCCAGGGAGGGCTGAAATCTCTGTAGGTGGAGATGCAGTCTGGAATCGATGGAAGATAGTTGTCGTGACTCTTGGAATGCCACTTGCAATGATGGCCTTGCTAGAGAGGCGTTGGAGGCGAGCTGGAGGTGGAAATCACGGGTGAGGAGGCCGAAGTTGCTAGAGAGGTGAGCTGGAAACCTTGCGGAGAGGAAGGTCGGAGAAAAGAGCCGCGACGGGAAGGTGGAGGTCCATTCGCGCTGCCAAGTGTGACTGGAGAGCCGGAACTCGAGGGCGAAGCGGAGATGCTGGAGACGCGGAAGGAGTTTTCCGTGACTTTTAGGTCTCCGGACCCGCAAGAGGGAGCCCCTCTTTAGGGCTCTGATACCATCTCAAAGTTTGCTAGAAGAATTATGTGAAACTGTTGTGTTGTTTATCATTAGAATAGTTCTCCCTTATATAGAGAGAAGGTTAGGTTACTGAAACAATTGCACTCACCAATAAGTATGAACTAAACAATGTAAACATAAAATATACTCCAATAAAATGATGAGAAGTGGAAACCCCAATAATTCTTCCAATGTCACACGAAACTTTACATGGTTGCATCGAGATGATCAAGCAACTCATCATGAGATGAGTTTTTCGAACATCGGAGAGTTGATGCATCACGAATAGGTGATGAGGGCAAAATTAGGGTTTGTCGGTTATGATTTCATCCAGTTTAAGTCCAATTTTATTTTTCGTCTAAATGAGTAAGGTCTTTGAGAATAGCATCGGAGTTATTCGTATCAAGATGGGAGTTTCTCCATCTTTCCTTTGTTGCTCCCCTTTCATTTCCACCATCTTCCAGCCAAAAACCCTGCACTAGAGATGTCTTCTCCTGGTCTTCTTTTCACCTTCCATACAGTTCGCCCACTTTAAATCTGTTCTGCATCTTAAGATCAGTATCAAGTGATATGAGATAGATGCACCATCAGATGTAGGGCTTGTTTCTATTTTAAAATTTCCCCTTTTTTGTATGTATTGGATTTCTCAAGGTAGATGAGAGGATGTTGCTCTATCCACATCACTGATAACACCAAATATCAATTAGTTCTGTCCTTTCCACTGCTTTCATGTATATTAGGGCAAAATATGAAGAACTCTTTCCAACATTATTGGAATGCGGTTACCATGTCTCTACCCTTCTAACACCATTGACTTTATTAGTGACCTTTTTTCCAGAAGAAAAACTCACAAACTTGGGGCCCATGTTTGCATGGGATTTAGTCCTGTGTTAGTTACGCAAATATCCATGTTGCTCTTCGTGCATCTTTCTGTCCTATGAGGACTCGATTGGCTTTATCCTCTGTTCCTGACCTGTAGTCCAAGATTATTTTCTTTGAGCTTCTTATGTGATAGTGCCCTTCTCAGAGGTCTCATATGAGAGCGGCTTCCATACGGGAAAGAGCCACTCTGACTTTCTGTGTGCAAGAAGCTCTTTCTTTGAGGTTCTATGACAATGCCTTTTTGAAGTAGGTTGTACTTTATTTAAAAATTGCTGTTGGATGGCAACATTAACCTTGGTGAACAAGTTAATTTATATTCACATGCTCACACAAGTAGTTGATAGCGGTAGCAAATGTTTTCGGTTTTTGTCATATCACGTGATTTAGAAACCCCAATGTATAGTTGGAGCAGTGGCAAAAATCTTCCATGTCTTGGCATCATGAATGATGCATTTGAGAGTTTGAGGTGTATCTCTTCTGCATATTATATGACAATTTTAATATGCATTAATTGTTTCAAAAAAATATTCTGATGTCTTCTTTTTTTAATTTTCAGCTATATTGATTATCTCTTTTTGGGAGATTACGTTGATCGGGGCCAGCACAGTCTTGAGACTATCTGCCTTCTCCTGGCCCTTAAGGTACTGCTGTTGCACATTTTATCTTCTTTCACAATATTTTTAACATGCGACTTCTTGAATAAACTTATTTCGCATCCCCTGAATTTCTAGGTTGAGCATCATAACAATGTACATTTGATTCGTGGGAACCATGAGGCTGCAGATATCAATGCTTTATTTGGTTTTCGGATTGAATGCATTGAACGCATGGTATTTTCAGTTGACAGCATATTATGGTAATCGTTATTCATGCCCGCATTATTTTTACTGGTTTCTGTTAACCACCATGTAAACAGGGTGAGAGGGATGGGATCTGGGCTTGGCATCGGATGAATCGTTTGTTTAATTGGCTGCCACTTGCCGCTCTTATTGAGAAGAAAGTCATCTGCATGCATGGGGGCATTGGTAGGTCCATAAATCATATCGAACAGATTGAGAATCTGCAGCGACCAATTACTATGGAAGCAGGCTCTGTGGTCCTTATGGACCTCCTATGGTTAGTAACATTTTCATGTGAACTTCACCATAATTTTAAATGCTAGGTGTCATCTCAGTGTTCTGTTATCAGGTCCGACCCAACTGAGAACGACAGTGTGGAAGGGTTGAGACCGAATGCTAGAGGCCCTGGGTTAGTTACATTTGGGGTTAGTATCATCTGTCCCCGTATTTCCCAGATTAAGAATTAATCTCTGTAATAATGTTGTTTATTGAATGAGTCTCTGAAGGAGATCCATCCCATCGTTTCTTCCAAAAAAAGTTGAGTTTTTTTATGGTTGTCCTGACCTAATCTCATTTTGCTTGGAGTGCAGCTCTATCTCATTTTGCTGTTCATGTCCATTGAGAAAGGGGGTGTAAAAATGATGAATGTATCCCATGCTTTCAAAATGTTGGTTAAAAAACTTTCCGCACCTTATCATTAATCTACCATAGTAAATTAGTGCCGCATTTGTCTTGTCTCGCATTTCTTAACAAACCTACTAGGAAATCCTCCATCTGTGTAGAAAAAGTCCTTAGGTTCATTTTTATATATGGTACATAAGCATTCATTTTCACGTAGATAGGTTATCTTTTGCTTATTTTTACTGTTGCTATTGCATGTAGGTTTAAATAAGTTGCCTTGTGTTTCCTTGACCCCTATATGGTATTTTCTAACACGAGATGCATGTGCGACTCTTATGATGTATTTTCTAAAAGACCGTCCTCCCTAGATATGCCATCTAATATCAATCATTTGCAGCCGGACCGCGTGATGGAGTTCTGCAACAACAACGACCTGCAGTTGATTATACGTGCACATGAGTGTGTTATGGATGGCTTTGAGCGATTTGCGCAAGGTCATTTAATCACTCTTTTCTCAGCAACTAATTATTGCGGTAAGTATTCTTTTCACCTGCACGTGATCTAAAGTTCATTCATCATTTAGGGTTGAAAGTGATTAAGTTGCCATCTATCTGCTCTTTGGGACACAGGTACAGCAAACAACGCGGGGGCGATACTAGTGTTAGGAAGAGACCTTGTCATTGTTCCTAAACTCATCCATCCTCTGCCACCTGCCCTTCCAACATCCGAGTCAACTGATTCTCACATAGATGATACATGGATGCAGGTACCGTTTTTGTTTAGCGATATTCGCCACTCCCAATGAATCTAGGTTTTTGTTTCTGATTAATGTGAGGTTTTTGCCATCGAATCAGGAGCTTAATGCCAACAGACCACCAACTCCAACAAGAGGCCGTCCTCAAGCTCCAAACAGCAAAGATTCTCTTGCATGGATTTAGGCATACGATACAGAGGGTGATACGCGTACTGAAGCTCACACTTGCATCTTGACGCAATGGATTCACGCCAAGCCCTCCGCAATAGGGCGCCATCCCTTTGAGGACCACAGTGTTTTGCGTGACTACAGCAGAATATCCATTGAGGTGGTTTGTGCGTACGCGGCAAATCACTGATCCAGAAGTAAAGGCTCCCATCTCTCCCCTTTCTAGAGAGTCAAACTAAACAACCAGAACCTCATCACTTTGACGGGAGGCTCGTCAGTATGTATATTCAGCCAGCTGCATATGGAGTGTCTCGGTTCCTTGTCCCCCTCGTCGAGTTCAACTGTTAAATGGTGGATGTGTTTGTGGTAGTATCTAATCTTTCCCAGCTTGAAAATTTTCCTGTGGGTCGGTATAGGGTTGGCATCTATGTGGAATGTGTATAATAGCCATTGTGTACAGCAGGTATGTATCCTTTTTATCACTTGTTTTGATGTCCTTGTTGTACAATGTAATTATGTAATCCTCAACGAAGAAAAAACAAAAAAAGTCGCATTGCGCAGCTTCTCAGCGGCACTCAAACCCCTGCATTGTCATACACATAAAAAGGGTGATTTCGTATACTCTACTCATTCTCTGGCAATCTTATGTTTTATCATTCAACATCGTCATGTCGATCATTCTTGAAAATCACCTTCAAATGAATCAAAATCGCCTTCAAATGATCACACCTATAAGGCTTTAGGAGCTATGTAAACAAAATGATCGTCGTGATATTACAAATGAGGAAATCCAAACACTCAGGATACATGAAGCAAATCAATATTATGACTGGATCGACTAGGTACATAGATCTCAAAAATAGTTTTTCAGATTGGTATATAGTTTAAGGAGGGAATACTGCCGGAGGCTTGATATTTCATACCACGAGTTGAGCACGGACAGATGTTTGTCGGTGCCCGAAAAGGCTACTTGTATGTTGAGTCTTCTGCAGCCATCTTTGTTGCCATTGCAAGCATTCAACCTGATGCCACAGTCTTGATTGTTGTTAATGCACTCGAAGCCCGTCTCACAGGACTTGCAGCCTCTTTTCCAGTACAGGTTTTGCAGAGTGCCCTTGTGAAACTCCAACACCTGCCTCGCACAAGCGTGGGAAGAAAAAACATGAGCTTTTATCGTGGATATCCGTAATGAGAACCAAACAAGTAGACAATCACCAGGGTGAAGCTTGTGACGATGTGTGTGTTATCAGCAACAAAGATGGGCAGGGACCGTGCAGCGTACTTGCGTCCTGCGAATGCCACCATGTATCCGCCGGTGCCACTCTGAAATTTTCCAACAATAAAAAATGACACATCATCGAATATTGAACGTAGTTTGCAGAAAGTTAAGTGTCGGCAACGTGAGATGGAAAGCAAACTAGATAGATGACAAAAGCATAGATTTGGCTGCTTGATACTTGCATCTGATAATGATATTAACCTATGTTTCTACCACCAAGTGTCCTTAAAACTCCAAATTGGTGTTAAACATAATGCAGGGCTGGCACATTAATAGAAGCAAGCCTGTGTTACTTAGTTTGTAAGCATGATCTCTAGAGAATAGGTATGAAGGCTCTGAATACATATTTCTTATACTAGGGTAAGCAAGCACCTTAATTCAAGCACTGCGCAGCAAATGTTAGCACCATAATAGAGAATAGAACTCTTATATCTACAACTCAATGGTTTTGTGGCTGAGCATGTGAGTTTGCATCCTAAGACCAAAGTTCAACTCCCACCAGCTATCACTCCCAACATGATCAGCAAACGCATCACT
This sequence comes from Ottelia alismoides, assembly GCA_037367405.1. Lineage (NCBI taxonomy): Eukaryota > Viridiplantae > Streptophyta > Magnoliopsida > Alismatales > Hydrocharitaceae > Ottelia > Ottelia alismoides. The sequence continues at coordinate 72,947 of JAZKJV010001464.1, read as the reverse complement.
AACAAGACCGATAAGCCTATATTGTTGCAAACATGCAAAGTTATCTAGACCACGCCATTTTTCCGAAATTGGAAAGTATGACTCGCCGATATAACAGTTTACTGAGACTCTTCGCTAACAAAAGCAGACCTGGGATGAAAGAGCACATAATAATGCTGCTAAGACCAAAAGATGTGCTGAAACTTCAGGTAACCTTGGTTCCCATATCAAACAAGTTGTCATTAAGGGGGACGGACATTTGACACAAGCGTGTGCATTAATCGGGGAAGGCGTCTCTGTCCGATTAAAATTGGGCTAAACCCTTGAATTGATTCAGACTTGGGTATTTATGTTTGTCTATTCAAAGCCATCTTAGCCAGATTGAATTTACTTCATTTTAACAAAAAATAATTTTCAAAAAAATGAAAACAAATTTAATTATAAAAATAAGGGCGATGTCCTTCCAGTTCCGAATCTTAATCGGTGACCCACCAATAGTTACTCTACCTTGGCAGTAAATAAAAGGCTCTGATCTTAAGGGCTTATGAGCGGACCAAGCTCGACTTGACCTTAAATGCACTGCACTAGATTTTGGAGCCTAAATTCAATGGACCTAAAACTAAAAGGATTTTACAGGTAGTTAAATGAACTGACCCACTAAGAAGATCATCTAGCGAGTACTGGGCTGCCATGGGAAACCTACAGAAAACAAAGATTATTGAATATCCTGGTAATCTACCACGTACCGAGGTAGAATTTTTAATAAGCCCTAAATAATGAAATGCATATACTATCTAAGCAATAGTCTATATAGTTATCGTGGAGGATGCTTCGGCCTGAAGTTGCAAAAAAAAAGGTTGGTGTAGAAAAGGAGTTGAGAGCTTTAAGGGTAAGTTTAAACCAGTACCAGCATACCTACACAAGGCTAATATGAAGTTGAGTATGTTCCCAGCTTGAAATATAATTATGGATAACATTCAAATACATTTCTTGAACCTGGCCAGCAAGTCTGCTGGATTGGGGTATAACTAGAGGTCCAACTTGCACAAACGGGCTAACAGACTACCAGCACACCCGAACCCTAGAACACCATGCATGTTCAACAATCAGTCTTGAACAATCCAAAGAGTATACGACCCAAAAACTTGCTTGAGTCTTGACATATAAACATGCTTCACCATCAGTCTTGAGTCTAAGCATGCTTGAGTCTTGACATATACGACCCTAAACATGCATGTTCAACAATCAGTCTTGAGTCTTGACATATAAACTTGCTTCACCATCTAATTTATATCACATCATTCGTGAATATTTTGTCAATCCAAAGAGTATACGACCAAAAACACACAAACAGATTTACAGGATACAGGTCTCACCCCCTTGCCTGATGGACTTTCAACATCTAGCCTCCTACATGTGGCCATTCCTAATCATATAATGGTGGCCCTCACTCTTTTTTATACCCGCCCCGCCCCTCCCTCCCGCTTCCAAGAGAAAATGGCATTTAGATATTCATTGTTCATATTATGATCAACAAGATACCTATCGAATATATATATATATATAGATAGATAGATAGATTAAGTACAAACAAAGCTTCTGACTAGTTCATTTATAAAATTAAAAACCTTATTTAGTTGCATTCTAGTTCATATATGCAAACAATGTCCAAACGCAAAATCGGCACTGTAATAAAAATAATACAGGCACTTATTCCCAAAACATGTAGTTTGTGTGCGCCACCCAGGGTCCTGTCAGGAGGATAAATCTACTAAGAATTGCCCATGAGTGCCCATCTTAGGCCATGGCTTTTTTTAAAAACCCAGGCAACTGAGATGTGCCATGAAAATCACTGCATAGCCCAACCCAGAATATCAACAGGTCTACCAGATTGTTGTGAAGCCCCATACACTTCTTTGAGGTCAATACCATCTTCCCTCAAACCAGGACTTCTAAAAAGTGCCCAGTATACAGGTCGCGGATCACCTCTGCCAAAATTTCCAACAAGTCGAATTGTCTCATGTGGTTTTGCTGCAACAAAAATGCAGCAATTGCTGAATGTTGAATCAATAATGGGGGCATATTCCAAACTTGATGAAGAAAGGCAAGTCCTAAGAGCAGAAGGTATCTTGAAGACTATCAACTATAGACATGTATAGTACATATGTTTTCTGGAGTTCCATACTCTTTTTTTTAAGAAAAAAGGGCTGACACCATAAAACTTCACCATTTATCCCAGCAAAGATTACATGCCTAAAATAGGCCAGAAAAGATTACATCGCATTTACATATTCCACCCCTCAACAAGAGTTTTAGCATGCATCACCGCATTCTTGCCATACGCACGCTCGCGCCGGAAGACCACCCAGTTTATGGCAATCCAAATTTCCCAGATCATCGCTATCATCTCTGATCTCCTTTCCGTGCCGTCCAACCAACCCCTATGCGCACCCAGAAGTCTACAACCCCATCAAAGTGCCTCACAAGTTCCCCCAGCAATCTCCAGGCCTCAACCGAGCACCTACATTTGAAGAGCAGATGGTCTGCATCCTCAACCGCATCCTGACATCTTCGACAGACAGGATCCGCAATCGACACAAACCGCGCAAAACGTTCTCCCGTCAAGAGCCTACCCCTCCTAAAAAGCCACATGAACATGTTTACACGAGTATGGACTTTCCCTTTCCATATCCTGCTGCAGTCAGACTTGCAACCCTCCGGAACAAAAGCCGTAGCTCCCTTTAGCGCTTTGTATGCCTTCCCTACGGAGAATGTACCATCGTGCCAACACCAGCAATCCCTTCCCTCCGTGGTCCCGAAAACAATTTCCAGGCCTACAAGCATCACCATCAGGTCCACCGCACATTGGTCTGAAAAATCTGATCTGAACCTGGAAGGTGTGGCCATCCCACACATCTGCCACCGAAACATCAATGTCCACAACCATCGCCATCAACCTTGAAAAGTGGGTACCAAGTATACCTCCCTCACTCCAATCATCCTTCCAGAACTTGAACTCCCTACCGTCCCCCAACACTGGTCTCATGAAGGTGCGAATCTCCTGCGCCACCTCACAAACACCGCTCCAGAAGCAGAATGACTTCCTCCCAAACTCCCGAGCGTTCGAGAATGAGCAACCGGTGCCGTAAATTTTTCGGATTGTCCGACACGTCAAGCTATCACAATCACCCCAAATACGAGAAATCCACATCCCAAGAAGGGCCTTATTCATTTCTTCCAAGCTACGCACCTCAAGACCACCATCCTCCATGGAGGGAGTGACGGTCTTCCAATCGACAAGGGAGAAGCCATTCTTCTTACCATAGAAGGACCAAAAAATCTCCTCATGAGACCTTCAAGCCTCCTTCGCACCCCCACCGGCATCAACCTGGATGAGAGAGAAAATCGGGATTGTCAATAGACCTGATTTTAGAAGCACTAATCTGCCCCCTTTCGATAGACATATAGATGTCCAGCCTGCTAGTTTCTGCTCCAGATTCTATATAACAAGTAGCTAATCCGCGGTCCTCATCTTACCCGCCGTGAGAGGAATGCCCATATAGCGCATCGATAGTTGACCACACAGAAATCGTAGGCAACTCTCACATCTCCCCACCTCCTCCTCATCTAGTCTGAAAGAAACAAAATATAATTTGGCGTTGTTGATACCAAGCCCAGATACCTTCCCGAAGATATCAAGAACCACGAAAATTCCCCGACAGCTAGCATCCCCTCCTTCAGAGAACAGAATTATATCATCAGCATACTGGAGCGGCGGAATTAAGACCTCGTCACGAACGTAATCAGTACATAGATCAGTCGAGACTGCTCGATCCACCATCATGATAGACAATGCATCAGAAACCAGAACGAAGAGGAGCGATACTAAAGGACAACCCTGATGGATTCCTCTCGGAGGCTGAAAAAACCCCCCTCGGTTGCCCATTCACCAGCATTTCACTCGAACTAGTCACGCAGCTCTTCATCCAAGAAATCCACTTATCAGGAAACCCACGCCTATGCAAGAAGGCACATATGAATCGCCAATCCACACTGTCATATGCCTCAGAAAAATCCACCTTCCATATGACCCCCTTCGTCCCATGCCTACGCCAGTTAGCCACCACCCCTGTCGCTTGGACCACACTGCCCAAAAGTTGTCTGCCCGAGGGAAAAGCGCATCGGGATGGTGCTACAAACCTCGAAAGGATTCCCCTCAGCATGTTTGACATGGCTTTAGCAAGAATCAAGTATATTGCATTCGACAAAGCTATCAGCATGTAGTCCTCCACCCCAGTAGTGACATCCTTCTTCGGAAGCAAAAAAATAAAGGAGCGATTCAACCTCTCGAATCCAAAGTTACCCTCCGCGAACTCTACGACAACTGTCATCACCTCCCCACCTACCAAGTCCCAAAACTCCTTGTAGAAGTAAAATGGAAAACCATATGGACCTGGGCAACCATAATGATTGAGATCGCATAGAGCTTTATGGACCTCCGCCTCTCCAAATGGTCTCTGTAGAGATATTTATATCTTCTATATACCTTGTCGGCTATTTTATTTCTTTAAGTCTATTTCATGTAATTTACCGATAGGTCTCTCCTCTATATAAGAGAGCCCAGGGTTTCTGGAATAAACAAGTTCTCTATTTTTCCCAACATGGTATCAGAACGACGGCCCTAGACCGGAGCTCTTGTGCCCTAATCCTACCCCCACCTCCCAGCCTCTGCGCTGCCAGCCCTATCGGCCCCTCGCGCAGCCCTTGCACGTCGCCAGCTTCGAACCCGCGCCACCAGCCCCAGCGCCTGTGCGCCTGCGTGCAGTTGGATGCACCTGCGTGCGGCACAACGCTTGTCTCGCATGCGGCGTTGCTCATCGGTGTGCATCTGCGCGCTTCAGTGCGTCTTTGCGTGTACCACCTCGTGCTCGGGAAGGACTGCTCCTGTACCTCCCTCCCACGTTCTTCGCTTGGTTGATGGAGTTGGTTGCGCTCTGAGTCTACACACGCAATCACACTCCCACATGCCCGCATAAACGATTGTTTTTCAAACTTCTATTAACCCTTGTCTTCCTCTATCGGCATCATTTAAGAGAGTAAGGTCGATGTTCCCTCCACTGACGCATTCAGAGGTCCAGCGCCTATTGCCAAGATGGGCGGTACGAACTATGAGCTCCGGGCAATGCAGTTCACGAGTCTCATGAAGTCGAGTGGTAAGAAGCATATTCTTACTGAAGAGGAACTGGTGGAGAATACTGGGGTGAACGCCTCTTAGGAGGCAGATGATGCATATACCAAAGTCTGGCTTTCAAGAACAATTACGACGGAAATCGCCAATGATGTGTTACATCAGCCTACTGCTAAGGCTATGTGGGACATTCTCGCAGCTACGTACTCTCAAACGAGGAATGAACCTAAGATACTTCAGTTTCAGCATGACATTTTCACTATCAAACAGAACGAGCACCCTCTCCATTCGTTGTACACATCCTTGCGTGGGATGTTTGAGAAGTTTCACAGCTTCATACCACTCACAATCACTCCGGAGCAACAAAAGACATATAGGAATGCCACTATGGTTGGTGTATTCCTAGCAACCCTGGATCTTGAATACGATGCTGCTCGCTCCCAGATCCTTGCAGATACTACTATTCCTCCCATGGAGGAAGCTTTTCACATGCTCGGCAGGATTACGGTTCCATCTACTGTCACCAGTCAAACTTCTTCGACTATGGCAGCCACTCGTGGCAGAGGAGGTTCTTTCTCTCGTGGACGTGGACCTCGTGGTAGATGAGGACACATACATCAGCCCTACACGTTTTGCCATCGCCTTAGTCATATTGAGGAAACATGCTACTCTAAGCATGGTTTCCCAGCATCAACCCGTGTAGCGAAGCAGGTCGAGTCACCCACTGCTCCTACTCCAGATGGGAGGTTTGACGATCTAGTGGCCAGACTGCGCGATATCATGCCTTCTTCTTCATCATCTCCTGGAGGCCATTCACATGTTGCAGCTTCAACATCCGCCAGTACTTCTGCTACAGCAAATAACTCAGGTAGCACTTTTGCATTTACATCATGTTATGGATCTCATATTCCAGAGTGGATTATGGACTCTGGGGAACACATCATTTATGCGAAGATAAAGGACAACTTACAACCTACAGACAGGTTTCTCCAGGAAGAACAGTAGTGATAGCCGATGGGACTCATTCCCCGATCGTAGGACAAGGGGAGATTACTCTTACCCCTTCAATGCATCTGCAGAACATGTTACATGCCCTTGATTTTTCTATGAATTTGTTATTCATCAGTCGCATTGTTGAGCTATATTTGACCCATCGTCTCTTGTTTTTCAGGACATCCTTACGGGCAGGGTGATTGGTTGTGGCTGTGAGCAGGGTGGTCTTTATCGACTGGTCCAAACTCCCTATGCAGGCGCCTCCTCTATCTCGATAGTACTAGTTTTTCCTTTCACTTGGCATTTACGTTTTGGTCATCTCCCTCTCCAGAAGATGAGGCATATTTTGCCGCAAATCTCTCCAGGATCTACATTCCAATGTGAGGCTTGTCAGTTGGGGAAGCATCATCGTTCGTCTTTCCCTAGTCGTCAGAGTCGGAGCAGTAGCTCCCCGTTTGAGTTGTTTCATGTTGATATTTGGAGTCATGGTCGTGTTCCTAACCATCAGGGGCACAGGTTTTATCTTGTTGTTGTAGATGATTTCTCTCGTTTGTCATGGGTTTTCTTATTGAAAAATAAATCTCAGTCCGTCTATGTGTGCGGGGAGTCCCCAACTGAACGATAAATAGTCGGGTAATAGTTGGTTTGACCGAATAGTCTGTCCGACTATTCGGCCGACTGGTCGACTATTTGGTCGACTGTTGAATTTATGTTATTTTATTTTATCTTATTATCGAAGGCTTATATGCATCTCATTAATTGGTACTTTTATGTTGGATTCTTGTTAATTGATTGTCATATATGTATAAATATATACGAATATATGTATTAGAATTAAATCTTATCTTTAAAATGATCTAAACTAGAAAATCAAATAATTCCGAATAGTCACCCGAATACCTATTATTCTTTATTCATTGACCCCTCCGACTGAATACCAAATACCTGAAATCCACCGAATTCATGTGTCATCCGCAAAATCCTCTCACATCAATCCACACCGTCAAGGTGGAAAACTACCAAAAACGTCAGTGTCCATAGTCCCAAAACACAATCAAAGATCAATATCCACTGCAATTTCTCATAAAAATCCTCCACAAGTCTTGACATACCTCCTAATACGTCTCCAAAAATATCGTGTTTCCACCTAAATCTCTGTATATCTCCCAGGAAACAACTTTCCGGAGCTTCATACCCTCCAACGGAAAAAAAAACTTCATCCACTGAAGCCAGTGTCACCTGCAGATGCAGCCACCTCTAACATTCCCAAACACGTTCAAAGAATAATCTCCAATGGAAGTCCTCGAGCATAACGTCAACAGACCTCCAAAAAATGCGTCTATGAATATCTCATCTTTCCACAAAAATCCCCACGAATCTCCACTCAGAAAAAAACTTCAGGTAACCCCCATCATCATCCGCATAAGCATTCCCTCGCGTCTAAGAACGATCCCCACTGGAATCTCTCGATGAAAAAAAATCAACGGACCTCCAAATGATTATCTTCCTCAGAACTCCCACAATAAACAACCTTCCAGAACCTCCAACACTTCTACAGAGCTAAAAATTCCAACTTCACCGACCAAATCAACACCCTCCCGTCAAAGAACAATCTCCACCGGAAGTCCCCCATCGAAACAACCCACAGACATTAAAAAAATCATCTTCCCACCGAAACACCCGCAAATCTCTCAAAAATTAAACTTTCCGAGCATGTAAAAGGTTATATACCGGAATGCATTATTAAAGGTCCAAGGATTCCCTTATATAAGAGAAGAACCGTTGGGCAAATTACAAAAGGATGAAACAAAAAATAGAAAATTACATAAGGAACATGCTAAAAATAGTAATTATCTCAACACTCCACCTCAAGCTGGAGTGTAGATATCAATAAGACTCAGCTTGGAACATCTCTGATAAGGTCCTCTTGCTAGAGCCTTTGTAAGTATATCTGTTGTCTGGTCTCCAGAGCTGACATGCGTAGTAGTGATAATACCTTTCTGTATCATGACACGAGTGTATTGGCAATCCACCTCTATGTGCTTCGTCCTCTCATGAAAAGCTGGGTTATTTGCAATGAAGAAAGCAGCTTGATTATCACATTAGAGGTGCATGCGAAGAGCTACTTCTATGGTCAGGTCAGTCATAACGGATCTGACCCACATCATCTCTGTACTAGCCTGTGCCATGGCCCTGTATTCCGATTCAGCGCTTGATCTAGCAACCACAGTCTGCTTCTTACTCTTCCATGAAACCAGAGAATTCCCTATGAACACAACAAATCCAGATGTAGACTTTCTATCCTTTGGACACCCAGCATAATCTGCATATGTACATGTTGTCACTGAGAGAGATGTGCCTCTGCTAAAGAGAAGTCCAGTACCAGGTGAAGTCTTCAAGTATCTCAGAATCATATGGACTGCATCCATATGTGCCTGTCTGGGTTGCTCCATAAACTGACTCACTTTGCTCACGGTAAATGCTATGTCGGGCCTGGTAATAGTTACATATAGTAGCTTGCCAACAAGCTCTCTGTACCTTCTCTTATCGACCTCCTCAGTATCATCATCATGGAACTTCATGCTTGGGTAAAACGGAGTAGTGGCAGGTCTGCAATCTGCCATGCCTATCTCTAAAAGAAGATCTATAGCATACTTTCTCTGGGTCATTACAAGACCCCGTTGATTCCTGGCAAACTCTATTCCAAGAAAGTAACGTAAATGTCCAAGGTTCTTGGTCACAAACTGTTGACCTAAGAAGTCCTTGGCACCCTGAATACCCTGCTTGTCATCCCCTGTAATAATAATGGCATCAACATAAACAAGAATGACTGTAATATCTCTCTGGATCTTATGTATGAACAAGGAGTGATCTGCAGTTGATCTCACAAACCCCTGCTGCCCTATCAAGTCCGAGAGCTTTTGGAACCATGCTCTTGGACTCTGCTTGAGACCATAGACAGCCTTGTCTAACCTGCACACCTTCTGACACTCCCCTCAGCAGCAAACCAAGGGGACTGCTGCATGTAGACCTCCTTCTGTAGGTCACCATAGAGAAATGCATTTTTCACATTAAGCTGATAAAGAGGCCAATCGCGTGTCACAGCAACAGCAAGGAGAATACATAGAGTAGAAGGTCTGGCAACTGGGGAGAAAGTATCATGATAGTTTACCCCATATGTCTGGGTAAACCCTCGTGCCACAAGTCTCGCCTTATAGCGATCCACACTCCCATACGCACGGTGTTTCACAGTGAACACCCATTTGCATCCCACGACTGATGTATCAATAGGAGCAGAAACAAGACTCCACGTACCACGTGACTGTAGTGCAACCATCTCCTCCTTCATGGCTAACCTCCACTGACTATCGTTGAGAGCCTCTTGATATGTTTGTGGTATCTGCACGGGTGATAGTGCTAGCGTAAATCTCCTGAAATCCTCTGACAGTCTGCTCAAAGAAATCTGAGCTGCAAGAGGGTAAGTAGCACACGATCGTTTTTGCTTTCGCAGAGCAATTGGTACATCAAGATCATCTGCCAAGTCCTGGGCCTGTATATTTCCCTCTTTTGAGGGTATAAGCTCATCCTATTGTACAGTCAACTCAGTAGTGCCATCAGTAGAAATAATATGCTCCTTACATACCTGAGGCGTGCTGGATGATGGGCAAGGCTTGTGAGCATGGCGAACAGAGCGAGATCTACGAGGAACATCACGAGGCAAGAACTGAACCAACGGAGGCGGAGGAGGAGTAGGTGAAGGTGAAGAACCAACAGTAGGAGGTGGTGGCATGTATATCTCTTCATGAGAGTCAGATGGAGTAGGTCTGTCACCTGTAGGAGAAAAATACATGACCGACTCAAAGAAAGTAACATCAGCACTAACAAAGTATTTCTAGCTTAGTGGATCAAAGCAGCGATACCCCTTTTGAGTACGAGAGTAGCCAACAAACACACACTTGATAGTTCTGGGAGAGAGCTTGTCACGCCCTGGAGAGACATCATGAACAAAGGCAACAGATCCAAACACACGAGGTGTAAGAGAGAAGAGGTCCTTCTCGGAAACGCAATCGAATAATGAATCTTCTTTCCTAATACGGACAAGGACATACGGTTTACCAGATAGCAAGCAGTAAGGACAGCATCACCCTAGTAAGAATGAGGAGCACGACTCTGTATCAATAATGTTCTGATCACATCAAGTAAGTGACGGCGTTTGCGCTCGGCAACACCGTTCTGTTGGGAAGTGTAGACACATGAGGTCTGGTGAACAATGCCATGGGATCTAAGAAACTCATAAAGATGTTAGGTGCAAAATTCCAAAGCATTGTCAGAACGAATATACTTGACATTGGCAGGAAAATATTCTTTATTTCATTAATAAAATACTAGATAGTGGATCCAGCCTCAGACTTATTCTTCAATAAAAAGACCCAGGAAAGTCTAGAAAAATCATCGACCGCTACAAGATAAAAACGGTATCCTAGGAGATCAGGAACATGACTAGGGCCCCAAATGTCTAAATGAAGGAGCTCAAATAGCTGAGAACTGCTCCGACTCTGACGGGATGGAAAAGAGGAACGGTGATGCTTTCCAAGTTGACATGCCTCACAATGAAAGGATGATCTCGTAGAAATCTGAGGGAGAACATGACATAACTTCTGCAGAGGAAGATGTCCAAACCTAAGATGCCACAGATAAGGAGAGACAGGTCCAGTAGGTATAATGATAACACTAGCATGAGGAGGCTGGACCAGTCTGTAGAGTCCCCGTTGCTCACGGCCACTTCCAATCATCCTGCCCGTAAGTATGTCCTGAAACACAAGAGATGGCGGGTCAAAGATAGCACGACAATGCAGATCCTTAGTGATCTGACTAATAGAAAGTAAATTCATCTGAAAAGCAGGAGCATATAAAATATTCTTCATGCGTATGGATGGTGTCAACTGCACCTCCCCCTGTCATGTAACGGGTAAGTGATCGCCATTAGCAATGACAACCCATCTACCAGGTGGTATAGCCCTGTAGGAGTTTAGCTGCATTTTGTCTCCACACAAGTGGTGAGAAGCACCAGAGTCCACAATCCGCCCTGTCATATCTGCATTCGTACTACCATTAAAGGCATAGGTGATACCTGAGGAGCTCGAAGATGCTCTAGCTGCTGTAGCGGTATCTGTGGTGGTGTCAGCATTAGGAGTCATGATCTCTCGAATACGAGAGACAATATCATCCAGGTGAGGATCAGCCTGGGGAGTTGAAGTCTCTGAAGACACAATCTGCTCTGCTGCTCGACCAGAAACAGGATATCCATGCTTCTGATAGCATGTATCCTCTGCATGTCTAGGCTTGCGGCAGTAGGTGCAGGGACCACGGTGGTGTCCACCGCCTCTTCCTCAGGGTGTACGTCCTCTAAACTGGATCACTCCACCTCGACCACGAGAAACGACCATAGCTGAGGAGTGCGAAGATGTGGCTGTCGACGGGATAGTGAGCCGGCTGAGACGGCTATAGGCCTCCTCTATAGGGGGAATGGTTGCTCCAGTAAGAAGACGAGTACATGCAGCATCATATTCTCTATCAAGTCCAGCCATGAAAACTCCAACCATAGTGAAGTTCCTATATGTCTTCTGCTGCTCAATAGACGTCGTGATGGGCATGTAGCTATGGAGTTTTTCAAACATGCCACAGCTAAGAGTAGTAAACATGCAAGGAGCGACCATTCTGCTTAGTGTTGTAGATATCAAACTGTAGTTGAAGGATTTTGGCCTCATTTTTCGCCTGTGCATAGGTGGATGCCAAAGTGTCCCACATTGCCTTGGCAGTGGGTTGAGTAGTATATCGTTGGCTATCTCTGTTGAAAAGAGTCCCACAAAGCCAAACACATGCGTATGCATCATCTTGCTTCCAAAAAGCATTTGCCCCGGTCTTGTCCGCTGGCTCTGGATCTATCAGGATGTGCTCCTTGTTGTTGCACTGCATGAGGGTGCGGAACTACATGGATCACAATTCATAGTTGGTCCCATCCATCTTAACGATGGGAGTCGGGCCCTTGAAGGCTCCGGACGAGAAGATATCACCTTTATTGTCTGAAATATTGATAGCCAAATAATGAAACTCGTACGGAGGATAGACCAATATAAACAGAGTCTACAGATTCATACGAAGGATTGGTTGTATGTAAAGACTCATACAACCATCCTTCCTACTTCTTGTTGCTTGTCAAAAACCGGAACTTAAAGGTCCGAAGTTACTCTGTCTGACGTAGAACTATCCGTGAAAGGTCTGATTCACGGTTCAAGGGGCCAGGTCGCGGCCTCAGCGCACAGAGAACAAGGAGCCGAGGGGGCGCAGGGCGCAGAAGGGCCTGGTAGGGCGCCTGTCAGGGTAGGGGTAGGGGCCGTGGGGCGCAGGGTTTCAAGGGCTGTGGCGGCGCTGGGCGCTAGGCACGTGTTTCGCGCGGAGTGCGCAGGGCGTACAAGGTGTGTAGGGCGCACGAGGCGGACAGTGCGCGCGGGGCACAGGAGCCGTACAGGACGCGCGTGTCGCGGGATCCGCACAGAATGCGTAGGGCGCTGGGTCTTTGGCGTGCGGAAGCGTAGGCACGGAGCGGGGGAAGGGGCCTGGCACGGTGCAGGTGCAGGCGCAGGGGAAGGGGCCTGGCGCGAGGCGCGGAGTGCTGAAGAACCATTTAGGGTTAGGGTTAGGGATGGACTCGGTAACTCCGGTCTATGACCGTGGCTCCAATACCATGTAAAAGGTTACATACAGGAATGCAATATCAGAGGCCTAAGGGTTCCCTTATATAGGAGAAGAAGTAGAGTAGAGCATGGGCCGGACTCGAGCCGGGCCCAACCTAGCCCATCCCAGGCCTATTTAGGAAACCGGGACACAGGCCGGGCCCAGGCGCGCTCATTTTTTAGCAACTGGGCCCAAACCCAAGCCCAACCCGACTCATGATGGGCCGGACCTGGGTCGGGTCGGCTCGCAAATCCGTGGGGGGGATGTAGGGAGGAAGAGGGAGGCGATGGAGGGCAGGAGGGAGAGGGAGGAGGCATCACGTCGGCGGCTGTCGGTTGGGGGTGAAGAAAGGGAGGGAGAGGGAACACGAGGTGGTGCTGGCCCGCTGGGTGGTGAGTGAAGGAGGGAGAGGGAGGACGGGGTAGCGATGGGCGGCGCTGGGTGTGGAGGGAGGGAGGAAGAGGGAGGAGGCAGTGCGACCTGAGGCACGACGCGAGGTGGAGGGGAGCCGCAACCCACAGAGAAACCTCGAAAGGGAGGAGGTGGCACGAGGTTTGACAAGGGCAATAGGCGGTACTCGAGAGGGGAGGGGGGAGTCGGGGTCAGGGTTTGACTAGGAATCAAGTATAAATCGAGCCGGCCCGTGGGCTTCAGGTTCGGTCCGTGCAAACCCGACCCAACTAGCTAGATAGGTCAAATTTACGACCCAGGCCCGCCCATTAAGATAGTGGGCTCGAACCTAGGTCATGCTTGAGCGAGTCGGGCAGCGGACTGGGTCGGGCCGACCCTGACCCATACTCCACCCTAATAAGAATTATTGGGCAAATTACGGAAGGATGAAAAAAAATAGAAAATTACATAAAAGAACATGTTAAAAATAATAATTATCTCAACAAAGCCTCCCCCAAACACGGAGCTAAAAATCCTAACTTTACCCACCGCCGCCGTCGCAAATCCCTAAAACGAATCCGAATCCAAATCAAAGCAGAAGTCCTCCGGCGTAAGAGAGCTAGGGTTTCGAGAGGGCACTTACGAACTTGGAGGGCGAGGAGGAGTTGACGGAGAGGAGGGAGATCTCGTCGACCTTGGGGCGGAAGACGACGGTCCGGGTGGAGCCGTCAGAGGTCGCAGGGAGGCGATGGTCGCAGGGCGAGAGCTGCGTCCCGTTCCAATAGAAGTTGTCCTTGCGGGATAAGGCCAGACCGAAGGTGAACCCGTCGGACCGCTGTACCTTCGTGTCCGCGCACGGCTGGTAGACGTGGTTCGTGTCGCCTCCCGCGACTGTCCCGGCGGCGAGGAGGGCGAGTGCGGCGGTCAGGGCGACGAGGGCGGCCATCGGGGTCGGGGAGGGGGTGGGGGGAGAGGAGTCTGTATCTATCACTGCGCTGTCGTTCCAGCGGAAGCTTTGTAGCTCTATTGGTGCTTCTAAATAGTAATTACGAATATCTATTATCAGAAAATCTTTCGATTTCCGAGAATTAAGAAAATTTACAAGGATCCAATCAATCCTCCCATAGATAATGGGTTTTTATAGAAAAAATTTATGTTTGATCTGAAATCCTGTCTTTTAAGATCTATAGATGTTGTATTTCGAAGAATTGTATTTGCAATTCAAACAAGATTGGCGGCGCAGTTTGTTGCCCGTCTCCCATCAATCTCTCTGTAATAGTTTTTGTGTTTCTTTTAAGATTATATTTATCTTTTTCATCTAACCATTTATATGTATCTAAAAATATATTCTCGTTGAGATAGAATTCCGATCTAATTGTAACTCCATCCTCTCTATTCTAGTCGCTTCACATCTTTTAACACAAGCTGTAAAATACCGACTTTTCAGTTCGGAGATCCGATCGAGCTCAAAATTCAATTTGATCAAACTTATGCAGTATAAGCTTCATGAAAGCATCTCATCGTCAGGTTTCCATCGCATTCAAATATTTCGAATTAAGACTTCGGATGAGAGAGATGTGGTCATTCACACGTCAGGTTTCCATCGCATTCAAATATTTCGAATTAAGACTTCGGATGAGAGAGATGTGGTCATTTTAGTGAAGGGATATCCAACTTTAAAATTTCGACGTGGGATACAAAAATGTAACCATACAAGCCCCTTCTAATAGACCATATGGATGGACATAGGTGCCTTAACCCATCTTCTTCTTCAGTCATCATCCCTTGTATATATAGATACCATCTTGGCCATCAAGAACTCGTTGGAGATCACCGGAGAGCATTACTAACGTCATTCTTGCATGGAGAGTGTAGAGAACAATAATATCTTCTCGATTTCGAGTTTAGAGGAAATATCTTCTATGTATAACACATCTTTAAAAGGGATGTCTTGATGTGCATAGCCTTCTCTCACAATATGTGTTGTTTAAAGGTACTCATGCTTAGACCGATGAGAAGAAGTCGTTAGATCGTGGAAAAACTACATGTACGTGCATCTACATTCTAAGCTAACAGAGCTTTCCTTTTTTCCTCATTTTGGCATATGGGTTTGATCCAAGCTTATTCTTGATGGACTTGAAACATCTTCCTTGCCGACTTGAGAATCTCATCTTTATATCCATATTTGTTTGTTTCAATATTTGACTATGTTTATGTTTGACAAAAGCCTTACTCCACATATGGTGTGTTAAACAAAGATCTTGAGTGATGGAAGGTGATTGTTATATGGAAAACAAAAGAGAATAGCACATAGATAGCATGAGAATGAAAAATACCATATCTTGATCATAAGAATGATTAGGTTATGCCTTGTGGAACCTCGTCAAGTATATGGTCAATGTTGTCTTTTTACACTTAGGATGTAGTTTGAACCTCCAGAGGATAAGAACTAACTTGTGGTGATACTCAAATAATCATATGTTTATGTTAAAAATTCTATGTGATGGAGTATGTAGGGAGAGACCAATTCAAGGCCTGATTAAGATCAAAAGGTCATATAACATGAAGATTCATGAAGATAAAGAGAGATTGGGAGAAATTAAGCTTTTGTTCATACTTGAAACAGAGGTCCAAACGATCCCAAATTACAAAATCTCCCTCATACAATAGTATCATTATCACTTAGCTGTCATATGAATCTAAAACTATTTATTTTCATAGACATATTCCAGATAAAACTACCGGTTTCCCCCAACGCCAATCCCCAAACCATCTTACTTCGTCATTTATATGGAAATATTCCCATCTCGTGAGCGTGAATCCCATAAAATTCATAAGTTTGCAATCGCGTCCAGTATTGTAAAAGTCACCCGACTGACCCGACTATTAGGTCCGACTAGTCTAGTCAGGCGGGTGGCCGACCGAGTACCGACTAATTCCGACTAGGCAAACTAGTCTACCAATTTTTACTTGGAGATACCATATTTTTTTTGTTTTTCATAAGCAAACTTGTTATAATATGCTTAATATTTTATTTAGATTCAATTACTTCTTTTATTTATTATGATAGTATAAAAATATACAAAATCTATGTAAATATATGTATAAAACTGAGTTATATGTTTAAAACAATCATAAAATTTAAAGCCGATTAAAGTTCGGCTAAATCCGATTAGTCGCCCGACTGCCGATTAATCCTTAGTCAGTGACCCGACCAACCGAGTACCGACTACCGACTTTTGCAACCTTAATCGCATCTCATGCAGGATGCTCGATAGAAACAACAGAGTTCGATTGCAACCAGGTACAAGTTCTATATAATTTATCTAAAATACTTCGTTTTCGTATTTGTGTTGGTTATTTCGAGTTTGCCTATATCTAAGTTCTCATTATTCTTGTTCAAATAAAATACATATTGTCATTTAATAACGTTATTTATCTTTTCAATTTTTGTAATTATTCTTTGTATGTTTGATGACCTTTACGTAATTGTTGATCTATGTTCCGGTAATATCAACATTCGTTCATTTAATACACATTGTCATTCAATCCCCATTTTCATGTCTGAAACTTTCTCTATAGATTTATTAATTAAGCGGATTTCTATCTCGCACACGATGGCTAAGACCAAAATCAAAAGCTAAATAAGAAGTTACGCTGGTATCAATCATAGAAGGGAATATCGTGATATATCGGTGATATATCACCGATATATCGATATTGATACGAGACCGATATCGTTATCGACATGGCGATATATCCTTCTTTTCAAGTCATTCCTTCGCAAAAGATCGTTGACATGAGCGATATTTCAACGATATATCACTGATATATCATCAAAATTTCCTATCGATACGATATCGACACGATATATAGATATTGCTTTCCATGGTATCAATATTCCTCTTTACAATTATATATGCATATTATAGTTACAAGGGATTTTTACCCGACAGACCCTATAAACTTTGCCAATTGCCTCAACGACCTTTGAAACAACATAATTCTCCCCTCGACCCCGTAAACTTCCCAACTCTTACCCTATGAACCTTGTGGTTACTCTGTTTGAAGCTCACGAGGGTTCTTGGGGTAATTTATAGGGTCGATAGGGTAATTACGTTACGCAAAAGGTCGTGGAGGTGATTGGCAAAGTTTATAGGGTCTGCTAGGTAAAAATACCTAGTTACAAAGTTTATTTCATTTCACAAATGTACATCCATTTTCAGGCATTTCATGCAAGTATTCCAAAAATTAAATGATGAATTTATTGAAAACATGTCACATATATTTCAGTTAAAATTCCTAATATTATTCATTTAATTCACTCCTAAAGACACATGGCTAATACTACAATATTTTACATTCACTCGTGATATTAAAATTATATTCATTACAAATACTTCAATATTTGGTCAACAATTAAAAATATATGCAACGTCTCGGATCTAGGTCCACGGTCCGTTAACGAGGAAAATTGGCCCTAATAACTTGGGTTCGTGTCTGAATAGACCCTATAATCCTCACCACTTATAATCCACACTTCGTGAGCTTTAGATGCGGGACTATTTTTGAAGTTGAGGTGTTACAAACTCCTCCATTTAAATTCGCAACGTCCTCTTTGCAACATGGTCCATCACTTATTCCCAACAGTGGTTGTTGAATGGTCCTGGTAGGATTTTTCTCCTATCTCTTTTCAGTGGTCGCTCTACCTCTCGGACAACCCTTTCCCACGCTTCACAAGTTTTAGATGTGGGACTATATTTGAAGTTGGGGTGTTACAATATATGTTTGAAATTTACAGAAAAATTAGTTTTACAAATATTCATATCAAACCACGTTCTATGCATGTCTATGTAACCTACGTTAAATAGTCCAGATCATATATATTCTAATTACATACTAGTTTATTTTATAAAATAACACCCAACGCACACTTTTATAAATTGATATGTTTGTTTTTTTACAACGCATCGGAATTGATTATAAAATATTATTCCTCTTTACAAATACATACACTTTTATAAATTGATATGTTTGTTTTTCTACAATACATCTGAATCGGTTATAAAATATTATTCCTCCTTACAAATACGTGTTATGTATAACAAAGTTGCATGCATATTTTTGTAAACTACACGCATCCAATAATGCAGAGAACATATAGTTCCAAACAACCGTAAGTTCAGTTCATTTATTTAATCGAGTCCTATGTTTAGGTTCGATTAGTTTATTTTCGAATGAATCTTTATTGGACTTTTAACGAGCCGAATACGATCGAATATCAAACCTGATAATTTCTTAACAATTTTGTGTGTAAG
This sequence comes from Ottelia alismoides, assembly GCA_037367405.1. Classification (NCBI taxonomy): domain Eukaryota; kingdom Viridiplantae; phylum Streptophyta; class Magnoliopsida; order Alismatales; family Hydrocharitaceae; genus Ottelia; species Ottelia alismoides. The sequence goes on along the minus strand of JAZKJV010001464.1, from coordinate 54,344 downwards.
TGACTGGATTAAAATACATAATGTAAAATCACTATTACATGGTGCAATTAGTCCAAAAATCAATTTTCGACGAATGAATCATATTCCCTCAATCAATATATCCATTAAAATTAAGTATACTTCCAATGTTCAACTTTAGAAGTGAGTATGATTCAACCAGAGTTTGTATGCCCAAGATATCTAGCTTGTAATTTTAGCATATATGAAGTCAACAAAGGCTTATTCCTTGGTATGCACATCTTGTAATTTTTATCCTATTTTTATATTTTTATTCATATTTTTATTGAAAATCTAATCAGAATCATGACAATTAGAGTTAGTGTAGTTATGTAAGGAATGGAGAAAGTTTGCTACTTATTTATTTATTATAGGGTAAATTACAATTTGGGTCTCCATCTATGGGTTCGATCACAAAATGGGTCCCGATCTTTAAATTGTAACGATTCAGGTCCCAGGGCCATTAATGTAAGGAACTTTTTGAGGCTAATGACGTGTATGCCCTTGTTTAAAAGTTGGAACCCAATCCCCATTCCCTTCCCAACAAGGGCATATTCGTCATCAACCCCACAATTTCCATTTCCTAAATGGTCCTGGGACCCGAATCGTTACAATTTAAAGATCGGGACCCATTCTGGAATCAGACCCATAGATGGGGATCCAAATTGTAATTTACCCTTTATTATATTTTACATTTACAAATGAGGTTTTTTTTAATCTAGAATTTTCTTTTGTGGACTTATTAATATCATGTGGTATATTTAGCCTCTTTTTATTTGATAAGTATTTTGTAAAGTCTTCTCATTTTATGTGTTTTACGGGTGTATTTTCTGAGGAATTTGGACAAAAATGAGTATTAAGTAGATGAATGGATTCATCACCCATAAGAAGATGCATGAGGAAAATACTATCCGAAGCGTGGATATACCATTGTTACTGGGAACAAGCGATGGACTATAGTAGCACCCCAAACATAGTCTTACATCGGACATTCACAACGTATGAGTATTTTGGTTGGTCATTATTCGATCCCGTTGGACCAACTCAATAAGTTGTCAAGGTCATATTTTCTCAATAATGGCCCGAGTCTATGTCCGAGACGTTACATGACGTCCATCACATGCATAATGTGTGTACTTCTACGTAGGAAGAGTACTTGCGACTCCCTCGATATTGAATATCTCGATCTTTTATGTCTACTTACTTTTCTTTTATGTGTCTATTCAGGGGCGGAATCAGGAATTTCATCAAGGAGGGGCCGAGTATACAACTATTATGTATGCTCAAAAATAGAAAAAATCTATGTATTTTTGAACGATATTTTTAAATAGAATTAATATTTTTAAAATGAACCTCTTTCAATCTTGATAAACGTAGAATTTAAATCTATTATTAATGTTAGAATTTCAAATAGATTGGTATTTTCTGTGGCTATTTTTAAAATTGGATAAATATATTAATTGAAGTCTTTCTAAATCCATCCTAAAAAGGCTAAATTATCGTGTGAAATTTTGAAACAAAAAAGTTCATAGTTACAAGAAAACAATAAAATTTATTTTATTTTAAAAAGTAATAAAAATAATGGGAGAGATAAATAAACTCGAATACAATTTTATATCAAATTATTTTAATACTTTGGAAGTGATTGGATAAACCATATATAGAAGAAAGTAAAATTGATGGAAATAAGATTTTAACCATGGTCTCCAAAATAATTACCTTACCACTCTACCACTTAACTATTTAATTACTCTACAACATTACTCTAACAACATTGATTATAATACAACTAAGAAGGGGCCATATTTGAAACTTAATACATTGTACAAGTGACGTATAATAATCATGGGGGGTGTATAATGTATACTAGTTCCGCCCATGATTCGAATACAATTTTATATCAAATTATTTTAATACTTTCAAAGTAATTGGATAAATAATATAAAAGAAAGTAAAATTGTTGGAGACAAGAATCAAACCCTGGTCTCCAAAGTAACAATCTTACCACTCTACCACTTGACCATTTAATGGTTCTGCAACAATCCTCTAACAACATTTATTATTATACAATTAAGAAGGGGCCGTATTAAAACTTAATACATTATATAAGTGACGTATAATAATCATGGGGAGCCATGGCCCCCCATAGTGTATACTAGTTCCGCCCCTGTGTCTATTATCATGTCCGATATGAATGTTGACCTTTCTTTGTACAACTTACTTATGTGTCCTATTATAAAAGTAAGTAGACATAATTGTGCAGAACGTCCATCACATGCACAATTCGATGATGTATTTGGTAAAATACTCCATCCACTCATCGTGTGACATGATGAAGATCAATTAAAATGGTAATACTTAAAATTAGAAATCTGGGTTAAATCTACGTTAAAACACTTAATAAATTATCTAAAATTAGTAAATTAATAAAATATAGTAACTATAAAATTGAACTAATTATATATAATTATATTATATATAAGTTCAAGAAATTACTTGAAAAAAAGCCGTAAAAATAAGGAGTTGAGTCATGTATCTGTAAATAGCACAAACGTTAGACATTTTTAATAAACTGTTAACTCTAATTGGCATAAAATTAACAATTGTGCACATTCCACTAACATAAATGAATAAATAAATGCTAAAAAATATTAACATGTATGTATAGTGAATAAACCCAAATAAGTTATGAACACATATCTACTCCATAAAGTCTTACATGAACCCAAACCTCACCTTCTAATTAATACACCAAAATATCTACAAAACAATATCATATTCAATCGAATCAAAGTGAAAGTTGAGTTTTGAGACTAAGTTGTACATTTTATATATTCAATAACTTTAGTCTAATATTTATGTGTATAATTAACTCTTATTTATTTATTCCTTTTTTTATATTTTATTTTTTAATAAAATGTATTAAAATTGAAATTCAAAAAATCTAAAAAAATCAAAGAAATAGAGGTATTCTGACTTTGTATATATTGTTTTCTTCGGTCTATAAACACTCCTTTCTGTATTTTTATTTTATTTTCTTAATTATTAAAAATCCTAAAAGATTATATTTGTATGTAATCATTTTCTCGTATTTCATTTATTTTTTTTGGTATCCAATTTTAAATAAATACCAAAGAAAAATAGAATGGTGAATATAGGTGTTTTATACCAACAAAAATACTCCAAAAAATTTTGTATTTTTGCACATACTGCTTTATTTGGATCGGAGGTCTTCACGTATAATGTAGATCCCATATATAATATCTATTTTGATCACTTTCGGATTTAACTTTAGTTTATATTTTATTTCTTAATTTCTTTGTTATTTTGTGTTGGTCAATGTTCCTTTGAGACAATATCCATGTGTCCAGCTCTAATTGGTCCACAACTCTTCACTATCGCCATCTCAGCACAACTATTGACCCTCGGTCAACCAAGAACACCCGTTCACCAAGCCAACATGGTGCAACCACACGGGAAGGGGAGAATTGACTCCTGGGTCAACTCCCCCCCCCCCCCCTCACATTCTCTGCTATAGACCTACGATTCTTCGTTCACATTCTACACTCCAGCAGCTACCACCCATTCGTCTAACTGTTGCGAACTTACGATCATGCCCACATCAACCCTCTCCTTCGTACATACACCTCGCGACCTATTACTAACCGCCCCCTACGTTTTCCAACTCCAAACCCTAACCACCATAGGATAAAAATACTCACCTCGCCTTCATTCAACCAGTGACGGAGGGTCTTAGCACCCCGCTCCCAACCAATATATATATATATATATATATATATATATATATATATATATATATATATGAGGATGGGGAGCTTGCACCAAGGTGCGTGTAACTTTACATGCATCAGCATTTATATCTTCCATATTTTTTACTTTTTTCGAAAAATACCATCATGTATATTCATCCATATATCCCTCCAATATGTCCTTCGAATTTCGTCAGAAACAGAGACTCCTATGACCTCCATCCAGAACAGGTAATTTTAACGGTCTTAGAATTGCTGCAATTGACCTGTTCTAAATGGAGATCATAGGAGTCTCTGTTTCTGACGAAATTCGAATGATATATTGGAGGGATATATGGATGAATATACATGGTGGTATCTTTCGAAAAAAGTAAAAAAAAATATGGAAGATATAAGCGCTGGTGCATGAAAAGTTACATGCACCTAGGTGCAAGCTCCCCATCCTCTCTCTCTCTCTCTATATATATTACATAGTACTATATATAATCTAAATACATTATATAATAATTAAGATTTGCATGTTATGTATAATAGCTCCCCATATCTCAACAAAAAAATCAATATATATATATATATATATGTGTGTTCTAATTACAATAATTAACTATTAACATTGCATGATGTGCATAACCAGATGTTGATGCATCCGTATATGTACATCGTCATATCCATTTATAAATCATCACGGATATATATATATATATTAATTTAGCATATATGATATAGATAACGATTTTCATTTTTATTTTCTTTGCATATGTGGATACATATTTAGATACCTCTTTCAATTTTTAAGATTTTAAAACGGATGGTTACATAATTTTCTTGTGTATGCATATATGGATATATATATAGAGGATGGGGAGCTTGCACCAAGGTGCATGTAACTTTTCATGCACCGACGCTTATATCTTCCATATTTTTTTTCTTTTTTGAAAAATACCACCATGTATATCATCCATATATCCCTCCAATATGTCATTCGAATTTCGTCAGAAACAGAGACTCCTATGACCTCCATCCAGAACAGGTCGATTACAGCAATTCTAAGACCGTTAAAATTACCTATTCTGGATGGAGGTCATAGGAGTCTCTGTTTCTGACGAAATTCGAATGACATATTGGAGGGATATATGGATGAATATACATGGTGGTATTTTTCAAAAAAGAAAAAAAAATGTGGAAGATATAAGCACCGGTGCATGTAAAGTTACATGCACCTTGGTGCAAGCTCCCCATCCTCATACACACACACACACACACACACACACACATTGGTATCCGCATATTTGCAACCCTATTTGTATTTACATCTATTTAAAAAAGATATGCAGATACATGTATACATGTGAAAATATGTATAATAAATATGACAAGAGAGTGGTACATATATCTATATTTGTTTGCATCCCAATAAGTAAAAAATGTTGTACAGTGTTACTTGTTTGAAAATATTAAATCTAATGATATTACTAAAGGGATAAATGGGGATGTCCCCTTGAGGGAGTCTCTCAGGGTGCGGATTGTCTGCGGTAAGTGGATTGCAGCAGACTCCGCTGCAATCCGTGGATGTGCGCCACGTGTTCGAAAAAGAATCGGACGGTTGTCGTCTCTCCAAACTCTCTCTCCATCGAACCCCTAACCCACTCGCCCGATCCCCCTCGCCGCTCCCCGACCCAAGCCCTCTCGCTGTTCCCTGACCCCAAGCCCTCTCGCCGCCCTCTCGCTGTTCCCCGACCCCAAGCCCTCTCGCCGCCCTCTTGTCATCCCTCGACCCCAAGCCCTCTCGTCGTTCAGAGCGAGGGGTTGGAGGGAGGCGGGCGAGAGCAGAGAGAGAGCAGTTGGGGCGGAGGGAGGTGGGCGACAGCGGCGAGAGGATCATGGCGATGAGAGGCGGGGCCGAGGAGGCAGAGTCGGGGGAGGGATGCGCTCTGAACGGCGAGAGGGCTTGGGGTCGGGGAACGACGAGAGGGCTTGGGTCGGGGAAGGAGAGGGGGATTGGGCGAGTGGGGCAGGGGTTCGATGGAGAGAGGGTTCGGAGGGACGGCAACTGCTCAATTCTTTTTCGGACACGTGGCGCACATCCACGGATTGCAGTAGAATCTGCTGCAATCCACTTACTGCAGACGATCCGCACCCTTTTCATCTCTAGCTTAGGCCCTCCACCTTCTTCACCCCAGAGGGCCTCAACTTCACATTCCAGCACATTTAACCATGCATGTCGAACTTGTGGTGCTTGAGTTTGCCCATCTCGACAAGTAGGTACAACAACCAACATCCTCACCTCGTCCACCGTGTTCTCTCAGTCTCCCAAGCTTCATGCCATCGCTTAGAGACTCGCTAGAGAAGGTCTATCCTACTAGAGCTTTGCATACTCTCTGCCTTGCACGGGAAGTCAACCATGCAACGACCCGAATTCAAGTGCTAGTGGAAGCTCAACAATGTCACGTCAGGTCCGAGGGGTTACTAGCGAATATGAAATCCACGGTTAACATAGTCTAAAATAACTTTATGTACTTCCATAAAAGTCACAATTGACTATTCCAAAAAATATATCATAAGGTACAAGAAGAAATGCAGTCTTCTCCCTGTAGGACTTAACTACTCCTTACTTCTTATTCGTCAGATGTATACGTGGTAGGGCAAATCAAAGGAGCGGTAAAATATTTGTAATTAACAGATAACTTGATATAATTAAAAAATAAGGACGACAGTAAAAATATATCCATAACTTGTTAGGGTTAGGGTTACATGTGCTTTTAACAAGTGTACCCTAGTTTTATAATCAAACATTCTATTTTACCCTTGTACTTACAAAAGGGTTCATTTGCTTATCATTAGCACTAGCGGTCTTTCATTGCAGATACAATTATTTACACAACATAACATGATGACATTAGCTCGATGTGGACTTTCCACTGTATTCTATTAAACCCGACATGCCCGGAAGATATTGCCCTTTAAATCGGATATGTTTGTCAGGACCACATATGGACTTTAGAGGTGACTCACGCCCTGGTGTAGCACTTAACTCCATGTCATTCTTTCAATCATTGACAACAATTCATCATCTATATTTTACATATTTTATTACATATTACAAAACATGAATTGGTTATTATTTTATTCAAATACCACATGTATAAGTAAAACCAACATGCATACTTATGTATATCCGATATTATGCAATGTATATCATGACAGAAATGCCCTTAAGCCAAATATTTAATTTCATATGATTTCCATGTCATTTTCATATGTGATTATATCCATATATAATAGCAGAGACAAAATTCCTTTATCAGTTAGATTATTAAAGAAATGTATGATTTTCTTTTGTTAGATCTAATACATGTATTTCTTTCTTTTGTTAAATCCAATGCATGTATTTTTGGAATTTCACTGAATCAATAGTTTGAATAGTCTATATTTGCTGTGAGGAACATAAATGCCCTTCAAGGTCAATGCATAGTAGATCATATTTACGTAAACATACCGGATTTCAATATTCCTACATAGGTATATTTAACACATAAGAAGTATCTTGTAGACCTAACATTGTTATATTGACGGAATAAGCAAATCAAATGTATATAACTAACGAGATAGAATGAATAATCTTGGAACGATAGAGATATTAAAAAATGGATAACCATTTTAAGCATAATAATGTTGGTCGTTCTTTTTTTTCGATGGTTGTCCCTTCTCTTTGTGGCATTTTCTCTTTCTCTCTCTATTCCTCTCTCATTGTTCTTTATTTATCTCTCTCTATTCCACTTGTTCCTTCTCTCTCTCCCTCTCTCTCCCTCTCTCTCTCGAGAGATGAGATAGGGATTGCTCATGCCATTATGAAGTGGAGATGCATTGTCGCAACCCCCTATATATAGCAAAGGAAAAGGCAAGTGGGCTAAGTATGTGAATCCCATGCCATGCAAGAGGATTATAACGCATAATTTATATATGTGTTTCCCTTGCCACACGACAACCCCTCTCATTCCAGGGTGCTGATTGTCTGCTATAAAGAGGGGTGCAACAGAGTCGGATTGTCTGCTGTAAAGAGGGTTGCAGTAGACTCTGTCGCACCCTTTGGGGCCGCTGATCGAGTGGTTCCCACGAAATCCCTCGATCCCTCCCTCGATCCGGGCCCATGAAAAGTGGGATTTCATGGGAATCGCTCGATCGTGATCGAGCGGCCCCAAAGGGCGCAACAGAGTCTGTTGCAACCCTCTTCACAACAGACGATTCGCGCTACACATTCCATGCAAATTGACATCTCACCCTTTCCATGCAGAATGCCACGACACATTCCCTTTTTAGCTTTCTTATTTTCTTATTTATTTCCTAATCATTACAAACCAAACTACCGTCCATTTAACACGAATCAGTTGATAAGCAATAATTTATAATGTCTTTTATACTTTTTTGAGCAAAATCTGAGTATTAGGGGTGCACGTGGATCGGATTGGATCGGATTTTGTCTCAATCCGTGTCCAATCCACACTTAACGAATTTTTTGTTTTTCCAATCCAATCCAATCCGTTAAACATGAAAATCCAGTCCAATCTTGGTTCGGATTTTTAATACTCATCTAAGTTATGATTAAGTTTGTAGCACACTAGACCTCGATATTTAAATCATGATTCTAAAATTTAGATTATGGATAAATGTAAAGAAAATGACAGTTACTTTTTGGAAAGTAAAAACTACGATTGTTATGGATATAGTACGAACAATCATTTTATAACTAAATATAAATAACATAATTGTAACCCCATACAAACCATAGAAGCATTACCTTTACTTTGACTAAAATGCAAATTTGTATATATCAAATATGAACTACAACTAACCTGCCCGGCTACGTATTGCGGGACGAAGGATCGTAAATGAAGGAGGTCTGGGACAAGAACCATGTATGACCGTGTGGTGCGGGGGTGAGGTTCCTGGTTGCACATACATGAGGGAGGTCTGGGAGAGCCGAAGACAAGGTTTGTTTGTGCATGCGCGAGGGGGGTCTAGCTTTGCGTTCGAGAGGCTGGGGACGAGGTGGGTGTAGCTGAGGACGAGACAGTAGACGGCTAAGGTGGAGATCTGGATACACGTGCGAGAGAGGTCTGGGAGAACCGAGGACGAGGTCTGGTCATGCGTACACGAGAAAGATTGGATTGTGCGTGCGCACAACTGGAGACGATGTCAACATCCGGTCGAGATGTGCGCGCCTAAGGGTAGAGATGTGTGTGGCACGAGTGGATGTCTTGTTTGGAAGGATCCTAAGGTTGTTTAGGATTAGGTATTATTATTTTTAAGGGTGTTTGATAAACACGAAATTCAAGAGAGCCTAAATGGTGTCTCACACAAGGCGGAGACGATCGTCGCTGTGGCGACCCTCAAATGAATCTCGTATTTAATCAACAATTAACCCACACTATAGATCAAGGAAATAGAAATAAATGTGGAGTTAAAATTTATTTTTAACTCTACACAAGATGTATAGCAAGCAAGTATGCAGAGAGTTCGAACACAGGGAGCAAACAAGGTAATTCAAAAAAAGGTGTGTGAGTGAATGTGAGTGGTGTCTACACTAAGCAAGCAAGCAAAGATTTTTGTGGGTTATTTATTTTTTTTAAATTTTTTAAATTTTTTATTTAATTTTTAATTTTGTATTTTGATTTTTAATTTTTTGATTTTTATATTTTATATTTTATATATTTTTTTAATTTCTTTTTCAATATTGGAATATAAAACAATGTAATAGAAGGGTTAATAAAATATTTATAAAAATAAGCTAAAATAGCCAAAAATTCAGAAATAAAATGTTTTTGGTATTTTTATAATTTTTTACTAATTTGCGATTTTTGGGTATTTTTCGAAGTGTTTTTGGTATTTTTAAATACTGTAATAAACCAAAAAGTGAAAAGGCTACTGGCTGGAGATAAAATGAGAATTAAAAATAGCAAACAACCACAAAAATTTTCCAAACTATTTTTCAAATAAAGACAATGAAATGATGAAACTACAGAACTTGAGTTTACTATTTTTGGAGTTTTCTACAATTTTTGAGAGTTTTTTGAAGCTTTTATGTATTTTCTAATTTTTAAGGTTTTTCTTTTGAGATTTTTAGTGATTTTTGGACTTACACTAAAATAGGTTAAAAGACACACTAGGGATTTTTTTGGAATTTTTTGAGGTCTTTTAATATTTTTTTGGTATTTTCTAAGCTAGACAGTAAATAAAAGCAAGTTTTTTGATTTTTAGTAAATATAAAATACAATAAAATCAAAAACTAAAATTATGGCGTGGAAGAACAAGCATGCAGGAGCTTAACCCTAATTTTTGAGAATTTTTTGAATTAAAATGAAGGTCCAAATAAATACTACAAACAAGCACAAATTAAAGGGCTGGCAGGGGACTTTATGTAATAATCAGGAAAGTCAGGGGCACGCATGCAATTGTCGCAAAAGTTTTGAACTGACTAAAATATTTTCTGGACCAAAATTAAATTACAAAACTTGCAACCCTTTCCGCGCAAAATACCCATCAAGATCACGTGCCAAAGCACGTGCCCCAGTTAGGGGTACAAATGCAATATCACAAAAGTATGAGGGTTGACGTGCAAAATTGTCAAAAGTTTTAAACTGCAAATGAATGTTTTGGAATTAAACTTTAATACGCAAAATCCCCTAGGGGTACCCTGCAAAAACGCCAAGGCGCGCGTGATGGGCACGCGCTTGGCAGGGGCTCGATTGTAATAGTCTAAAGCTCGGGGGGCTACGCACAAATTTTACATAAACATAATAAATGCAAATGAAAGTTTTGGTCCTGAATAATAAATACACAAAAGTGCTGGGGAAGGTATGCAAAATACCCAGCAGAGGCTGATCTCACGGTAGCTGATCGTTCACTTATGACACGTGGCGGCCTAGCAGCTCGTGATGACGGTTCGCATCCTACGGCCCAGATCAGAAGATGCTGAAGATCGGACGGTCGGGCCCTTGCAAGATCGGATGGCTACTGCTTCGTCTGGGGTCCCCTCGATGATCGAACAGCCACAGACTGATCAGGAAGAACAACCAAGAACTCGGGAAACCCGAGCTTCGAACCGCCCTCCGGATCGACTCTGACCGCCTGGGACGCTCGGAGAGGATGCCCAATACTCCTGCGGTGGTCCTGAAGGTCCTGGAGGCGGCAAAAACGGCGGGCAACCACCGGAGCGACTCCGCGATGCCACGGTCGAAGACACGCTCCAGGTGGTTCCAGCGTGGAGCAAAAATTGCCCTCCAGGCGTGCGTGGAACCTGCGACCTGCAAAAATCGTGAAGGGATGTGCGGGCAAAGTGTCGCGATCCCGCAAAGGGGTGGAAACAAGGGTGCGATGCAAAAATGAAGCTCGCCGGATGGCGAAGATGGCGAATTGGGTGATTTCAAGCAAAATGGAATGTAGAAATTGGAGGCTAAGTCTACCAGGAAGTAAAACATGCAAGAAAAGAGGAATAAAAGTCGGCCTCGAGCCTAGGAAGGGAGAGGGAAAAACCTGACGGCGGCGCGGCCGCCGGAGATGCTTGGAACGCGGCGTTTGGGGTCGCCGCACCTCGACTGAGATGGGGGAGGTCTCCCCTGTCACGGAAGCTTGCCCTCGACCCCACACCTGGAAGTTTTTGGGTACCCAAATCCGGTTCAAAGTCAAATGGGGGTTGAGGGCTCGGTTTTGAACAATGGCGAGGGGGCTCGCAAATCGAAGGATAACGGGAGGAGCATTGATGCTCTTCCCAAAAAAATCGATGGGCGAGCAAGGTGATTCATAGGGGAAGAACTTTGCAGAAGGGACTTGCGTGAAAAGATGAAAGGATCGACCCCCAAAAAATGTTGAAGATGGGTCAAAATCATTCTGACATAGTGATAATTCTAAAAATCGATCGGTCTTGGGTTCCACAGAAGGCGGGAACACAGTCGAAGTGTCAACCAATCAAATCCTGAAATTAATCAACAATTAACCCACACTAAAGATCAATAATTAGAAATAAATGTGGAGTTAAAATTTATTTTTAACTCTGCACAAATGATGTAAAGGGCAAGTATGCAGAGAGTTCGAACACAGGGAGCAAGCAGGGTAATTCAAATAAATGTGCACAAGTAAATGTGTGGTGTCTACACTAAGCAAGCAAGCAAAGAACTTTTTGTGGGTTTTTAATTAATATTTTTTTATTTTTTTATTTAATTTTTAATTTTGTATTTTAGTTTTTAATTTTCTAATTTTTATAAATTTTTATTATATATATATATATTTAATTTCTTTTTCAATTTTGGAAAATATAAATAAAGTAATAAAAGACAAGATAAAGTATTTATAAAAATGTGCAAAAATAACCAAAAATTCAGAAATAAAATGTTTTTGATATTTTTAGGATTTTTTACTGTTTTTGTGATTTTTGAGTATTTTTCAAAGTGTTTTTGGTATTTTTAAATACTGAAATAAGGGAAAACAGTGAAATATGTACTGGCTGTGAGTAAAATAGGAATTAAAATTAGCAAACAGCCACCAAAATTTTTCACACTAATTTTCAAATAAAGATAATGAAATATAGAACAAACAGGAAGTGAGTTTGTAATTTTTGGAGTTTTCTTTGATTTTACATTTTTTTGAAGTTTTTGAGTATTTTTGAATTTTTAAGGTTTTTCTTTTGAGATTTTTAGTGATTTTTGGACTGACACTAAAATAGGAGACACACTAGGGATTTTTTTTTGGAATTTTTCGAGGACTTTTAATTTTTTTTGGTATTTCCTAAGCTAAAAAGTAGGCAAAAAGAGAGTTTTTGTTTTTTAATAAATATTAAAATAAAATAAAATCGAAAACTAAAAATATGGCGACAAAGTACAAGCCAACAGGAGCTTAAGTTTAAATTTTGAGAATTTTTCGAGTTAAAAAGATGCTTCAAATAAATACTACAAACTCACAAAAATATCAAGGCTGGCAGGGGTATATATGCAATTTCTCAAACATCCAGGGACATACATGCAATTTTCCACAAAAGTTTGAACTGAATATTTAAATTACAGGACCAAACAACAATTGCAAAAGCTGCAGGGGTGTCGGCGCAATGTACCCACCAGGGGCGCGTGACTTGCACGCGCCTAGCGAGGACTGAAACGTAATTTTCAAAAACACGGGGGCTAACTTACAATTTTTCCAAAAATATAACACTTAATATTCAAGTTTTGGTACTGAAACAAAATAAAACAAAAACTGAGGGCCTCAATGCAAAATGCCCTCACCTCACGTGTGCAGGTCACGTGAGGTGACGTGGTAGAGGACCTAAATGCAAATAAAATAAGTTTGGGGGTCTTTTTGCAATTTTTACAAAACTTTTACACTACAGACGAAAGTTTTAGGACTAAAATATAAATACAAAATGCGCAGGGGTTTGGATGCAAAATACCATCGGCGCGCGGATCCAACGGCTGCAGATCGTCACTTATACATGTGGCGTGAATCCAATGGTCGGTGACGCTTCGCTTGGACGGCGGAGATTAGATCATCTGGCGACGATCGGACGGTGGAGACGTGGCGCGATCCAACGGCTGCTGCTCGACCTGGGGAAGCTACTCGATCCGACGGTTGGGAGTCGATGAGGAAAACAGCGACGAACGACGGCGAGGCGAACTTCGCCGCTCCAGATCGTCGTCCTCCGGCGATGTCAAGGATCCAAAATGGACGTGGAGCGTCCTCTGGTCCTCCTCTAGCGGCTGGCGGCGGCAAAAAGACTCGGCGATGGCCGAGGGGCTCGCTGAAGGGCGGCGGAGCTACAGAGCTTCGTTAGCTCCGGCGAAGCTCCAGATTCGCCTCCAGGCTTCAATGATGGTGCGTGGACCTGCAAAAAGCATTAGAAGGTCCAGGGCAAAGTGCCTGGACCTCTGGGTGGACATGAAGATGCGTGACTCGAGGTGGCGATGAACGGCCGGAGGTGCGCTCCGGCCAAGTGGGTGAATCGAGCGAATGACGCGATGAATCCCAAGATTTCTTTAGGGCTTTTGTTCCTCAGACTAAGGCGAACCTAATAAGCGAAAAATAAAGGGGTGAAGGGGCCCTCGATGGTCGGATCCAGAGGGAGGAGTATACCTCGACCGCCGGTCTTGCGGGAGGTGGCGGAGGCACCCTCGACCTCGATCGTCTTGGCTGACGGCCTCACGATGGAGCTGTCACCTCCAGGGAGCTCGGGAGCACGAAGGTGGCGACGAGGGTTGGACCAAGGGTTCTCAAAATTCAAATCGAAAATGGGGGGTCGTTATATCTGGTTTGACCTCGAGTTGCAGGGGCTCGAAGATCAACGATTCTGGAGCGTCTCAGTGATCCTTGGCCCGATGTAAACACATGGCGGGCAAGAGGGATGATCGAGGGAGAAAAATGCAGAAGAAATCAAGACGAAAGGGTGAAAGGATTGGTTGGGAAAAAGCCAAGAAAATGGCTCAAAAACCAAGTCTTCTGACAGGGGTAGGTGGGGAAGACGACCAGTTGACCTGGGTCAACTGGGGCCGTCTCCTTATTGTTCCACATGGACTAATCAGGAAAAATCCCTGGTAAATAATTTATAAATTCGATTAAAAATAGAAAAAGGCCGAATTAATTAATGATTATAAAATAAAAAGTATTCGTTATTTTCTGTAGTATTTTATTATGATTTTTAATTTCTTTTATGAGGTATATTTTTATAAGTTTACTTTTTAGCCCTATATAGGTATATTACATATGTATTTTAGTATTTTATTTTTATTCTGTGTATTTTATTTTTATTATTTTTATTTAGTATTTTTTAAAATCATAAGATACTTTTGTGTACACAAATATATTTTTATTTTATTTTTCTGATTTATTTTGTATATTTAATAAATTATAAGAGTATGTTATATAGGTATGAGTATAGGTATTATACCTCTGTGATCTATACTTGTTGATTTTTATTTTGAGTTTTCTTTGTACTTTTATTCTGATTTTAATGTACATAATTATTATAAGTAATATATACATAATTATAAAAAATATAAAAGTACAAAAATAATGAATGAATAATAAATTGAATATTTTAATCTGTATAGCTATACAAGGTGGGTTCAAAACTCAACTTTCAAACCGTAGCTCCGCCAAATGCGAAACAACCACCATTAAAAAGATTATTTTATTCTATATACAATTAAAGGTGAGTTTGTTGCATTTGGAGTTGTCAGTTTGTGAGATACGGGTCTGGGAAGTTGGAATTCTGGATTTTTATTCAGACCACAACTTTTTATCTGTACATTATTTTTCTGTGAAATCAATTTTGTATTTTTATTTATAAAATTATCTACAACTTTCATGTACAAAGTTTCTTTATTTGATGTATAAAAAGTGGAACCAAAAATAGGTCCCAAAATGAATAAAGAATGAATTAAATAATATAGGTATTTGACCCTTATCTCCCCCTACTTTATTCCTTGTCGACCTATTCATCAAGATGCCTAGGTCTCGGGGTTTTGGGTCATAAAATATTTACAATATTTTATTCTTTTTCTTTTCTTTTATTTATTCTATAATTTTGGTTTTAATTACACTATTTTATACACTAATTGAATGCACATGCATGGATGCTAATATGCTTGATTTAAGGGTATTTACAGGTATTTGCTAGGGTTTTTGATGCCAAAATGATAGAATAAAGATGATGAAATGTGGATTCATCATCCTCCTATACTTTACCTTTGCTAGTCCCTAGCAAACACTTATGCAATAAGTGCAGAAAAGAAAAAGAAAGAAAAGAAAAAGAAGAACGTGGATTTAATTTGATTATCAAACTTGTCTTCACAAAATCAAAGTTTGGAGCTTAAGTCGGACCTTTAGAATTTTAGTGCGAGCGGAACCTTAGTGAGAACCGAATTTGAAATCCAACAGTCCTTGAGAACCCCAAGACTCTGTCCAAGTCTCCTTAATAGCCAGGTCAGAAATACTTCAACTCATACGCAAACTCTTACGACTATGAATCTGACTCGTACAATGTAAGTGATGGTGGCTCTCCCCAACTAGAATGACAAAGAGACTGACTTCTCCAGTACGACAACTCAATGATTCCCCAATCCAATGACTCCATCCTCGAGGAGCGGGGTATTCCCTTCTAAGTTCAAGTGGCAACCAGCTCAAGAGGAGGGGGTGAAGAGAAGAATGGACGGTAGCCAGTGTAGCTACCTATCCTGGGATGCAAGACCAGTGTAGTCAAGTCATCCTGCTGCAGGCTCACATATTTGACTTTGGAACTCAAGCTTGCTTATTGACTTTACAACATTTGTACATACTTTGCAGGCTTTTTATTTTTGTACATGCCCGAACTTTTTTTTTGTTTTTTTAATACTATATACAGCAGCATTTACATAAGGAGTTTTTCCTCTTGAGCCAGTAGACTATCCCTCTTTTGAAGCTTTATCGCAACCCACAACCTCCTGTCATTAGACTTCCTAATCACTGGACGGGTTGGGATGCACTTCCCTCCCTAGAGGAGGACAAATGTTTCCACTTGTGTGCGTCTCATACCGGCAAATCCAATCCCCTCACCACTCCAACTGAGTTGAGCCATGTGAAAGGTGCAGGTGTCCAAGTTAGGTCATTATCAACAAGAATCGTGCGTGTGCTCCGAAATACTCTACTTAGGCAGTCAAGAATCCATTGAACCAAGTCTCGTGATCCTCAAAGAATTAAGTCAACTAGACCTGAAGTACTTAAAACCCAGTTCCTATAAGGTTCCTGTTATTAGGTAGATTTTAACGTCCAATCAAGCTCCAATCTCCGGATTTTACTTAGATTTGTTCAACTATCAAACTCAATCCGAAAAATACGAATGCTATGCAATGCGATGTAGAAAATATTTTTTGTGATGCAATTTTCAAAGATTTTGAAATTTTTATGGATTTTTGAAGAGATGATGATGATGCATATGCAGATGCATTTTTTGTATTTTTCAGAAGATTTTTCAAATGTTTTTGGAATTTTAATTTTGCAAATGTTTTGGGATTTTTTAAACAAAAAGATTTGGCTAAAAACTAGGTGAAAATATGTACACAAGAGTGCTTCTTATATCTACAAGAAGTGGATTTTAAGGAACTTACAAGGGTAAGTAATTAATTTTATTTATATACATATAATGGATTTTGGTGTGATGTAAATATTCCTCAAACTTACTTGTCACAAGCTTTTCACACAAATTTTGAAAACTATAGTCCTAAATAGTTTTTACAAACATTTTTGCAAACATGTACACACATTTGAAAATCATTTTGCAAAGGCTTTCAAAACAATATATATAGATTTTTCAAATATTTTTGCAACCATTTTTCAAACCATTTGCAACTAATTTTTAAACATTTTATTTCACACAAAGATAAGAAATTTTTTAAAACACAATTTTTTACACAGGTTGAAAACATGTAACAAAATATTTTCAAAATAGTTTTCAATAGATGTTCACAAAGATTTTCAAACTATTTTTCAAACATTTTCCTAAAAAAACATTTTCACCTGATTTATTAATCAGTAATTACAAAAAGAATTTGAGGAATGATAACATCTTTTTATTAAAGAGTTTTAATGAATTTTTAAAGAATTATTAGCCATATTATTAAGAAAATGCGAAAGTACGAGTTATGGCTAAAGTATATATGCATTATATACGACCCCCCTATACTTAGCTTGAGATATGTCCTCATAGATCGGAGAGAAAAGAGAAGACATAACTCGTACTAAGTATAGGCAAGTCTAAAAAATAAAGAACTAGTGAATGAATCAACGAATGAGAAGTCGACCGTCCCCCTATACTTAGGATCAAATAATCCTAAGTATAGCAGACTATACACAACGCAGGGAGGGTCAAGGGTGGGAATAAACAGATCGTACTCAGATTGTCTCCCCCTATACTTAGGGTAAGATATCCCTAAGTATAGACAAGAAGAGGAGACAATGGAGACGATCAAAAGATAAGAAAACTCGGGGTGCACACTCCCCTATACTTAGGACAAAGTACGTCCTAAGTATGGAAAACTGTCTACAAGGACGACACCTTTTTGATAGATAAAGAAAATAGAAAAGGAAAAGAAGAAAAGAAGAAAAGAAGAAAATAAATCAACAGATAAAAGAGTGATATGGACAGATGATCTGTACAACGAAAGATAGAAGTGATCACCATGTATGAGATGCAGATGATATGAGTCAAGGACACATCTCCTACCAGAAGAATGGGGGCAACGTCAATGGTCGACGGATCATGATCTAGATATAGCTTCAGGCGTTGACCATTAACGCGGAAGGTAGAGGAAGATGACGGTTCGGATATGTCGATGCTGCCATTGTCATGTACCTTCCTGACCACATAGGGACCTTTCCACTTGCTCTGTAATTTCCTTGGAAATAATTTCAGCCTGGAATCAAACAACCATACTCTCTGATCTGGCTCAAACTGTTTATGGCTGATATGCGAATCGTGCCATGTCTTCACTTTCTCCTTGTATTGTAGGCTGTTGGAAAAGGCTATGTCTCTCAGTTCTTCCAGGGCTGCCAATTCTGCTCTTCTCTGGTCTCCTATACTCTCGGGATCCAAAAGCAACTCAGTGACTGCCCAAAAAGATTTGTGCTTGATCTCCACTGGCAGATGGCACGGCTTGCCATAGACGAGTCGAAAGGGAGATGTCCCCAATGGATTCTTGAAAGAAGTCCGATAAGCCCACAAGACCGAGTCCAAAAGCTGTGACCAATCCTTTCGGTCTGGCCGGACAACTTTCTGCAAGATTGTTTTTATCTCCCGGTTCGAGACTTCGGCAAGACCATTAGTCTGAGGGTGATATGGAGTGGCAACCCGATGGTCAATGCCGAACTCGTCTGCAAGGGCCCTGACCTTGTCATCGATGAAATGAGACCCCCCGTCTGAAATCAAGACTCTAGGTACCCCGAACCGTGAAATGATATTTTTCCTCAAGAATTTGCAAACGGTTTTAGCATCTGCGGCTCGGGCGGGGATGGCCTCAACCCATCGACTGACATAATCAACAGCGAGCAGGATATGCTCGAATCCCTGACTCTTAGGAAATGGGCCCATGAAATCAATCACCCATGCATCAAAAACCTCACAAAAGTGAATGGGTTGCATGGGCATAATGTCTCTCTGTCCGCAGGTTCCCATTTTCTGACAGTCAGTACATCTCTTCACGAACTCATCAGAATCCTTGAAGAGAAAAGGCCACCATAGGCTGGATTGAAGAACCTTCTGTGCTGTTCTTTTTCCATAATGATGTCCTCCTGCCTCAATCTTGTGGCAGTATGTGAGGACGCTATGATGCTCTTCTTGAGGAATGCACCTTCTCCAGATATTGTCCCCTCCTTCATGATACAGGACGGGATCCTCCCAATGGTAAAACTTGGCCTTCGCCAGGAAGGTCTCAAGTTTCTGCCTGGGCCAACCTTGCGGGACTGTCTTGGCAGCAAGATAGTTCACAATGTCAGCATACCACGGGAGTGAGGTGACAGCCAAGATCGCCTCATCTGGAAACGTCTCAGTGATAGGTGCGTTGGGCTCAGATTCCTCAAGATTCTCCAATCTGAAGAGATGATCCGCCACCACATTCTTGACCCCAGGTTTATCCTTAATCTCAATATCAAACTCCTGGAGCAGAAGGATCCATCTGGTCAGACGTGCTTTGGCATCCTTCTTAGCCATTAAATACCGGATGGCGGTGTGATCAGTGTAGATAGTCACTCTAGATCCGAGAATATACGATTGATACTTATCAAGAGCGAAGACTACGACCAGCATCTCTTTCTCAGTCACTGTGTAATTCTGCTGGGCGGCATCCAAAGTTCAGTTGGCGTAGTGAATGGCAAAAGGTAATCCATCCCTCCTCTATCCAAGCACAGCCCCAACGGCAAAATCTGAAGCATCCGTCATGATCTTGAATGGGAGAGACCAATCGGGTGGCTGAAGGACAGGAGCTGAAACAACCATATTTTTGAGAGTCTCGAAGGACGCAATACACTTATCATTGACAATAAACTCGGTGTCTTTTGTCAGCAAGTCAGTAAGCGGTCGGGCAATCCGACTAAAGTCCTGAATGAACCGTCGGTAGAAACCGACATGCCCCAGAAAAGACCGTAACTGACGCAAGTTGGACGGTGGATTGAGTTTTCTAATGATATCCACCTTGGCCGGATCGACCTCCATGCCCCTGTTGGAGACAATATGATCGAGGACCGTCCCTTGAGTCACCATGAAGTGACTCTTCTCCCAAGATAAAACGAGGTTGACCTCTATGCAGCGCTGAAGCACACGGTCTAGGCAGTCAAGACAAGCATCGAACCCGTCTCCATAGACCGAGAAGTCATCCATGAAGACCTCTAAACAGTCACCCACCATGTCCGAGAATATGGACAACATGCACCTCTGAAATATCGCTGGAGCATTACATAGACCATAGGGCATCCGTCTGAAAGCAAAAGTCCCAAACGGACAGGTGAATGTCGTTTTCTCCTGGTCTTTGGGCGCAATGACCACTTGATTGTATCCAGAGTACCCATCAAGAAAACAATAATGACTCTTCCCTGCTAGCCGCTCGATAATCTGATCAATGAAGGGTAGCGGGAAGTGATCCTTCTTGGTGGCCTCATTCAATCGTCTGTAGTCCACACAGACCCTCCAAGAAGTTGGTACTCTGGTAGCGATCTCCTCCCCAGACTCATTGACAACTGTCGTGATACCCGTCTTCTTGGGTACCACATGTAGTAGACTAACCCATTTGGAGTCGGAGATGGGATAGATAAAATCGGCGCTCCACCACTTGGAAATTTCTTTCATGACTACGTCTCGAAGATTCGGGTTCAACCGTCGCTGGAACTCACGCGACGGCCTAGCGTCATCCTCAAGATAGATGTGGTGAGAGCACAGAGCTGGACTAATCCCCTGGAGATCAGCTATACTCCAACCTATTGCCTTGCGGTTTCATTCAAGAACCTCCATCAGACGAGATTCTTGCTCTCCAGTCAAACCTGCTGAGATAATGACTGGGTGCATATCTGGCTCACCCGCAAGGAATCTGTACTTCAACGACTGCGGCAGAGGCTTCAGTTCTGGACAACTGGGAGGCGGCAGATCTGGCTTCTGATATGTCTGTGTGAAGGCGACCAGGTCTGCATGGGAGAACTCTCGCTCTGCATGAATCTCTGACAAAGGGCGGCCTGCTGAATCATTACTGCACTGGCTCGCACTCTGTCATGGTTGTTGGCTCAGAATGAATCAGACATGGCAAATAGTCATCAAAATCATCCCAGTCAATGTCTGAATCCGAGGGATCAGAAGAAGATGAGCAAGAATGAAAATCATCAGCACCACTCGTCCCGACACTGTCAGCTTCAGGTGTATACTCATCCAGGGATGTGCTCTCCCGGCTCTCGACTGCCATGAGCTTGAGATAAAGTGAATCTGTAGGCAAGGCGAGGGTCGGTGCTACAGGATCTGTCCAGTTGGATTCATCATCAATCATCACAAAATCACAAACCTGGTGGGTGTCTAGCTCTTCCTCTATCATCTGCGCTGCTTCACTGGATTGCTCCGAGCATTCTAACTCTCTGGCTCTGGTTTCTTCGATCGTCTCTATTTGTATGGTTTCGCCCTCTACGCGAAAACATACCTTCCCGCTATTATGGTCGGTCACCGCCTTGGCTGTGGCCAAGAATGGACGTCCGAGTATGATGGGGGCATCGGTTACCGACTCATGGATCTCCATGTCCAACACAACGAAGTCTACGGGGAATTTCAAGCCTTGAATGGTAACGACCATGTCTTTCAATAACCCCTTCGGCCTCTTAGTCGACCTATCAGCAAACTGAAGGATTATCCTGCTCCTAAGAAGAGGACCAAACTCAAATCGGTCGAGCAAGACTGCCAGAAGAAGGTTAATTGAAGAGCCGTTGTCTAATAGAGTGCGATCAAACTGTTGCTCCTGAATCTCGCATCTGACATAGGGACCTCCTGCGTCTGGTCGCTTGGCTGGCAGCTTGTTCTGGATGGTGCAGCAAGTGGACTGAGTGAGCACATGGATCTGATCTCTGTGGTTCCTCCTCTTCCTGTGAATGGTAGTCTTCTCTTTCAGGTTCTTCTTGAAGAGGGGGATGTGCTCAAGTGCTTCTTGTAGAGTTAGCTGAATATGGAATCTGTCTATCATCTGATTGCCGAACTCTACCTGTTGCTCTTTTTTGGGATTTTCTCGTTTATTCCCCTTCGCTCGGCGGAGTGCCTCAAGGAAGGGGATGGTAGGGGCCTCCACAGATGGAGGGCTAGGAATAGGTCCCTGTGCCTGTGAAGGAGGAGAATCCATACAATAATCATCATTCACCACATATGGATCCGCAATGTGAACAGAAACCTTTCCTTTATTCATATTTTTGTTTTTCTTTTTATTTCCACAGTCCATAGGTACAAAATGTGGGAACATCACAGATGGAGGCTCAACAAAAGTAGATGTGGTGGCCTCAGTACCGCCACTAGCACATGTCTCTACGACATCAGCACCGCGCTCTGGCTCAGCATCCAAAATGGTGGCATCACCACCACCGTCTACATCTGGTCTCACGACGGCATCAGCACCGTCGTATGGATCTCCATCAATGGTGGCCTCAGCACCACCGTCTTCAACATCATTATTAGCGGCATCAGCACCGCTACTCTGCTCCTCTGGCGCTCCTGGTTCTGCATCTGATTGTCGCTCAGAAGAGGCACCGCCGGCTAGCATCCTACCGCTCCTAGTAGTAACAAAATCAGCATCATAAAAGGAATAAGACATATCACTCATATAGTCACTAGGAGAGGTATCCTCTGTAAACTCTACCTGCTCAGACTTCCTTTTCAGATTGTTCGGGTTAGGTTCAATCTGAGCGGGTATGGTGGCCTTGCCTTTTATTATGTCCCTCATCTCCTGCCGGAATTCATCCATTTCTTGCCTGAAGGATGCTCGCTGTTCGGAGAGCAAGCGGGCAAGATCATCGAGAGCTGGGTTCTCAAAGGTGGGACCCTGAGAACCGGATGGTTGTCCCTGCTGGAAATGGGGCTGCTGCTGCTGGTACGGATAGTTCTGGGTTGGCTGGGCATAAGATTGCTGAGGCTGCTGTCGCTGCCTCCACTGCTGTCCCTGATAGGCAGGACGAGGACCACTATGATACTGTTGTGGTTGGGCATACTGGGGCTGCTGGTGTTGCTGTTGTGGCTGGTTGTTCTGATGTCCTTGGGCAGGATTCTGCTGCTGGGAGGAGGAGCCACCGTTGCCCCAACGGAATCCGAGGTGATCACGACGAATCCCGGGCTGAGGGTACCGGTCGTACCATATCCCATTGACTTCCATCAATGGTTCCTGCTCGAAGGAGGGTGGAGGAAGAACTGCCAGTGGCTGCTCCGGTTGATACACCACCATCTGCGTGTCCGAAGATGGCGGCTGCATTGGGTAGTACTGTAGCAAGGGAACCGACTCTGCCTGGATATGATTGACTTGACGATACGAGGTAGAGGGTTGGTTGGCATTGCTACTGCTCGGATCAGCACGTGATCTGGGAGGCTGTTGGGAATGAGTTTGTGCCTCCTGGACGCACAAGATCTGCGTCTTCAGATCACTCATGGTCTTGGCAATTTGGTCCATCTGGGCCATGCCTTGCATCTGCTTCTTTTCGAGGATCTCGAGGTGGTCCAGCTTCTCACTGATTATGCCCATATCGGCTGCGGCTGATTCAGCTTGGGCTGCGACAGCTGACACTGTATTGGGACCGGCATCGATGCGGGCGATCCTCTGGAATGATCCCGCTCCTTGCGGGGGCTTCTGCTGTGTGTAGACTCAGGCTTGGGCTATCACGGTTGAGTTTTCTGCCATGCCCTTGTAAATGGCCCAGACGTCATCTTCACCCTTCGAAAAGTACGACCCACCGCAAGAGGCGTTCACTAACCCCTGCAGCTCCGGTGTCAGACCACAGAAGAAACTTTGCACCAAGTTGGGCTTGGAGATATCGTGATGTGGACACCGATCGATGAGCTCTCGAAAGCGATCCCAAGCTTCATGAAACTGCTCATTTGGGATCATGACGAAGTTACTGATCATTGCTCTAGCTGCATTGGTCCGACCGAGAGGATAGTATTTCTTCAGGTATGCGGTCCGGAGATCTGCCCATGTATCAATGAATCACCCCAGGTGTTTGAGCCAATATGCGGCTCTGTCAACCAAGGAGAATGGAAAGGCAATCATCTTTATTGTGTCCTCGGTCATCAACCGATCATGGATGGTGCTGCATATCATCTCGAATTCCTGGAGGTGGAGGTGTGGCTCTTCGGTCGGCAACCCATGGAACTTGGGTAGAAGCTGGATAGTGTGGGGCCGAAGCTCGAAATCTCCATGGATAGGCGGAAGTCGGATCCAACGATGAGTGAGGGATGCGGCTGGGTTGTGCAATTCCCTCATGATGGTCTGTAGCGGTCTCTCAGTGTCTGGATCACCTCCTCCTGCATCAGGTCCTCCTCCTCCTCCACCGCCACCACCACCGCCCCCAGGTCGGTTCTCTCTCATCTGAGCAATTTCTCTCATGAGATCACCCATGAAAGTTCCCTGGTCACGAATCTGTCTCTGCATAGTCTCCATGGACGCTAACAAGGAATTGTTTATGGCCGCCTGATCGAATATGAACTGAGGGTGATCATGGTCTTCTGGGTGCTCGCCTATATCTGCCATCACTGGATTCTATGAAAAAAGCAAAAGAGGCCATCTCAGGTGTTGTCGAATGCTCTGAACTCTGTGATGCACTGAATTCTGAAACTATTGGACTGAGAGAAGGAGAATGGGAAGGGTGGTCGAGGGGGAACAGGGTGGATGTAAACTCAAGCTCGGAGAGCGGACTCTCCGAGGTAGTCCTAGATGAATAAGGAGGAGTGCTGGATAGTGGTGCCGACAAGGTCGGCCTAAGAGATCTCCGTCCCATCATCTTGATTATTGGGAAGAGCAGAGGGAATGCAGAAGAAGAAGAAGAGTGAAATGAGATGCAACAAAATTGCGCACAATTGTGCGGTGTTTTTGATCTTGACCTAAATAAATCTAGCAATCAAACACAAAGCAGGGGTGAGTTCACCAACTCAACCCATGAAGCCGTGAAGGTTCATCTTTTATCTTGTCGATTTTAGCTTGATTCAGGAATTTATCTTTTCACGAGTCCTTAGAACGCTACGCCTAAAGGAGCGAGAGTACTGCCAGAAAAGTATTCCCGTACTTGTCCTCCTCCTGTGTAACCTGTAACTTGCGCTTTTTAAGGTCCTTGTAACCCTTCCTGGATCCCTACTCAGCCAAAGAAATAGAGGGAGGAAGCCGATAGGCGAAACTGATACTTCGGACCTTACTCGCAACGGAATCACCTGTGAGCGTGCAAGATCCTACTCGGACGCAGCCGGTGAGACAGACACACCCGTGAAGGCGTGGCCTAAGCTCGGTACTTCGGACAAGGTCGATGCTCACACAATAGTGAGTCACCAATGGCGACCAAGCCCTACTCGACTACGTACGATAGTAGCGCCAATACTTCGGAAATCCATGCGATACACAAGGCAGCCACAAGTTGGGTTTTTGGCTCTAATCCTTACGAAGCGCTCACCTCACTTGGAAGGAGACCTTTCCATGCAACCTGAATACAAGTGAGGATGTTACTCTCCCCAAACAATGAATCCAATTATCGATTTTATTTTTGGTTAAGGTTTTCTTAGCAGTCCCTTTTTAATTTTTTTGGTGTTATCGCTTCTTTTGAGTAGATTCAAACAAGCACCTAACGATTTTTTATATTTTTCCTTGATCCTACTTTGTCCAGAAACCGAGGGAGAAAAGATTCGGAAAAGCCGTGCAAGTCGACACCAAGGTGGAAATCTCACCTTTGTGCCTAGATGATGGATGCAAAGTGAGAAGACTTACAGTGAATCCCAGCTCTCTCCATGCGGGATGCAAAGCAGAATTTGTAAACCTAAGCTACATGGCGATATGCAAAACGGAAATCGTCCTAGAGTAGCCAACTGCTAGCCTGAAGAACCACAAGCTAACCACTAACCCTCAATCCTAGTGTCCGGTCTAGGCTCACCCCTCCTCTGCTCAACACATTTGAGTTAGGAGAAAGCGCTTGTGTGGGGTGAGCTCGCGGCGCGCGGATCGAAAGCAAATGGTCAACTATTTAATTAGTCTAAGTCCAAATACGATCTATAGGAGCATGCAAAGGTGATTATTGTGTTTGGACCTATTCTAACCAAATCAATCAAGCCTACAACTAAGGGCTCAATCCACAAAAGAAATGAAAAGGAAAACAATTCCGGAAAATGACAAGCGGGAAAACGCGATAAAAACCGCGGTGAGCCCCCGGGTGAACAAACACCCAGAAATTAGGCCCGGTAGTGTCTCAAGAGTCCAAGTGTCTGAGTACCTGTATTATTACAAATTATCAAGCACTCTCTCACAAAAATAAAATGCAAGCTAAACTAATCACTCTCTCACTCCTCCTGCTCTCTCCTGCCGGCTTGGCTAAAGAATAGCCGGCTCCGCTTCCCAAGGATGCTTCGAGTCACCTAAGCGATCCGCCTCGCTCCGCGGTCCCTCGCAAGAAGACAAGAGAAAAGTGGTCAGAACAGCTCAACAAGATATATCAAAAATGCAAGAGATAGAAAATAAAGCAATAGTAGACAAACAAACACAAGCAAACAAAATATGAACTACTCGGTGTTGCTCCCCGGCAACAGCGCCATTTGATATTTCCAAAAATCGATCGGTCTTGGGTTCCACACAAGGTGGGAACACAGTCGAAGTGTCAACCAATCAAATCCTGAAATTAATCAACAATTAACCCACACTAAAGATCAATAATTAGAAATAAATGTGGAGTTAAAATTTATTTTTAACTCTGCACAAATGATGTAAAGGGCAAGTATGCAGAGAGTTCGAACACAGGGAGCAAGCAGGGTAATTCAAATAAATGTGCACAAGTGAATGTGTGGTGTCTACACTAAGCAAGCAAGCAAAGAACTTTTTGTGGGTTTTTAATTAATATTTTTTTATTTTTTATTTAATTTTTAATTTTGTATTTTGGTTTTTAATTTTCTAATTTTATAAATTTATATTATATATATATATTAATTTCTTTTTCAATTTTGGAAAATATGAACAAAGTAATAAAAGACAAGATAAAGTATTTATAAAAATGTGAAAAAAATAACCAAAAATTCAGAAATAAAATGTTTTTTATATTTTTAGGATTTTTTACTGTTTTTGTGATTTTTGGGTATTTTTCAAAGTATTTTTAGTATTTTTAAATACTGAAATAAGGGAAAACAGTGAAATATGTACTGGTTGTGAGTAAAATAGGAATTAAAATTAGCAAACAGCCACCAAAATTTTTCACACTAATTTTCAAATAAAGATAATGAAATATAGAACAATAGGAACTGAGTTTGTAATTTTTGGAGTTTTCTTTGATTTTACATATTTTTTTGAAGTTTTTGAGTATTTTTGAATTTTTAAGATTTTTCTTTTGAGATTTTTAGTGATTTTTGGATTAACACTAAAATAGGTTAAAAGACACACTAGGGAATTTTTTGGAATTTTTTGAGGACTTTTAATATTTTTTTGGTATTTTCTAAGCTAAACAGTAGGTAAAAAGAGAGTTTTTGATTTTTAATAAATACTAAAATAAAATAAAATCAAAAACTAAAAATATGGCGAAAAAGTACAAGCCAACAGGAGCTTAAGTTTAAATTTTGAGAATTTTTCGAGTTAAAAAGATGATTC
Organism: Ottelia alismoides; assembly: GCA_037367405.1. Lineage (NCBI taxonomy): Eukaryota > Viridiplantae > Streptophyta > Magnoliopsida > Alismatales > Hydrocharitaceae > Ottelia > Ottelia alismoides. Next base: position 26,743 of record JAZKJV010001464.1, on the reverse strand, counting down.
AAATAAATACTACAAGCTCACAAAAATATCAAGGCTGGCAGGGGTATATATGCAATTTCTCAAACATCCAAGGACATTCATGCAATTTTCCACAAAAGTTTGAACTGAATATTTAAATTACAGGACCAAACAAGAATTGCAGAAGCCGCAGGGGTGTCGGCGCACTGTACCCACCAGGGGCGCGTGACTTGCACGCGCCTGGCGAGGACTGAAATGTAATTTTCAAAAACCCGGGGGCTAACTTGCAATTTTTCCAAAAATATAACACTTAATATTCAAGTTTTGGTATTGAAACAAAATAAAATAAAAACCGAGGGCCTCAATGCAAAATGCCCTTACCTCACGTGTACAGGTCACGTGAGGTGACGTGGCAGAGGACCTAAATGCAAATAAAATAAGTTCGAGGGTCTTTTTGCAATTTTTACAAAACTTTTACACTACAGACAAAAGTTTTAGGACTAAAATATAAATACAAAATGCACGGGGGTTTGGATGCAAAATACCCTCGGCGCGCGGATCCAACGACTACAGATCGTCACTTATACAAGTGGCGTGAATCCAATGGTCGACGATGCTTCGCTTGGACGGCGGAGATTAGATCATCTGGCAACGATCGGACGGTGGAGACGTGGCGCGATCCAACGGCTGCTGCTCGACCTGGGGGAGCTCCTCGATCCGATGGTTGGGAGTCGATGAGGAAGAACAGCGAAGAACGCCGGCGAGGCAAACTTCGTCGCTCCAGATCGTCGTCCTCCGGCGATGTCAAGGCTCCAAAATGGACGTGGAGCGTCCTCTGGTCCTCCTCTAGCGGCTGGCGGCGGCAAAAAGCCTCGGCGATGGCCGAGGGGCTCGCTGAAGGGCGGCGGAGCTACAGAGCTCCGTTAGCTCCGGCGAAGCTCCAGATTCGCCTCCAGGCTTCAATGATGGTGCGTGGACCTGCAAAAAGCATTAGAAGGCCCAGGGCAAAGTGCCTGGACCTCTGGGTGGACGTGAAGATGCATGACTCGAGGTGGCGATGAACGGTCGGAGGTGCGCTCCGGCCAAGTGGGTGAATCGAGCGAATGACGCGATGAATCCCAAGATTTCTTTAGGGCTTTTGTTCCTCAGACTAAGGCGAACCTAATAAGCAAAAAATAAAGGGGTGAAGGGGCCCTCGATGGCCGGAGCCAGAGGGAGGAGTATACCTCGACCGCCGATCTTGCGGGAGGTGGCGGAGGCACCCTCGACCTCGATCGCCTTGGCTGACAGCCTCGCTATGGAGCTATCACCTCCAGGGAGATCGGGAGCACGAAGGTGGCGACGAGGGGTGGACCAAGGGTTCTCAAAATTCAAATCGAAAATGGGGGGTCGTTATATCTGATTTGACCTCGAGTTGCAGGGGCTCGAAGATCAACGATTCTGGAGCATCTCAGTGATCCTTGGCCCGATGTAAACACATGGCGGGCAAGAGGGATGATCGAGGGAGAAAAATGCAGAAGAAATCAAGACGAAAGGGTGAAAGGATTGGTTGGGAAAAAGCCAAGAAAATGGAAAACCAAGTCTTCTGACAGGGGTAGGTGGGGAAGACGACCAATTGACCTGGGTCAACTGGGGCCGTCTCTTGATTGGTCCACGTGGACCAATCAGGAAAAATCCCTGGTAAATAATTTATAAATTCGATTAAAAATAGAAAAAGGTCGAATTAATTAATGATTATAAAATAAAAATATTCGCTATTTTCGGTAGTATTTTATTATGATTTTTAATTATTTTTATGAGGTATATTTTTATAAGTTTACTTTTTAGCCCTATATAGGTATATTACCTATGTATTTTAGTATTTTATTTTTATTCTGTGTATTTTATTTTTATTATTTTTATTTAGTATTTTCTAAAATCATAAGATACTTTTGTGTACACAAATATATTTTTATTTTATTTTTTTGATTTATTTTGTATATTTAATAAATTATAAGAGTATGTTATATAGGTAAGAGTATATGTATTATACCTCTGTGATCTATACTTGTTGATTTTTATTTTGAGTTTTATTTGTACTTTTATTCTGATTTTAATGTATATAATTATTATAAGTAATATTTACATAATTATAAAAATATAAAAGTACAAAAATAATGAATGAATAATAAATTGAATATTTTAATATGTACAGCTATACAAGGTGGGTTCAAAACTCAACTTTCAAACCGTAGCTCCGCCAAATGTGAAACCACCACCATTAAAAAGATTATTTTATTCTATATACAATTAAAGGTGAGTTTGTTGCATTTGGAGTTGTCAGTTGTGAGATACGGGTCTGGGAAGTTGGGATTCTGGATTTTTATTCAGACCACAACTTTTTATATGTATATTATTTTTCTGTGAAATCAATTTTGTATTTTTATTTATAAAATTATCTACAACTTTTATGTACAAAGTTTCTTTATTTGATGTATAAAAAGTGGAACCAAAAATCGGTCCCAAAATGAATAAAGAATGAATTAAATAATATAGGTATTTGACCCTTATCTCCCCCTACTTTATTCCTTGTCGACCTATTCATCAAGATGCCTAGGTCTCGGGGTTTCGGGTCATAAAATATTTACAATATTTTATTCTTTTTCTTTTATTTTATTTATTCTATAATTTGGCTTTAATTACACTATTTTATACACTAATTGAATGCACATGCATGGATGCTAATATGCTTGATTTAAGGGTATTTACAGGTATTTGCTAGGATTTTTGATGCCAAAATGATAGAATAAAGATGATGAAATGTGGATTCATCACATAGCTACAGGAGTAGGACCAGGGAGTTGACCCGAGGTCAACTCTCCTGGTCCCCTGGTTGGTCCACGTGGACCAACCAGGAAAAACTCCTGGAAAAAGATTTGAAAAAATAATTTAAAAATAGTAAAATGACGTAATTAATTTTAGGTCATAAAATAAAAAATGTTTCTTATTTTATAAGGAATTTTATCATGATTTTTTAATTATTTTTATGAGGTTTATTTTTACAAGTTACTTTTTACACCCTATCTAGGTATATTATCTATGTATTTTAGTATTTTATTTTTATTCTGTGTATTTTTATTTTATTATTTTTATTTATTATTTTGTAAAATTATAAAATACTTTTATATACACAAATACATTTTTGTTTTATTTTTCTGATGTATTTTGTTTAATTAATAAAATAAAGTATGTGTTGTATAGTATACATACAGGTATTGTATCTATGTATTTTATTTACAAGTATTCTATTTTTATTTTTATTTAGGTTTTTATTCCAAATTTTATCGTACATAATTATTGTAAGTATTATTTACAAAATTAAAAATATAAAAATATAAAAATAATGAATAAAGAATAAATTGAATATTTTATTCAGTACAAGTATACAATGTGGGTCCAAAACTCAACTTTCAAACCGTAGCTCCGCCAAATGCGAAACCACCGCCATTAAAAATATTATTTTATTTTATATACAATTTAAGGTGAGTATGCTGCATTTGGAGTTTTCATTTATGAGATACGGGTCTGGGAAGTTGGCATTCTGGAATTTTATTCAGACCATAACTTTTTATCTGTACATTATTTTTCTGTGAAATCAATTTTGTATTTTTCTTTATAAAAATTAGCTACAACATTCATGTACAAAGTTTCTTCATTTGATGTATAAAAGGTGGAACCAAAAATAGGTCCCAAAATGAATAAAGAATGAATAGAATAATATAGGTATTTGACCCTTATCTCCCCCTACTTTATTCCTTGTCGACCTATTCATCGAGATGCCTAGGTCTCGGGGTTTCGGGTCATAAAATATTTACAATATTTTATTCTTTTTCTTTTCTTTTATTTATTCTATAATTTTGGCTTTAATTACAATATTTTATACACTAAATAGATGCACATGCATGAATGCTAAGATGATGATTTTAATGCTATTTACAGGCATTTTGCTAGGATTTTTGGTACCAAAATGATAGAATAAAGATGATGAAATGTGGATTCAGCACTGTTATGATTGGAAAATTGGAAGGGCTCGAAGGACATTGTCGGTAGGTAATGCTTTTCAAAACCAACAAGTGAGGTGGGTAAGGAGGTTTCCAGCAAGTGATGTGGATTAAAGCTTGAGTTGGAATAAATTTTAACTATAAAGGGAGTAGCTTGGATATTTAATATAGCTTTCAAATAGAATTAAATATATAATTTGCTTTAATGATAAGAAATAATTATTTATTTATCAACGGATTAACGGATTGGATCGGATCGGATTTTGATAATAACCCGATCCAATCCATAGATGAATGGATTTGCAAAATTTCAATCCGATCCGATCCATTGAACATATAAATCCAAACCAATCCAATCCAATGACAACGGATTGGATCGGATTACGGATTTTATCCGTTCCATGTGCACCCCTACTGAGTATAAATCCAACGTATCTTGCCTCAATTCATGCATAATTTTCGTTTCATAATTCTCACACACATTTCATGCAAAATCGCTAAAAATTGCGCAACATTTCCTACAAAATCAAACTCCATTTCTCTAACTTCATTCTAGATTTAGTTCCATTAATTTGTATCCATAAATATGAGCTTCATGCTCATATTAAGTTTTAATTTTTTTTCTATTTTTCAAGATTGTTTTTTGAATAAACTAAATGCGGATGTCTGCCCCTGCCTTTTCTCCCATGCGTAAGAAACGAAACGGGGTAGTGCCCCTTCTCCCGAGGAAAATTCATCTAACGGTGAGTTAAACTTATTGCCTTCAGGCAGTCGGTAATTTTTTTATTTGTGCATAGGTAAGCCGCCTCTTGAAGAGATAACTTTGGTTAAGACAAAGTCGCCTCTTGAAGAGACGGCTTTGGACCGAAGCTGCCTCTTGAAGAGGTGGATTTCACGAGGATAAATTTCCAGGCGAGCGAATAGAACCCGCCCGCACTTCCAGAGACTCCTCCCACTGTTGCATGCTTCCTGTCACTGTTGCGCCCACTGACGCCCATCCTTGTCGTCGGTTCCCTCCGCGCGATCGGCCACTACCTTCGACCAACCTCCACTGCTTCTCCCTCCCTAACCTCAAGGAAGGTAATGCCTATTGTGCATCTAGGGTTTCTGAGAGTTTTTTGTTTTTCATGTTTATATGTTATAGAGTGGGATGTGGGATGTGCTAAATTTCATGTAATTTTTTCATCACTAATCAATGATTGTCGACCTATTATAATTTAGGATGTCTCGTGAGGTTCATTATTTTTGTGATTATGGTGGTTCAAAATCGAGTAAGGACGTGATCTATGTAACGGGTCGTATGAAAACCATCAAGATTGATCACGAAATGCTATTCACGGGGTTGATTGAGCACATTAAGTCAATGTTCAGTATGGACTTATCGCAGGGAGTTGAGTTACAGGTATTTTATAGAATGTCCCAAGATGGTGTAATGTTTTACATGGGGTGCATAGAGTTTTGATGATGATGTTCAAGAGGTTGTGGAATATGTTGAGGAGATTGGTGTTGCATATCAGCCCGTGACATTTACTGTCATTGTTTCGCTGACCAGATCAATACCTCATGGATTTGTACCTCAGCATGGAAATATGGGTCCTTGTGTAGGAACTTGTGATAATGATTCATAACTTGATAGGTTGATGGATCCCTCACTACGTAATACTAATGACGAGATGGAAAATGATGACATGAGGAGAAGGATCATTTGGGAACACATATCATATCCAGCATTATACTATTTCCGAACATGAGAGGAGGTGATTATTATGTTTTAAATGGAGAAGATTGCATGAAATTTGATGATGGGATCTGTTGGAATTAACGGTATTGGGATAGTTTGATGCAATTTGATGGTCAATATCAAGTTGTATTGATGTATCTCAATTCCTGGAATTCAATGTCTCAACCTTGTGGGGTGCTGTTTAGTCCCACATCGTGGAGAGAGAAAAACTGGGACTTGGTTTATATGTGGGAAGTCCTGAGACTAGTCTGGAAACAGACTAGAGAGGATTTTAGACCACAACACACACACGCACGCGCGCGCGCGCGCCGCGCCGGGCTCGGGCTCGGGCAAAGACCGAGTCAGTTTTGTAACCGCGTGTTTTGAATTCCAAGCGTTACGCCCCATTATCTTCTCACGAAAACGTAACCGCCCGGACGCCTTTAAGTATCTCTTAAAGGGCGTGGGTGTGGGTTACGAACATCCATTCCATTCATTCTCTGCGCCCTGCTCTTTTTCGAGGACGCTCCTTTTTCTCTCTCTCAATCTCGGGTTTCGTCTACGGAGGTGGCTTTCGAGGACGCTCAAGCGCGGTACGCACCGTCAACGAGCGTGGACCGTCGGACCCTGGGAGCGGCACGTCAAGGCCCTGTGCGCCGGTAAAGTGGGGGGCGCTGTCTCTCTAAGGGGAGTCCTACAACAGGACGCTTCGGTTGTGATCTCTAACTCTACTTTTCTTTGTCGCATTGTTTGTCATGTTTTTGATTTTCGGATTTCTCCCTTGCACGAATATGCATATGTTAATTAAACGGATATTTCTCTTATCACTGTTAACCTAGATTCATACATATAATAATCTGTTCTGTAAATATGTGGTTATGTGGATTTTTGTATGTATGCATTGGACGTTTTTTCTCAACAAATCTTAGAGAGACAGCGTTATAACGTGATAAGAAAAATGTCGGATTTGAGGTTTCGGTCTCGTGTGGATTTCACTGGTATGCCAGAGAAAATTCGGGGGTCAGAATTTCAAGCGTTGGCAACAACGCATGAAAATCTGGCTGACCACGATTGGCCTGATTTCGGTTCTGGAAACCGAGTGCCCTAAGTTATCTGAACAAAATCCGGATCCTGAGATGGTTAAGATGGCGGATGCATGGAAAGAACATGACCGTCTGTGTCATGGGTGCATTCTCACTGCACTATCGAACGTTCTGTTCGATGTTTATGGTGCATCTACCAAAACCGCGAAGGATCTGTGGGAGGAACTGGATAAGAAATATAACACGAAGGATCTGGGTATTGAAAAATATTCAGTATCCAAGTTCCTGAAATTTCAGATGATTGAGGGCAAATCGGTTTCGGAACAGGCTCATGAGTTTTAGTTATTACTCCATGGGTTAGCCGAGGCAGAAATGAAACTTCCTGAAAAGTTTCAAGTTATGTCGATCATTGAGAAATTTCCCAAGTCCTGGGAAGATTTTGGGATGTCCTTAAAGCACAGGAAGGGGAAAATTTCTCTGGATGATCTGATGGTCTCGATAGCCATTGAAGAGGAGCATAGGAAACAAAAACCTGTGATGCCTGTAGATGTGAACCCTAAGGTTAATGTGATAACCTCAAAAGGAAACATTGCTAAAGGGAAAAATAAGAAACTGAAAGCCAAGGGAAAAATCCAAAAAATACCAAAGAACAAACCTTGCTGGCAGTGTGGACAGGTTGGACATTGGAAGAAGGATTGCCCTTCTCTGAAGACCCAACAGAAGTCTACAGATGTTGTTCCTCGGGCTCTTGTGCTGACTGAGGGAGGCGGGTCCGGTGAGGGGTATGTCTCAGTGAACCCTGAACTCTACTTTGTAAATGAGCCTAATGAGTGGCTTGTTGATACAGGTGCAAATGTTCACATTTGTACTGACAGAACATTCTTTATGTCTTATCAGGATTCAACCGGTAGTACAGTAATGATGGGGAACAGATCTGCAGCCAAGGTGCTTGGGTTCGGACAAGTCGAGCTGAGATTCTCAACTGGACGAGTTTGGACTTTGCGCAGGGTGCTGCACGTTCCTGAGATTAAGAAGAATGTTTTGTCTGGTTCTTTATTAGTTAGAGAGGGTTTTCAGTTAGACTTTAAATGTAATAAAGTAGTTTTTCTGAGACATGGTATTTTCTTTGGAAAAGGATATTTGGCTGATCATGATCTTTTATTTAGAATAAGATGTGACATTGATAGTTCAGTTAATAATATTTCTGGTTTTGACTCTTTTACTTATGTCGTTTCAAATATTGAATCTACTGATTTATGGCATGCTAGGCTAGGACATGTGAATTTCAATTCTATGAAAAGAATGATGAAACTTGACATGATTCCTAATCACACTACAGACAAACTCAACAAATGTGAAATGTGTGCTCAAGCTAAGTTGCCTAGAAAGCCTTTTCATTCTGTGAATAGGGAAACTGAAATTCTAGACTTAGTTCATTCTGATATTTGTGAGTTTGGTGGTGTGATGACTAGAGATAACAAAAGATATTTTATCACCTTCATAGATGATAGCAGTAGATACTGTTATGTTTATCTGCTTAAAACTAAGGATGAAGCCTTAGAAAAATTTCTTATTTTTAAGAATGAAGCAGAAACACAAGTCAGGAAAGTAATTAAACGTCTAAGGTCAGATAGGGGTGGTGAATACACATCTAAGATATTTGATGAACAATGCAAACTATTTGGCATAGTTCATGAGGTCACCGCACCATATTCACCACAGTCCAATGGAATAGCAGAACGAAAGAATAGGACCCTAACTGATATGGTCAACGTATTTTTACAAAGTTCTGGGCTACCATCTTACATGTGGGGGGAAGCTTTGAATACGGCCTGCCATATTCTGAATAGAGTTCCCTTAAGGCATAAAGATAAGATTCCATTTGAACTTTGGAGAAATAGGAAACCAAGCCTAAAATATCTTAAGGTGTGGGGATGCCTGGCTAAGGTCTTAGTCCCAGAACACAAGAGAAAGAAGCTTGGACCTAAAACAATTGACGCGGTCTTCTTGGGGTATCTGGAAAATAGTTATGCTTATCGATTCTTAGTAATTCGGTCTGAGATCGCAGGCATAGATTCTAATACTATTGTTGAACTTCGTGATGCTACATTTTTCGAGGATATTTTTCCAATGAAAAAGGGGATTCCTGAAAATCTGACTAGTGATGTAGCCTCAACATCTGGTTCTATTCCACAACAAATAGGAGAGATGTCAAATGTGGGGGCTAGCTCTTCTGAACCCAATGAATTCTTGGAGGATGTTGAACCTAGACGGAGTAAGAGACCTAGGATTGCTAAGGATTTAGGTAGCGACTTTGTCTCCTACCAAATCGAGGGTGATCCTCCCACATACAAGGATGCGATGGCTTCTACTGAAGCAAGGCATTGGAAGGATGCTATTAAATCTGAAATGGATTCGGTCATTTCAAATGGCATGTGGGAATTGGTCGATCTACCTCCTGGGTGTTCCACCATAGGAAGTAAATGGGTATTCAAAAGAAAACTTAGACCGGACGGATCCATAGAAAAATATAAAGCAAGACTTGTAGCCAAAGGTTTCAAACAGAAAGAGGGTAGTGATTATTTTGATACCTATTCTCCTGTTACTAGAATGACTACGATTGGGATGCTCATTGCGTTGGCATCCATACATGATCTCACAATTCATCAAATGGATGTGAAGACTGCTTTCTTATATGGCGATCTTGAAGAGGAGATCTATATGGACCAACCTGAGGGATTCGTAGCATCTGATAATGAAAGAAAGGTCTGTAAGCTTGTAAAATCTCTTTATGGATTAAAACAAGCTCCCAAACAGTGGCATGACAAGTTTGATAAGACTATCCAGTCTTATGGCTTTATTGTTCATGAATCCGATAAATGTGTGTACTCTATGATTAAAGGTGATATGTTTGTTGTCTTATGCCTATATGTAGATGATATTTTGATATTTGGATCAAGCATAAGGATAGTGGAAGAAACCAAGATGTTCTTGAGTAGTAAGTTTGAGATGAAGGACTTAGGAGTTGCTAATGTGATTTTGGGGCTCAAACTGATTAGATCTGCTAATGGGATAGCTGTGTCTCAGTCACATTATACTGAGAAGGTTCTTGAAAAATTTGGCTATCAGAGCTGTAAATCTGTATGCACTCCTTATGATTCATCTAAACCCCTCTGCAAGAACAAGAGTGGAGTACCTGTAGCACAGCTACGATATTCCCAGATTATAGGAAGCTTGATGTATATTGCGAACTGTACTCGACCTGGTATTTCATTCACGGTCGCAAAGTTAAGTAGATATACGAGCTGTCCTGACCGTACTCATTGGGAGGCCTTGGATCGAGTGTTGAAATACCTTAAGGGTACTACACTTCTTGGACTGCATTATGGTAAATATCCTCCTGTCTTAGAAGGATATAGTGATGCAAGTTGGATAGGTCAAATGGAGGACTCCGGGAATAACGGTGTAACTGGGTATGTATTTACCCTTGGAGGCGGTGCAGTCTCCTGGAGGTATGTGAAACAGACCATTTTGGCTCGGTCTACTTTTGAGGCAGAGCTGTGTGCTTTGGACACAACAGGTATAGAGGCTGAATGGCTTAGGGAGCTTCTCTCTGAGATGCCCATGGTGGGTAAGCCGATACCGGCAATTTCTTTACATTGTGATAGCATGACTACTATTGCAAAGGTAAAGAGTTCAAAGTACAATCAGAAAACAAGAAGACATATCCAAGTTAGACTTAAGTCTATTAGGGATTTGGTGTCTTCTGGAGTGATTGCTGTGGAATTTGTTGGTACCAAAGATAACACGGCAGATCCACTTACAAAGGGACTTGATAGATCTTTAGTCCAAAAATCCAGACTTGGGATGGGGCTGAAACCCACTGAGAGTTTACCCGCATTAGCAACCCAACCTAAATGAGTGGAGATCCCACAAAATAGGTTCAATGGAAAAACAAGCTGTAAGGGGAACTGGTTGGCACTCATTATGCAATACTTTGCATGTGAGTCCTATCCCTGAAAAGTCGAGTGCCTGAAAGCTGCAGGAAAAGGTTGAGCATTATGCTCTTAATGAATTCAAGCTTTTATAAGCAGGATGTGAGCAGTGCATCCTTGGAGAATGCCACCTATATGAGTATTTCTGTGGGCCGCAGATAAAGGATGAGGGTTTATCCTTTAATATACTCATGAAACAGGGTAGGGTGCAAGGCCATTAATAGCACCAAAACCAGAAGATTGTCACCATAGACTTCACTCCGTTGTTACCTCTCGATACCATTACATCAAAGGATTAAAGTTCAAGACTTAGTTCACTTTATTCCTGTGATGGTGAAAGGGGATAACTCAGGTTAAGGTTAAAATCGGAAGGTACCTTTACTGAAAGCAGAGTGTGGAAACCCGAGATTCTTGGCTCTTCGTGTTTCAACAGTGAATTCGTGGGGGATTGTTGGAATTAACGGTATTGGGATAGTTTGATGCAATTTGATGGCCAATATCAAGTTGTATTGATGTATCTCAATTCCTGGAATTCAATGTCTCAACCCTGTGGGGTGCTGTTTAGTCCCACATCGTGGAGAGAGAAAATTGGGATTTGGTTTATATGTGGGAAGTCCTGAGACTAGTCTGGAAACAGACTAGAGAGGATTTTAGACCACAACACACACACGCGCGCGCGCCGCGCCGGGCCGGGCTGGGCTCGGGCGTGGCGCGCCGCGGCTGCGGCGTGGCGTGGCGTGGCAAAGACCGAGTCAGTTTTGTAACCGTGTGTTTTGAATTCCAAGCGTTACGCCCCATTATCTTCTCACGAAAACGTAACCGCCCGGACGCCTTTAAGTATCTCTTAAAGGGTGTGGGTGTGGGTTACGAACATCCATTCCATTCCTTCTCTGCGTCCTGCTCTTTTTCGAGGACGCTCCTTTTTCTCTCTCTCGATCTCGGGTTTCGTCTACGGAGGTGGCTTTCGAGGACGCTCAAGCGCGGTGCGCACCGTCAACGAGCGTGGACCGTCGGACCCTGGGAGCGGCACGTCAAGGCCCTGTGCGCCGGTAAAGTGGGGGGCGTTGTCTCTCTAAGGGGAGTCCTACAACAGGATGCTTCGGTTGTGATCTCTAACTCTACTTTTCTTTGTCGCATTGTTTGTCATGTTTTTGGTTTCCGGATTTCTCCCTTGCGCGAATATGCATATGTTAATTAAACGGATATTTCTCTTATCACTGTTAACCTGGATTCATACATATAATAATCTGTTCTGTAAATCTGTGGTTATGTGGATTTTTGTATGTATGCACTGGACGTTTTTTCTCAACAGGATCAATCTGAGTAGCGAGTTGAATAATGGATGCTTTTCAAATACAAAGTTAACCTAGTATACTCTGTGAAGGTGTTTGACATTAAACAACATTACAACCTCACGGTAATTGAATCGGGTGGGAAGTTCTGGGATGTGCACTGTAGAGAACGGGACATGGGATGCTTGTGGAGATTGTGTGGTCATCGTCGATCAATTGATGGACAATTTGTTGTCTCAAAGGTTGACAAGGCGCATAATTGCTTGAATCGTGTTGTCAATCAAGACCATCCACACTTGGATTGCAACTTCATGGCTCTTATATTTCTTAATCAAATCAAAATATCTCCCTCAGTGAAGGTGTCATATTTACAAACATCAATCCATGATGACTTTGGCTTCCAAGTGAGCAATGGAGGGTTTGGGATGTATGGAGGAAGGGAAAGAGATGGTCTATGGAGATTGGAAAAAATCTTACAACAAACTCCCATATCTTTTTAGGGCTTTTGTATAGGCTATTTTCTTGTTTGATTATAGATATCGACACGACAACAATGAATGAAGGGGAGCTATTTGAGATGGACTTTTAGACATTTGGGCTTTGTATTGCAACCTTTAGACATTGTAGACCCATTATTAGTGTGGTACACATGTACGGAAGGTATAAACAAAAGATTCTAAGTGCTTGCTCAAGTGATGCAGCTAACCACATCCTACCATTGGCATTTGCGTTTGTCAACGAGTAGGATGGCTCTAGTTGGACTTGGTTTCTGGAGATGGTGCGTTTGCATGTATGTTGTGATCGTCTTGGATCAATTTTGTATGCTATCTGACCGTGCTCATGGCATGTGTATTGCACTTAGATACCCAAAGGTACAATTTCTTCCACCATATGTCCATTGACGCTTCTGTCTACGACATGTTGGTAGCAGTTTCAATGATGCTCACAAGAATCAATCATTGAAGTGAATAGTCACGGGGGCATGAAACGTCTATTCATAATCAAGATGACAAAGTTACATGGACAATCTTATAGAGTGTGATGAAAATGTTGCAAAGTGATTTGACACTAATGATTGTCCTAAAGAATATTGGACGACTGCATTTGACGAGGGGTACAGATTTGGTTATCCACAACAAACTTTTATGAAAGTTATAATATTGTTCTTAAGGAATCAAGAAGACTGCTAGTTGTGACACTGGTGTTGAAGATCTAATACAACTGCATTAGTTATTTTTTTGACTGCCGGGAGGAGGCGCGCAACTGCATTGCCCGAGATGATAGGTACATCAAATATGTGCATGATATGTTGAAGTATTGGATCGATAGAAACAATGAGCATTGATATTTTCATATACAAGGGGCTCTTTACACATGTACGAGGTTTTCACAGGATAACGCATGGCACATTTTGGGCTAAAAGTGAAAAGAAATAGACAGTCTTGGTTAGCGATGCACCATGTATCTGTCATTAATGACAAAGTCATAGAGTCTCTTGCTCCCATGCTTGTGGCGTGCTATCTCACTTGAACACATGTGTGGAAGAATACACAGGTACTTGGTATACAATGCAAGCACAATTTCACATCTACAAAGGTTTGTTCTACCCGACTCGTGATAGGGACAAGTGGTCCAGGTTCGACCATCCGCTAGGTATTCCAGATGATACCAGGATAAGGAAAAAGGAACGACCAAAGTCTAAGGATTCATAATGAGATGGACATGATGGAGAACACAATTCAATCCCAATGCGGATATGCGGTATAGAAATGCCATAATATGAGAAACAATACACATGAGATGACTCAAAATACATATGATAATTGTGGTGGAGTGGGTCATAATAGGAGGAAATGATAATTTATATTTTTGAAATTCTTATATATTGTTAAATAACGTTACATTGTTTCTAATTAATTATATTTTTTAAATAGATTGAGCTGGGCCCAGTTAATCGGTACTTTTACGATAGCAGCGGGAACACCGTGCATCAGTTGTTTGGGCAGACGATGTACTTAATATTTTTTTAATATTTGCAATTCTGTTAAAGAAAATGTATTTACATTATATATTTTTGGTTGTTTCGTGTTACTAGATGTCTGTGTTGTAAAAGGTGGGAAAGCACATTAAGACATGTTTCCTAGGATGAATGCATTGTTCTCAATATTTGCTTGGCGGGATTTTTTGGAGTGATGAAGATGAATTTCATATCTTTGGACTGACATCTAGTTACTGCTCTTGTGGAGATATGGCGTCTAGAGACACATACATTCCACATGCATTATGTCAAGATAACCGTTACATTGCAAGATGCCGCTCGCATTTTTGATTTGAAGGTAGATATCCATCTCGTGATTGGTTCCACCAATTTGCCCAATTGAGGCAGGACTCTGCGAGCATATGCTTGGAGTCCGCCCGTAGCGACCCAACATTGATGGAGCTCGTATACGCATGACTTGGCTACTTGAATATTTTTCAGTTCGACTGATGAGACCGGGAAGGATACCATTCTGCAGTTCACACGGGCATACATTCTGCATCTTATGGGAGGTGTGATTTTCCCCAACAAGTCGGGAAACGATGTTTCACTAATCTACCTTCCATTTCTCGAGGATATGAAAGCTTATAGGACTTACAGTTGGGGCTCAGCTTGCTTGGCATACTTGTACAAGCAGTTATGTGTTGCATCGAGGGCAGATGCAGTTGAGATTGGTAGACCCTTGATTATGTTGCAGTTGTGGGTTGGGAACGCTTCCCTCATATCGCTCATGTTGTTCATCACCGACCTATCAAGCAAGGGGAGCATTTGGGGACAAGATGTCATGCAGAGTTTGATATCACGATGGAGTCAACACATGTCATTCAACCATATAGGAATGCACTTGACCTCCAACTTGTGGAGCAGGTATGAACTTAATAATGGTGTTAGCCATTTTAGGATGCATCGCTTATTTTGTTTACATATCTAATATTATGCATGTGGTATGAACCTCGTACACATAGGAAGTGTTGTTTCAATTACCTTTATATTGTATGGGCAATGAAGACTTGCATGTGGCTCGTGTATCATTGATTTACTTTTGCATTGTTAAGCTACACACCACAAACATAGTCCTTCATCAGTTTGGTGAGATATAGGGGATTCTGATGGCTTGCGCTACCTCGTCTCATTTTCATTCATATGATTTACGAGGAAAGAGTAACGTCGATTAGACCGAGTTTCATGCATTTTATGTTAGATTATGAAACATCCACATGGACTATGTTGTAATGATGACTCCTATCCCATTGGGAGGACTTGATACGACCATCGACTACTTGACATAGTGTCATAGTATTACATGATGACTCATTGGTTAACATGGGTGCACCCTATGTTACATCATACGTACAAAGTTACTTTAAATAGCAATTATGTTTGGCTATTTTATATTATTCTGACAAGCATTGTTCCTATTACAGGTGTTCCACTTCAACGAGATTGTACGTCTTTGTGATGACGATGTTCCACGAATGAGGAAGTTTGTTGCTGAAGCAAGATTATGTTTATGTGAGTCTATCCAATGGGAAACGGTCCAAATGAGGATGTCGTTGAGGAAGATGTCGAGGTAGAAGCTGCATCTCAACATCGTTCACGTGTTCGAGGACGTGGACGAGGACAAGTTCATCGAGAAAGGACAAAGAGGACTTCTAGCGAGGGAGATGTCCCGATTGAGATGTGTATCACCACCGTCTGGCATAAAATTTGAGGCTCTCATTCCTGAGTACGGGCCATCCAGGGAGCTTGTCGCACCACATGCACCGTAGAGGGATCGAGTAGTTACAGTTGCATGACCTTTGCGTCAATCACCCCTCCCATTGGACTTTTTTGGAGCTAAAGGGATAAATATGAGCCACGCTACTTATATCAATAGACACAACCAACTCCACAGATTGGAGCCAAGCGCACCTGAGACATCGATAGTCAATGAGAGATCGATCAAATTACAACGCAATTAGAGAAGGGAGCGTAAAGGTGACATCGATATTTGTGATATTTTTTTGTAATATAAGGCATGTGTGTCACTTCTATTTGAACTTTGTATATAATGTCTCTTTATAAGACTTGAGATGTTGTCTTGAATTTTCTGGTTCACATGTTATATGAATTCCCATGTTGTATGTGAACCTTTTGTCCAATTAGTCCATGAATCATGTCTTATCAACGTGTGATATATCATATGTAGTTCCCATGTTGCATGAATTCCCATATTGTATGATTTCAATTTAATCTGTATTTCCTAACAAAAGAGAAGCAACAACTATGCTGGCAGAAGCAGAGTTGCTGCTTCTTTTTTTCGATTCGAGGCAGCTTTACTCCAAAGCTACCTCTTCAAGAGACGGCTTACCTACGGTACATAAAAAAAATTCCGACCACCCAGGAGCAATAAATTTAATAACTTACACATGGGACGAATTTTCCTCCCCTTCTCCTCCTCTTGCACTGAATGACTACCGCATGTGGTCGTTCACCTCCGCACTGCTCTCCGCCGTCTCTTTTTCCATCCTCCCCAACATCGGTGGCCCTTCCGCTCCCCACGGTTCCACCATTATCTATAAGAGGAGGAGGAGCCCCATTACGGAGAAGCAGAACCCAAGTTGGGCTTCAACCACCGATTTACATCCCATCCCCCATGCCACACTTCGAGCCTTTGCAACCACTTGTGGGCCGACAACCACCGAGCAGCAGTGACGGAACTCCCTTGGCCATCACCACCCTCACATCCCGCAATCATGTGGCGTTGCTTGCCTTACCAACCACATCAACTCAGCCCTGTTAGACTCTCAAACAAGCATGAAACGTATGCTTGCATAAAAGTCCATCGGTCAAATCGGATATGTAATGATTGGAATAATTGTTGGATACTCAAATGATGGATATGCAAGCATGAGAACTTATATGTTGTTCTATATCTCCATGAATCTAGGGACTTGAGCTTGCAATGTCTTATTTGGTCTGCGTACCGGAACTGATAACATTCGAGATTATGATTCGGCGCATCCGAAGCAGTTCGGTGACGTTGTCCTAAAATCAAACAAGTGGGGACCTTCGCTTCGGAATGGGCCCCTCCTGGCGATGCAACTAGCCCTATTCGATTCATTTGAGTATCGAAGACCCCTGTGTATGTAGAAATATATAGACGAGACCCCCCAACTCGTGGATCGATGGTGGCCAACGAGTAGCCAGACACCACCCTTCCCTCACCACCTGGAAGAAGAAAAGAAATTTCTTTTAGTTTTTCTTTACTTTTTTGTGCCAAATGCAATTTCACAAAAAAAATATTTATGTTTCAACAACAATCTTTCCATTTCCGAATTTTTATTTCATGCAGAAGTTGCAATTCTTTTTCCTCAAGTTATCTTTATTGCAAAATAGTCATTCGTGGACTTGGTTATAATTTTATAACTCCAATTACTTTTGTGCAATTAAAATATTTTATTTATTTTAAAATTTTGAAAAAATTCATTTCTGTCTGGTAGCTTAAGTAATTCCAATTATGCATGTTTAGTTTATTTACATTTCAAACTGTTAGCTTTTCTTCCAAATAATAAAAATATCCCTAGCACTTCTAAAAATAATAAAAAAATAGCTGAAAAAATAAAAAAAATCTTAGAAAATTCCCATGCGATCATGACGATGTCTAAAATCTAATGACGTAGGTTTCAACACATGTTAAATATCGGGAATAAAAATAAAAATATGACATGATTCAAGTCAATAAAGTAAAAAACACCTTTGTAAATACAACAAAAAATCATGTAGCATGTCCGACTCCATGTAGATTGATCCTCTACTTGTCTGACAATTTATTTTGTATCTCCTATCTTGTTGTTGAATAGAAATTATCTGAATCTTTCGATTTTCATGCATGCGAACGACTACACCTAAAACTCACTTCTTTGTGCATCGAAAATCGTGTTATCGGTAGTTTCCCGCCGGCAAGAACTTGAATGCCGGGCAGATGTCCGATCTGCAGTGCAGGCAGCAGTGCGGAGTCTGTGCTGGTTGGCCGCGGTTGTCGAGCCCGGACGACCAGCTCGACTCCGGGTTGCTTCTGACAGACGTTCTCATCCCATCCATGTTCTGGAATTGAGCCTTCAGCCTCTGCTCTCGTATGTCCTCCATTCTCTTCGACTCACGTTGATTCTCCATGAAGTTGGATGCTGCCCGCGGGTGCTCCACGAATTGGTTTGGTTGCCTCTGCTGTGTTGAATTGGTTTGGTTGCCTTAGTGATGCCCATTGTTTGACATGAAAGAAAACTTGGGTGTTTTGTAAGTTACACCCAAAAGTGTTTTTCTTCCCGTCGGTAAACTCTGAATCACGTGTCATGATGTTGGAGAATCTAGGCTGGTGCTTTATTTGAATTCTTTATGTTAGTTTTGGTACGATATTTGAAGTTATCATTTCATTTGATGAAGATGTATTAGATGACAACAACAATATAGCCTTTTCTCATAGATTCTTTGCCTCCATTCAGATCTATCATTTTCAGGCTTAGATCCAAAAAATTAATATCCCTTCGTATAGTCTCATTCCAGCACTTCTTGGGCTTTCCTCACCCTCTCTTAGCTGGCTCAACATCCCAAAACTCACATCTCCTAATCGGTGCATCAGTTGGCTTCCTTTCCAAATGGTCAAACAACCTTAATCGATTTTCTCGCATCTTATCCTCGACCAGAGCATCACCAAGTTTTATTATGATTGCATTATTCGGAATCCGATCTTTATGTGTGTGTCCACACATCCACCTTAGCATTTTCATTTCTACTACTGACATTCTTTGCACATGTCTATAGTTCACATGCCAACATTTAGATCCATGTAGTATAGCAGGTCTCACGGTTTCTTTGTAGAACTTTATTTTGTTTTTCAAAGGAATTTTCTTATCACAGGGAACAACATATGCTCCTCTCCACTTTAGACAACCTGCATTTATTCTATTAGTGGCATCTCCATCAATTTCCCCATTATGTTGCAACATAGATCCCAAGTATCTAAAAAAATCTCTCTTCTGAATGTTATCGTCATCAATCTTCACATTAATTCCTTCATCATTGCTTCCATCAAAAGTGCACTCCATATATTCAGTCTTAGCCCTACTTATACGAAATCCATTAATCTCCAATGAATGTCTCCAAACCTCAAGCTTCTGATTTATTCTATTTCTAGTCTCATCAATCAACACAATATCATCGGTAAATAACATACACCAAGGTATCACATCCTGAATGTGACTTGTTAACTCGTCCATATTCAAAGTAAAAAGAAAATGGACTCAAAGTTGAATCTTGATGTAAACTAATGTTGATGTCAAAATAGTCAGTCTTCCCGACTAGATCCTTACACAAGATAAAACTTGCCTTCTCCACTTCACGTCCACCCATCTCAGCCCTTGCTCTAAACCTGTCAAACTCCACTAGGAAGCCAACCAGTCATGTGTCGAGCAGATTGAGTTTCGTCGCACAACAACCATTAGGAGAGGAGGACTAAGAGGAAGCTCTACAAGTTTGTGCCTCCGACAACCATCAATACTTTTCAGACTATGCCGTCCATCCCAATTGAAGAAGAGGACATGACCATCACCGGTACCCTAAAATCATCATCAGATCTCTGGGGAGATCAAGACCCAACAGTTGATCCCACGTTTAGCCTCCATTGTTAGATTGACATCCCTTTAAGACATCAACAACATCAAGTTTGTGTAGCAGGTGCCACTCGATTAAGACAACATCTAATTAATCTCAACTGTACAAGTAGACCCTGGGTCGCATGATAAACCATGTGCTTGGCCCTTTTCATACTTGTATGCTTTGAGGTTTGCAACATTTTTAAAAGGGATTTTTACCCGGCAGATTCTATAATCTTTGTCAGTTATCTATACGACCTTTGAAACATCCTAATTCCTCCCTCGACCCCGTAAACTTGCTCCGTCTTACCATACGAATCCTACCGCTAAACTGACAATCTAAAGTTAACTTCCTTGAGTTAAAAACGAGTTAATCTAACCAATCCACGATCGGACGGCTAGAATTATCCAAGAGAAGAAAAAATAATCTTCCCCTCCCACGAGGCTCAACCTGGACTGGAGGAGGTGCGGGGGCGGTGGTCAACCTGGAGGAGGTGGACCTTCCAACGGCGAGGGAGATAGGGGGAGGGGGCTTCCAGCAGTAGGGGAAGATGGGGAGGGGCTTCAAATCGGCGGGAGGGTGGGGTAGGAGAGGCGACGAGGCCAGGGGACTTCGAGCCGGGGGGCTTTGCAGGGGAGGAGCCGGCTCGCGGGGTGGGGGGTTCTTGCAGGGGAGGCGCGGGGTCTTTCGATTGGGGGAGGGGGGCTTCGCAGGGGAGGCGGAAGGGGTCTTTAGGTCGGGAGAGGGGGCGGAGGCACTGGGGTGCTTCGCAGGGGAGGGGGTAGGGGATTCGCAGGGGAGGCGGCTGCTCGAGCGGGGGGGGGGGGGGGGGGGGTTATTAGAAAATATATAAGAGATAATTTTAAATTGCAAAAATATTGAGTAGTTGATTTATTAAAACAAAATTAGTCCAAAATGGTCTTCATTCAAGAAATATAAAAAAATACAGTAGGTGGCTTTTTTATGGGATTTTATCACTTGTGCCCCTCCGAGATATCGCAATATCAGTTATGCCCCTATCTTTTTGATAATATCAGTTGTGCCCCTCACTTCTTGCTCCGTCATCAGTTGTGCCCTTCCGTCAGATTGACCGTCATGGTCCATACATCTTCTTCATCTTCTTCCTCCTCCATTTGCTCTTCTTCCTTCTCTTCATAATTTCTCTCTCTTACTAATACCTTCATGCATCTATCGAATCTCTAAAATTTTTACATTTCCACAGACATATCACTCGTTACGGATCAAACGATGAATTTTATTGAATTTTTGGATGACTTTTTATGAATCAATTAGTCAAAAATTTATCAAAATTTAACAAAAAAAAACTCTAACTCTCCCCATCCCGCACTTGCTCCCAGCTCCGCCCCGAGCTTCCCGCACCTCCTCCCAGCCCGCGGCCCCCGCTCCTGCCCCGCCCAGCCCCGCACCGCGTCACTACCATGGCCCACTCCCCACCTCCCCCCCCCCACCCTCCGCTCCCCTCCGCCCCCCGCGCAGTCCCCCTCCGCCTCCTGCACCTCCCCTTCCCCCCGCACCCCCCCCCCCCCCCCGCACAGCCCCCCTCCGCCTCCCGCACCCCCCTCCCGCATTGCACCCCCCGCACAGCCCATCCCCTCCCCCCCCCCCCCCCCCAGCGCCCCTCCGCCCCTTCCCCCTGCACTCCCCCGCACAGTCCCCCTCCGCCCCCCGCGCCCCTCCGCCCCTTCCCCCCGCACTCCCCCGCACAGTTCCCCTCCGCCCCTTCCCCCCGCACAGTCCCCACATCGCTCCACTGAGCACCTCTGTCGTCACTGCTCGTGACCTCCGCCATACAGCCACTGCTAGGAGCACTTTCCCTAGCCCGCCGATCACCACTCGATGTCAGATCTGTTGCCTTCCAGACCCATCGATGGGTGTATGTCACCCGCCATTCCCATCATAGATCGCCGCCAGCAGAACCGTCAAGCTCGCCTGCTCGACCGCAGCTTCTTTGGCAGAGGAGAAGGCGAAGGTGCGTGCGGGGAGTAGGGGGCGGCGTAGGGGGAGGCCCGGGGCGGCGGGGAGCAGGGGGCGGCGTAGGGGGAGGCTAGAAGGGAGGAGCTCTGGGAAGGTGGAGGAGGAAGAGAAGGGAGGAAGAGGAAGAAGATGGGAGAGGAGGAAGAGGATGGGGAAGGAGGAAGATGAGAAAATGACTTTTTTCAACATTACTTTTAATTTAATTCCCATTATGTCCCAAAGTTAACGTCCGTTTACATTGGGAGTGAACAGCAACTAACCGGAGGGGTACATTTGAAAATATGACAAAAATTTAAGGGCATAACTGATATTACCAAAAAAGATAGGGGCATAACTGAAATTGCACGATCTCGGAGGAGCACAAGTGATAAAATCCCTTTTTTTGTTTGCATCATATATTCATTTTTGCATAGTTTACATTTTTTCCATTTAAAAAATGCATGAAAAACTAAGTACATGGCTCATTTTCCCATCCATGCATATTAATTACTAAAAATAAAAAAGTGCATCGTGTTGTGTCAAATATCCTCTAAATAGGAAAAAAAACTATTTTGCCAAAATATCATCATAGGTATTTTCTAGACATTTGTGAAGTTGGATACTTTTCCTTAATCTCAGTTTCACATTGTTTTTTTATTCCCTCAAAATCATTTTAAAAGTTCTCGAAAAATTGTCTTAGTATACTGTACGCTATTCTAGAATAAAAGTATTTCCTCTCATTTTTTTCACACGTGTTTTGAGCAACGAAACTATTTTCAAAAATCTCTTATATAGGTATTTATACATCGGTATAAAACACACATTCATTTTGCATTCACTTGTATTTTTTAAAACATTACTTTTGCAGTCTCATTTTGCATAAAAATCATAAAAAAATCACATATTTGAGAACTTAAACTGCCTTGTTGTCTGGATTGAAATTGTACCCATAATTTTCCTTTTATAGTCGACCTTGGGCCATACCCAAGTAAAATAAATATCAGTTCGTCGCATTGCTTAATTGATGCATATCATATATGGTTTGATTGCGAGCTTTTATCACTCGCTACAACTAAATCGCCATTACTAAGAGCAGTAAAAAGTGAATTTTCAATAATTTACAAAAGGGTCCCAACTATACATGTATTTCCAATTACATGTCTCAATTTTCGAAGGGATTTTACACCACGAATCCTAGAATATTTGTTAATTACCTACCCGCCTATGCAAACATCGTAATTATTCCAAAACCTCTATAAACCTGCTCTTTTTAATACCACTAACCCTACAGCTAATTTACCTTATCTTGAGTTAATTTGCTTGAGTCAGGGTTGAGTTAATCAAACTCCAATAAAAATCAACAGTGGATTTTACTCCCTTCTCTCTCCTTCTAATCTTTCCACTTTCTTCCTCCTCTACCCTCTCCCAAGCAGCCCAAGTCCGACATTGCCTTCACAAGTGGCGTCGTCACGTGCTCAACCCATGAGCAATGCTTGGAGAGGTGAGGGAGGGAGGTTAGTGCTCCTGGTCCAGAGATCTGGGCAACATCAGGGGGGTGGTTCTCCTAGGAGGAGGTCAAAGATCTGGGCAACGCTGGACTTAATCTCCACCAGAGGGAGGTCGCGGTTGTACGGTGGAAGGGGGGCAATGCTCTAGGAGAAGGGAAGGTGGTGCTACTGGGAGGAGGCCAGAAATCTGGGCAGCACTGAGCTTCAATCTCCAATAGAGGAAGGTTGCAACGGTGCGATGGAGAGGGGAGGAGGTTGGGCGGCAAGGTGGAGGGAAGGGCGGATGACATTGAGGTGGGTAGAGGTCAGTGCTGGCGGAGAAGGGAGGTGAGGAGGAACAAGAAAGGATGATGATATTCTTTGTAATTTTGATAAAACAAAATGGGTAATATGCTAAAAAATTAACGGAATTTGGTTAGTTTTAACGACCAAATGGATGTGAGTTAACCGTATGATCGTTTATGTAAGAGTTAACAAATTTATGAGATTGAGGTGATGATTACGACGTTTACATGTGTAAGCAGGTAATTAACAAAGATTACAGGGTTCGTGGTGTAATATCTCTTCTCCAAATGCAACAAATGATGTAGTGATGGATTTTTGTATGCACAGCTGGGGTGCATTTTTGTAAGTTTACCCAAAATTCCGTACATCTCGTGACTTGTATTTGTCCCACTTTCTTTTCCTAAGGCGACATAATGGTCATCGAACTCCTAATCATTGGTTCTTGAAAGTGGATGACGAAAGCTTGTCCAGTATGAGCAAAGCAGTAAGATTAGAGAGAGTGATGTCAAGGTGTTCACCATGAGGATGGGAAAGATACAGACCTCAACGAGCTCTTGGCACTACGAGAGGAGAAGGGAAGGCATTCACAATAGCATGCATCTTCGACAAGGTATTGCACGTGTGACGCCTCCAGGGATTCAGATACTCAGCAAATACGCATCCACAACATATGATTCTACATTCGAAATACCAAGGCGTGACAAACTTGCAGGAGAATAGTAAAGAAGGGAGAAGTGCATCTTTTTTCCATGCCATTTTCATTTCCATTCATACATCATGTCCACAAAAATTATATACACCATGCTCTAGAAGTGTAGCAACAAGTATACATCACCATGCACTTATAGCCACGTGCATACATCACCATCATGTCTCTCAAAAAGAAGTATAGGTATAAGTAAAACTCAAAAGAATCGGAACTCATTGTATCACAAAAGGAACTGTAAAAAGTCAACCACGGACTGCCTACTGCAGTGGATGCTGCTCCTGCAAACCTGTTGAATTCACTCAAATGGATTTATGAGCAAAGCACCAAAACAGATATAAAAACAACTAGAAAGGAAGAGAAAAGTGTACAAGAAACAAATGTGAAAACCCACAAGGTATAATAACTTCCATGTTGCCAATATCCACTAAGAAGCGACATCTTACAAAGAACATACATCCCACGCAAAGTGACTTGTAACAACTTGACTTATAGTTCCAATCCACATATGAATATATATTGTATACCAATTCTAACTTATAAGAGAGTAGGATCGTAGTAGAAATGTAACCCAAACTTCGTAGATAGTCTGTGGTCTTGGTCCATGTGGGACCTCAGACTATGACTCTAAGGCAAGAAGGCCTTAAAGTTGAGGTGCCTTCATATGCATGCAGTGGGGTACAATGCATACTAACTAAGTTCCCAACACGTCCACTGGCCCTCTTAAAAAACTATAGTTACCATTTTTAATTCAAGTTTCAACCCATGAATCATTGCAACTCACCCAAGTCCCATTCAATCAATATAGTTCACGACAGAATGGCATGATCTGATTCAATACATTTGATCCTGGATAAATGTACTAATCAGATAGTTTTATGGCTTTTTATTTAATATTATCGGTGTCTTTTCTCACAAAGGTGAATCTGGGTACTTATACGTGGGGCCAACACATATAAGTACCTAGAAGTCATGTCGGTAAGGAAAGATGAGCTTGGACTGTAGTTTAATGCTGCTTAGGGTCACAACTCACATCCCCTGTTAGTAACACACATTCTCAAGAGGAGTCATATAGAGCACGTAGGCCTCATCGCCAGGCGGAGAACACAAAGACACATCGTGCAACACAAAGCACAAGGTGCATAACCCCTCGATACCATGGTGGAAAAATCACTAAGATGCCAAAAGGAGCACTAAGTAGTGCACACAACACATGGTGAACTATAGCAATATTAATCTCTCGACGGGTTATTTAAGGTTTGTCCAAGTCTCTATCCAAGTTTCCAAGGAGGCATGCTTCTCCTTGGAGGTATATTTCTCTTCATTAATAAGATTATAACCGAAAATGATTTACATGAGATCGCTTATTCACTAAGCCAACTTGAGTCGAATATTCGTATTCTCATGGATATTCATAATTTTCATTACATTATATACATAATTGCCACTATGTCAAGATAACCCACATAGTAGTCCAAGCCACCAAGGCCAATTAATACAACAAGCTAATCTAACAACCTCATTAATAACAATTTTGATTGACAACTTGAACCGGATCTAGTTCCGCTAATGGATGCGAATTGGGGTCCATAAATGAATACGGATCAAGTCCCAGCTTCTTCCATGTGCCATATGCACCCGACACCAATTACGTGCATGCATATGCCTCCATATGCTTGAACGCCCATGCACTCTTGTTGAATCACGTGTGTCCTTTGGGAAACCTTTCTCTTTATCATTCTTTTTCTATAAGTTGTTCTTTTCAATTTAATGAATATAAGCATATTTAAATCACATTTAAGTTGGTTTGAATACGTACAAAGAAAAACCACTCAAATCTCTGCTCTTAATGTGCAGAAGTTGAAAGGCAAACCTGCCAAAAGTGGGGAGGAATATTGAAGGAATTTTTGTGCGAAAGATTGAGACACATTTGAAAGGAATATATCAGAAATGATTTGGAATGTCTCAACCATGGCATGGACTACACTTGACGCACATAGAGGTGTAGAATCCATTATCCATGTAGTTGATCCCTTGGAAAATATCAATTTTACTCATTATCTTGTATGGTAATAAGATTCAGAATCACATGAGTAGTCAGAGCTACTTCAGATAATTTCATGTAGAGAAATAGTGGTGGATTTTGTTCCAAATTAGAAGACAAAGTTATTGTCAGGAAAATATATTCCAAGAGAAAATACAACAAAAGATATTGCATGATGGTACAACGAACACGTCGATGACTTTTTAGTATTAGAAAGCGACAACTTATCAATTGTGTTTTAGTGTTCTGTTGGAAGTTACCTGTATGGATTACATGGCAATTAATTAGTATAATGGGAGATTTTGTTAGACTGAGGTTGTCATCATAGAACTAGCCTTCACATTTCTAGAATGATTCACCGAAGCTAGAAGGTGAGAAATGAGAAATTCAACATTAGAAGATTGGCACGTATATCATATTTTATTCTTTCAAACCTTAGAAATATACATAGAAACTAATAAGACGTCTTTAGGGGTATTTTACTTGTCTCTTAGGACTTGCCTCTGTAA